>JARVJO010000305.1:11629498-11652307 GCA_031762555.1 Cynodonichthys magdalenae
CCCCCAGATGAGCTGGCCCAAGTGGCTGGGGAGAGGGAAGTCTGGGTCTCTCTGCTTAGGCTGCTGCACCCGCGACCCGACCTCAGATAAGCGGAAGAAAACGGACGGACGGACGGATAATAATCTTTTATTTTGATTGATATTTTTCTTTTAACTAAAAGTTATTACCATTTCATAAATCAAAGAATAATGTTAAGGTTAATTAATGAAAAGAATAACAACCTATCTTTTCCACTATACTGTATAAAAAGAAAACACAGAAAAAGGTATTTCAATGTTTCTTTTGTTTTAATGCAAATCACTGCTTTACATCTAACTGTGAAACCACAGTGTTTTTCTGTTAAAGTATTTTACCTAACTAAACTCAGTGTCATGGTTAAGCTTTATCTTACATTTTTAATGTTTATTTTTGCCTGAATCATAATGAATATTCTTATACTCTTAAAATAATTAATTCTGTTAAGTTTTCAGTAAATCATCTTTGATTGTTTTTTACTGTCTCATCAGAGAGCAGGTCAAAGCGACCTTACAAAATGTTTAGACGGGTTTGTAGCCAAAACAACACCTGGCTCACCACTAATATTTTCTTATCTTTGAACTAACGTCTTGAGACTACACTAACATCTGCTCAAGCAAAGCACACTTGACGCTTCGAGAAGAAGCAGCTGTTTTTCTCTTAGCGGGAAAACAGCGTTGGACTGTGCAGCTCTGCCCCAAACGCCAACGGGGAGAGTGACGGTCGGGACACCGGCCAGCATCAGGCCGGGTCCAACACACGAGCTTATCAAAGCCAAACAAAGCACTTGTTTAATTATGAGACAAATACAGAGAAGAGCCTCGTCTCTGATCTTCGTTTGAAGGCAGACCAGGAGACGCGGAAAAAGTAACGTAGACTGTGAGGTTCGAGAGTTCTTCACTAGCTGGATCAACCCCCTTTCGAATTGAACCGTGGTGGGTGAACCACATCTTTCATTGGTCAAGGTAAAAGGCGATTCGTTACTGAGTGTACCTGTCTGGCTGGATTCGTTAAGAGATGCTTGTCCTCTGGTCAAAATCCACATTCTTTAAAGGATAAAGTTAAAAGCTCATTAACCCCTCCTTTCCTTCTTTTCTAATCCTAAAACCTATGCCAAATTAAAGCTTAAGTAAAGTGCCACAAACAAATGGTTAAGATCTAAGCCTGAAGTTTGTTGTTCCTGATAAAGTATCATATTGATAATAAATAACTTTGACGCGATTTAATTGTTGTCGGTTTAAACTATTCTTAGAAAATTTGATTATCCACAATAAGTTGTACATTGGTGATTTGTTTTGATCTGTAAATAAATTGTCTAATTTATTGTTAGATCAAACTAAACTTGCAGACTCACGTCTGTCTTATTGTGTGATCTCATCATTATTACACAGAGGGGATGTTTATTCTTGAACAGAAGATCCCGTGGTAAATAATTATTATTCCTCATAACGTTAAGTTCTGAGAGTTGTAAGGAGATTCCTTACAAATTTTAAAGTGTTACTTTCTGTAAAACCTTACATTAAATCTGAAGGACTTAACCAGGACATTTGTTTTATATAATTACTGCAAAGTTAAGAAAAAATACATTTAATTCAACAGAACTGCATCGTGCAAACTTCACATTACTGTAAAGATTGTAACCGAGGGGACGAGGAACAAACAGATGGAATCTGAGAATAACAGGAAGACAGAAGAATAAATGGACGGCAGGAAGCTGAGCGGAGGTCAGTTCAGACGGACAGAAGGTGACAAACAGGAAGGACGACTGAATCACGAGATGATACGGAGCCATGAAAAAGGAAATCCAGCAAACAGGAGATTGATTCCTTCACTGGAGCTCATGTGCACAGAGGTACTGATAAAAACTGTTGCTGCTTTTTCTTTTTTATTCTTTTGTTTTACAAAAATATAAAAGTGTCAAATGTTCACATCAACTATAATGCGTGTTTCTGTGAAAAGGTTTTAATTCTCCTGAACTGTGAAGCAAATTGAACGTATCTTTAACAAAAAGCTTTCACATAAATCAGATCCATTTTGCCTTTAAAACGACGACTCTCAGGTATCAGCATGAAGTGTTTCATTACTTCACAGTGTAAAATAAAATCCTATTTCACCCCAGTAATAAACAAAATAAAGAAGCTCTTTTGTTTATATTTTCCCATTTTTTGTTTTGAATGTTAGCAAGACCTTTATACTGTCTTTTGTTGAGGAACTGTACAACATTAAAGCTGAACTTTCAATTCCAATCAGCTCTTCTTTATGTGCTTTTCGCTTTGATAAACTATCTGTAGTGGTAAGGTTATACAGTAGTTTTTTATATCATATTTTGCTAATAATTTCCCACTTTTGGAGTCTGTAAAAAATCTAATATTCGTGCTTGTATGTTTGGGTTTAGAGCAGGGATAGCCTGGTCCTCGAGGGCTGCGATCCTGCACGTTTTACATGTTCCTCTGCTCCAAGACACCTGATTCAGTGACTGAACTTCCTCTTCAAGTTCTGCAGAACTAATCACCCGATCATGCAAATCAGGTGTGTTGGAGAAGATAAACAGGTAAAACATGCAGGCCAGCAGCTCTCATGGACTAGGGTTGGACGCCCCTTGTCTAGGGCTACAGCCACACTGCGGGCAAAAGTGACACAAACCCGATTTTTTTTTGTTCATACACAACATATATTGCAATTTTAGATTGTCTAAACATGACAAAAACACTTTCAAATCCAACCCAGTGTGAACGTTGCCTTGGAGCTTTTATCTGACCTAATGACCTATAAAAATGTTTAAATTGTCTCCATAAGACACTGACACTAAGTGTGTGTGTTTGTTTCATATACCAGGTCGAAGAGCGGTGACAGGTACATGCTGATGGTGATCACGCTGCAGGTGAGACCGAGCTGGCTGAGCCGAGCTCTTTCATTGGTGAGAAAAGTAGTGAAGTAAAACCACCCGCACATCAACACCGCTCCTGAAGTGAGAGTCTGGACCATCACCAGCCTCTGGAACAAACAACAACAACAAAACAGTAAGAAAGTAATAAAAGCTACACGTTTTAATGTGAGTTACCTGCAGGTCATCCCTCCATTCCAGGTTTACCTTGTGCTTTGTGTAGAAGAAGTACATGACGATGTAGATGATTTGGAGAAAAGCTCCAATGGCGTTGACAGAGATGATTGTCTTATCCCAATTCAGAATCCCATACGACAACCAACCTATGTTACTATGGAAACGGGAGGAAAATTAGATTTGCAGACCATAAAGCCAACAACGCTGCCGAATGATCTGAATGATTTAAAAAAAAATTAAAAAGTTACTTTAGACATGTGGTCAAAAAGGGGAGAAACTGGATGTTTTCTGTACTTTTGGATTCTCGCATTTTCTTTAGATCGGTTCTAGATACACACAGTTAAGGGAAAACATTAATATCACAGTCAAAGCTTAAGTTAGCTTTTTTTCTTCAGAAAATGTTATTACACGTAAATCTAGATGACATTAAAACTTACAGTCCAGTCGAGAACATCCCGACAGTGAACACAATGCAGGCCCATGATAGAAGTTGTATTAAATCCATAAAGCAAAGGAAAAAGCCAGTGCACTTTCCGTTTTTATATGAAGCGTAGCGTAATATATATTTTAACACAATTACAAAAAAGAAATACGCTGCAAAACTACGAAAACACTCGCACTGTATTTCCGTATTTGCAATCAGTGTGCTTAACATTCTTGTCCTCTGATAGGCTATAACACAAAGTAGGCGGAGCGTGTTTGACCAATGGTATGCTGAGACGATACAAAACGTAATCTGTGACGTTGTTACGTAGAAAATTAAAGGGCCCGTCAGCATTACCTCCATAAAAAGATAGCTGATTTAGAAAAGACGTAGTAATTCAAACTTTGTTTAAATGTTTTTACAAAGTAAACCCAGAAAATATGATTAGAAACTAATTTTACTAGCAAAAAAACAAGCTAATATTGAAAAATTTCTCAAAGTAAACAGGTGCAGTGTTCAACATTAGAACAATGTTTCTTTGTTTTAAATTTAACACAAGTGCAAAAGTCTTGAGACATCACTGATTTCTTTTTCCTTCCAAATACCCAGATAGCAAAATATGTTATTTCTATATTGAATTATGGTTAAAAAATTTGATTTTTGGTTAAGGTAGCAATCATCCAATTCTAACTATTAACCAATGTTGAAAAGATGTTATTGAATCAATGTTGTTTCGTGGTTGAATTCTAATGATTGAAATGCCAATGTCACAAGTAGAAAAGAGCTTTAGATGTATCCTAAATTTCTAAATATTTATTAGCTGGTTACCAAGTTTTACTCACAATTACTGTCATTTGGTTAGGTAGTTTTATTGTTGTTTTTGCCTAAACTGGTAACAAATAGAATTGGTTTGGAGACAGTGGTGTTCACAAAGGATGCAGATATTGATCAATGCAATTTTCTGAGATAACCAGTTTGACTGCACTTTGATAGCTGGCCCAAACTGTAGTCAATCTGATGTTTTTTATTATTATTTTTAATTCTCACAGCCTTTGTCACAGCTTCGAAGAAACCTAACGGATGTAAGAGTGTTGTGTTCCCATCAATACCAGTCAGCACCAATAAATACCAAGTGTCAGATGACTGCTGCAGAGTCATTCGACACTGAAGGTGAATAAACACTTTCCTGTTGCACTCCAAAGAGAAAAGTTGGCACATATTTTCAACGTTTCAAACACAGCAGCTTTTTTTAACAGACAAAAGTTGTCATCATGTTTAATATTAAAACATGTTTCAGAGGTCTTTCCTCCAGCCAACATTTTATAGTTTTATTACAAAACGTCTAAACACTAAATGCAAAAGCAAGAATTTCCTGTCTGTTAAGTTTTACTTTTTATTTCGTTTGTTTTTTTAAGTGCTATAGAAACCCTTTAACTAAAAAAAAACAAAAAAAAACTTCAGCTGTTTCACTGGTTGTTTAATGATAAACATGAAAAATGTTAACTTTTGTGTTAACTCTTACTTTTGGACTCCTATGTTTACATTTTAAATTGCCTAAAATGCCTTTTACATATCCTTTATTTGTTTTTAGACGGTGCAAGTCCCTGTCCCTGTTGACCCGTTGTCCTGTGTTTGACCCACTGAACACACCTGGCGCAGCTCTACACCTGACTTTTGAGGCTGTAGTTGATGTAAGCCGTGACGTTATTGTGGAAAAACCAACTGTTCTGTTTTATGGACTGAGTTTGATATTGTATGCTGTGTGGTTTTACAAGGCATGGCGAGTTTTGACAGTTTTCAGCGAGCTCTGAGGTTTGCAAGCCAGAGCGTTTGTGGCCTCCTTGTCCTAACGTACAGCTGAGTGGGAGGATGTGAGGTGAACAGAAATAAGGGGAGGGGGGAAAAAAAGGAGTGAAAAAGTAAGTGCATGGACACAAAAGTGACATTTTCACACAGAATTATCAGTTTGCCTGTGGACCACCTTTTCCTCCCGCTCCTCTGTTTAGTTTGGAGACGTGAAATGTAAGTCAGGTCACACCGTACAATCCAGATGAAAGAGACGACGTGGGATAAGAAAACCCAGGTCGGAAAGCCTGGAAACATCCATCAACATCTTCATGACCTCACTGGACTTTAAATGGATCTCCAACTACTCGCATGTTGGCTTTAATGTTATTCTTCTATTCTACTAACAGTTGTTTGTGACACATGAAATCATTTAATTACCTAAAAAAATGTCTATGTTTATTACATGTTTCACTGTAGCACATCGCCATTTTGTTTCTGACGCAATGCATTTCAGGATGGTGTTGATGATGGGAGACTAAAATACAGAGTCAAGGCCTAAAAGCTTTAATGTGTGACAATAGACTTATATTTTGTATTAGTTTCTATGTTGCACAATATAGGGGTTGAATTGATCAAATGAGATTTTTAGTAAATTTGCTCAGTAGCTAATGCCTTTAGCTCCCAAGCTGATATTAGTATGGGGGCTTTCATCATATACATTAGCTCTGGGTGCTAGCATGAAAGCTAACAGGCTAAAGCTAAGGTAAGCCTTCCATGAAGCAGCTCTGTTGTCCTCCATTATTTTCAGTTGCAGGCTGAGTCATTTCTACATTCTCCTCTCTATCAACACGCTCTGGTTTCATTTAAAAGAGCTGAACGTCAGACATTGTCCAAAACTAACCTTCAAACTGGTTATCATCAGACAGGAAGTTTCACAACGGCTGATAAAAAACAGACATTTTTTTTATCCTTTTCATAACATTTTGTTTTTTAATTTCACCAAAGAATTTTTTCACATCTTAAAACAGTGCCTTGTAGATTATCTTATGTACAAATTTACAAAACGAGTCAAGCATGTTTGAGGAGAAAACAAACAAACAAAAGCTTCTTCATTTTGAGGATGATTGCTGCAAACATCAGTGTACCATAAAACCATCGAGACGGTGGAGATGAGATGAAGAACTGATGAAGCTCAGCTCCTGATTCTCTTTTTTTCTTTTAACCTAGTGATGAGGACTTTTGAAAGACAAAACAAAAACATTTAAAATTTAAAAAATATTACCAAATCAGAATTAGTTTTAAACACTTTTTGTCTCATCAGGAGAACATCTTACTAAAGTTTGACCAGAAAAACTAAGAAAAATAATTTAAATCCAATGTTCTAAACAGGAGCTGAGTGCTACACAACCTGACAAATATCCTACATTTGTTTTATCACTTTCACCAACAATACACAAACAAAAAAAAACAAAACAATAAATTCTCTACATGTAGAGGAAGAAAAACGAGTTTTTGGTGATACAATGCACAGCTGTACCAACGACACAAACATTTAAAAACAGGGTGATGTGATGTCACTCATATTCCTAGCTTCTTTTTGCTCGTAGTTTCTGTTCACAACTGAAAAAAAGGTGTGCATCTTAAATAGTCCAAATATGAAAATTTACATCCTCAAAACGATAGAAAAAAGGTAAAAAAAAAAAAAAAGATCTTTGAGGTTCTCTTCTTTTTTTGGAGCGATCCACGCTCCACATTCACACAAACACACCAAACACACACTGAACAACACAAACTGTCCATGCTCATATATATTTATATATTTATAAGGAGTCTCGTAAAAAAATCAAAATTGTGTCCCAATAACCAGCATTGGTTTAGAAATGTCTCTATTTTGGAGTCTTGTTGGGTTTCAGTGCAGCACGGCGGTTAATAAAACGGGGATGATGGTAAATAAGACGGACAGAGACACCAGCTGTGCTGCGGAGCTGCCGATGCTCCTCTGGACGTTTGGCTCCATCACAGCAGGATCATCTGACAGACGAAATGGAAAAGGACAGTCAGTGCTCCGTTTCATCACTCAGGAATGGTAAACACACCCAGCTGAGCCTGGCTTAGACTTTAACTGCTTTGGATGTGAGATCTTTTATTAAAAAAAAAAGGGAAGAAGAACCATACCTGCTGGGAGTGCGTTTGTGGGATTGTGGACTCCTCCAGCAGCCAGAAACGTCACTTTTCTTTCATCTTTTGGGTTCTCCTCCGCTTTGGATATCTCAGAGTGAGACTTTGCAGAGCCTTTGTGTCCGACAACGTCCACTCTCAGCCTCAGGCAGTCCTTTCCATGATGATGATGTCCATGTTGATGCATTGGTTTGGCTGAAAGAAAAAGTTGAAATGTCACTTAACTTTATAAGACCACAACAGATTGCTAAAACCATGAAATAAAGTTTGAAATGACACTTACAGATGTAGTAATAGCTCTCTCCCTGCCTGAACTCTTTTCCCAGGGTGAAGGGCGTGAAGCGCTGGAATTTTTCAGAGAATTTCTCCGGCGCATGGGGTGCGAAGGGGCGTGAGCACTCCCAGCGGAGCTGATCGAAGGAGTGAGGCTTGCACACCTCGTAGTCCTCCCTCTCCACCATGTACAGCACGTAGCGCTCGGCTAACTGCGACAGGACCTCTCCGTGGGTGTAGTGGGGGCAGACGATGTCCAGATAGTCATTAATGCGCACCTCCACCGTGTAGTCGTCCTCCTTGAAGCTGCAGGCAAGAAGAGAAACAGGAGATTAGTGACAAATGACTACGTTAAGAGCGGAATTAATTAATCTCTCCAATTATAAAAAGGTGTAGCATCTGTTTCCTAACTGACACCACGTCAGGATGCTCTGGTTTCGATTCTGTGACGATTCAGCTTCATAACAGAAGTAGAAAGAGGCAGATCAGGCTCGACTTGTTTCTGTTGTTTTTAGAGAAGCGAGCCGTATCTTCGATACCTACGACCATAACACTCTCACCATTTTCTAAACCATTCCCCTTCATGCAGAGGCTCACTTTGTCTCTGCTATATCAGATAGATGAGGTTGTAGATGACAGCTCAGCCCTTTCCAACAAAATAATCATCTCGACTCTTGATTTTTTTTAAATTTTAACCTATTTTCTAGTTCAGAGATGAGCAATCGGCAGCCTGTCAGTGACTTCTGTCCAAATTGCCAATTTTTTTTGAGAGGTAGAATATCTATTCACAGATATTCAAGGCAAACTTATATGTTTAGTCTGCTTAAAGATGCTGTTTGCCATGACGGATTTTATTATAAGTCACCTCTACAACACTTTGAACAAAGCTAAATATGAGAATTTTTTTGAAGTCACAAGTACATGAATAACAGAGACTTTTTACCAGAACCACACATGACTCTGACCTCAAGACGTCTTATATTGTTGTACTTCAGCTCACCAAAGTGTTTGCAAATGTTTTGTATTCATATTTATTAAACAAGAGTACAACTGTTATACATGCATTTGAACATGAAATATGATATGTTACTGCACTGTGTGTGTATATAAGGTTTTATCTTACACTCTTATAACAAAAGTTATAAGGAAATTAATTTTCCTTATAACTTTTGTTATAAGAGTGTAAAATAAAACCTTACATATATAAATGCAAACTTGTCAAAATGTCAGTTTTATTATATTTGGGTACAGCCTTCTGGTAGTGTCAACTAAAAATTGAAGGCCCTTCCATCGTTTAAGTTGTTCTAGTTTCTGTCAGGTTAGTTTCCTCACCTAGACGTCTGGTAGTCTGTTTTGAAACTTTTGCTTTTGCTTTGGAGGCTGATTTGTTCTTTGCATTTCACCCTGATTTAATCAAAAACACGAACAGCAGAAAATGAGACACTCTTCCCTCTTTTCATCTTTCATTTTATGGCACTTTTCAAGCCTTCCTGTCTCCCCTTTGCCCATTTCCTGTCCTTCCCTCGCTCCTATAAAGTATGGACACATCAGCACAAATCCCTCGCAGTATCAGTTTTTGCCATTAATAAGAAGCTACGTGGCCAGATTTACAAGAGGGGTGAAAATTTGACACATTTCAATGTTTCTTTATAATAAACAAAATGCAGATGAGGCCATGAATGTAATGTCACATTTGTGTTTCTTTTTTCTTTCTTTCAGTAGGATCTGCCAAAAGCCAGGAGGTGAAGAGAGATGTTTTTATTTGTGCGTTTCTCCCGTTACATCCTTCGGGGCAACATGTTCTAATCCTCAAATCAAATCAGGACTTGAAGCAGCTCGGAGGCTGCTTCTGGATTCTGCTCATTTAATTTATTGTTAGAGAAAGTGACAAGAAGAAAACAAGCTCCTGTGCGTCTGCTGCTGTTTATTTAGTCTGCTGTAAAATTAGAAAAAAGTCGTTGAGTGCCGAGCTGTCATCAAAGCTGGAGACGTGCCGGCTCTGACCTCCCCGCCCCCATCCCCACCACTGCCTGCTTCCTTAGCGTCCTGTTGTTGTGACTCCCGTCAGGACCCCCGGACCAACTCACAGACAAACAGGCTCCATGTAAAGGCCTCTAACCCCTCCTTCCTTCCTCCTCCTCCTTATTGGTTAGTGCTACCTGTCAAAACACGCTTTCTTAGTGCTTCTTACCCAGAGCTAATAGGCTGATCACTCTGCTTTTAATCAATGCTTTCTCTCTGTAAAAAAGCTCTTGATTGGTGTGTTTTTGCTTCTACACAGGTGTGTGTACATATGTGTGGGCTTCTGCAAGAAGAAGCTTAAGTGGTTAAATAATCTATTCTGTCCTCGTTTCCCTTCTACTGCTTTCTTCAGGTCCAGACTGTAATAACAGGGTTGGAGCGAATGAGACGTTTGGAGCTCTCAAGTGTGTTCCCTCAGAAGTAAAGAATAGCCTTTAAATTGTGCGGGATACACCTTTTTTCTCACACTGCACCCTTGTTAGCGGTCTGGCCTACACGCTACAAGAAAACACAGGCTTGTCAAAAGCCAACAAAACACTGAGACTCTGTTGCTAATTTCATTCACGGCTCGCACTTTTAAGAAAAAAAAACTGCCCTTTTATCCTTTTTCTTTCGTCCCCCCCTCCCTACGCCGATGGGTCTGGCTAATTAAAAGCTGTTAGGGGTCTGGGGCCAATGTGTTTTGTGGAAAAAGGAGGGGCGGTGGAATGAATAGAGTGTAATTATACCCTTTGCCTCCCCAAAGACAGAAAGCCTGAAGGCTACAGGGCCCCCTTCAACCCCCTCTACAGAAACCCCCATGGAGCTCTCACTACCTTGACTAATGTGTGAAGGTGTTCAGTGGTTAAACAGCAGCTCTGCTACCCCTGTTCAGTTTTTCTGTGATTGTATTACTTTAAAGCAATAGGTTGAACCTTTTAAAGTGGGGTACTATGTTAGCATCTTATAGCTCTTTAAATAACTAATAAAATTAGTTTAAATCTGACCAGATCTAAATAAAAAAATCAAAGTGGTGTTGCCACTAAGATATTAGTTGTTTCTAACCTTTCCGCAGCACCACATTTAAAAATATTTTAAATATGATTTTGCTAAAACCCTGAGTGAAGGAATATAAACAATCCCTGCTCATCTAGCTTGTAACTTTTCCTGCACTCTCCACACATCTCCCTGCGTCTGCGCTCACATTTCTCAGGACAGTGAGAGTCACATAAATGTGATAGCTGTGTCCTTTGTGAGATCCAGAGGCAGGCGTGTGATAGTCGCTGCAAACCTACTTTACGCACAGCGTCCTCTTCCTACTTTCTGTTTTGTGTGTGCTTGTATGAGATTCTCTGAAGACCTTAATTCAGGGCGTCTCGAGCCCCAGGCTTATGAACATCTGCTTGTCAGAGCCCCCGTGTAGTCTCTTGTGAATTTTTGTATGAGTGTGTGTGTAAAAGTGTAGGTAAACAGCAAGGGTTGGAGGTTGTTGTCTTTGTTCCCCTCTGCAGGTCATTTCTCACCACAGAGTGACAGCGGGCTGAGTGTGTATTTGGAAGCACCGGTGGTTATTACAGGAGGTGACTTCTTTAACACGTTTCTATCTTTGCTGGATGCTTTGAAGTCTTGTCATTGTCCCTTTTCTTTCAACCTCTCATCCCTTTCTCTTTTCTTTCTCTCAACCCCCTCCATCCGTTTGCCTCGCTGAGCTCAAGCTGCTTTTGGTCAAACAGCTGAGGCGGGAACGTCTGTTTTGTTACCATCTCTCTCTCTCAAGGGAGGACTTTCAGAGCCGGCAGTCGAGTCATGAGGTCAGAGGTCATTGTTGCAACTGCTCACAGACGCTAGAATCCCGAGTCACCACCAATGATAAATGCTTCACACTCACACATACAAGTTTGTATATCTGTCCTTATAGAAACGTTTATTAACTTCCATTCACTTCTGTAGCCTAACCCTGACGCCTTACACCCCACCCCCCATACATACCTAACCTTAAACCTAACCTAAAACTCAAGTCACATCTTAGTCATAAACCTAACCCTGAAATCCCAAAATTAAGTTCCACCGTATTAGAACCAGTCTTTGGTCCCCATAAGAACTACTGGTCTTGACAAGGTAGGCCGAAACAGTCCTAAAAAAAGGTAACAAATACAAGTACACACACACACGAGCACCACTGACACACAAACACATTCCCCACCCTCCTCCTCCATTTGTTGTGCAGGTAATCAAAGGAAAGTGTGCAGACTCTGGAATGTCACAGGACAGAGGGGGATGCGGTTTGGATCCCATCGGCTCCCTTATCCCATTCCATCACACTTTTTACCGCAAGGTTTAAACTTAATATCCTATTAATTTGCAGCGGTATGACGGATTAACACCAGCTCTCACATGGGCCGAGGACCTGACAGAAGGTCTAATGGGGTTTAGCTGCTCGTATAATAGACGGTCTAATAAACTCTGAACTCTCTTTATTAGCCTTCAGTGGGATTTAACAAAAAGGGGGATTCTGCCTCCGTTACTGAGACGAGCTGCTTCCGTTGTTGAAAATCCAAACCATAATTCTGCAACGTAGAAGTGTTAAAACTCAAGATGAAACCCTTAACAACTGTCAATAAAAAGTGTTTATTTCGTATTTCCATTCTGAACTTCTTCCCTGCGTATCCCTCCATCCATCACTGTCCTGACTCTCCTCCCTCAGTTGGCCTCGCTTTTATTAGTCCACAAGCAGCCCACCCCCGCTTCATCTTCTGTTTTGTCCAGTCTCTTCAGGCTGACATAATAAACTGCCGCTCTTCATCCAGGCTAAATTTCTCAATGCAAACGTCTTTCTTCACCTCACCCTTCTCCCATGCTCCCTGCACCCAGGCTGCTCCTCCTCTACCTCCTTGATACTCGCTAAAATCTCCACCCTTTTCCAGAGCCCCCCATGTTGTGTGCATTAAAATAAAAAAGGTATCAAGTTTGGTTTAAAATGCTGCAAGAGTGGTTGCCGAGTGTCTGTTTAACGGAGTCCAACAAAATAGGTTTAAATAAACTTTAAATAAAAGAAAAAACAACTTCATCCGTTCCCACTATTACCTTATGGGGGCGATAAGGAGCTACTAGTGGACACCAATCCCAAAGAATGCATGAAATGTTATGAATGAGGCAGTGTACACACTCCTACATGCGCACACACTTTTAGAGCAATAACGTTTAGTGTGAAGAGCGGCCTCTCCGATGTTAGCAGAGTTCAGTTGTCCTCTGGTGGAAAACTACTGGGGGCGAAAAACAGAGAAAGGTCTGTGAGAAAGAAAGAGGGGGCTGATGGGAGTGAAAGCTGGGGGAGGAAGGAAGTCTGGACCCAAGATAAGGAGGCGAGAGGAAGAGCAGAGAAAAAAACAAGAGGTACTTGGATACCTTAATGAGGGACAGTGATGTCCATGCAGCATTTCTAATGAGTAAAACCCCACAGGTGATAGTGTGTGTAGACATGCATGAAGGATGGGTAAATCGGAAGAGGACAGTTATGTCAGAAGTGGATACTAAAATAAAGCCGTCTGATTATGATTGGGAGAGCTGAATGGAGTTGTTGCTTTTAATTGATTATTCCGATGGACTCCATCAGAAAGATTATGGCTGCTGCTGACAGAACTACGGTTACATCACAAAATATTAGATCATCTATACAGCGAGCGCAGCGGAGGGATGGTTTTGTGTCTGTGGGTCAGATTACACACCAACTGTAGTCTGTCTCTTAGTGCATATGTTCTCATTCTAGTGAGATTAGGGACCAAGAAGTGGTCACAAGCTGGAGAAGGGGGTATATAAGTGCTGTGGCAAAAATCTTGTGATGATACATATCACAATTAGGGATGTGCATAAAAATCGATACAACGATATATATGGATATTTAAAAAAAACATTGTATAGACTCTTTCTTTTAATATCGATACCCCACCACCACCCTTAAGGGGCAGTATAACAGTTCGTGATTCCTGTTCAGAGGCAGGCTACAAGTGAGATGGATGAGTAAACAAAATGGTCATCAGTTATCTGGAAGAGTCTTCCTTCTTAAAAGCATACATTTGGAAACATTCTGGGTTTTATAATTATAAACATATAATTGTATACTATTTTGCTGGTGTTGTAGAGTCAGTGGCATTGAGCAATAATTATAAAGTAATATGTACTTATATTGAATTGAGCTGCTCTGTATCGAGTATTGTAATGTATCGCCATAACCTAGGTGATACTCATCCCTAATCACGTCACAGTTTTGATCTATTGTGGTATAATAAGCGATTTATTGCCATATTTTACAAAAAAGATTCTAGTTTAAAAAAAAAAAATAGTATAAAGAGCATGCCATGCGTTACATTAATAAAATCAGATTTAATTCAGTTTGTTTTTAAGCTATCAGAAGAACAGCGAGAACTGCATTTGCATTTCACAGTTCTTACAACATCCATCCATGACGCCACAATTAAAAATCAATACAGTGTTTCTGAGAATCAATACAATACCATGAAAATAAATATTGCATATTGCAGTATATTGATATGTTCTTACACCCCTAGAATATCAACAAAGGGAAACAAAATATACATAAATCAGGAACAAGATGTACAATATGTATGACGGGAGGGACAGATGTCGACCACCTTCACGTCAGACTCAACCTCTGGGGTAACAAACATGTAGAGGCAGGCACTGGCTGCTTCACATAAGCAGAATATTGTGTTACACCAAACTCCTGATTAAAGAGATCTGCTCACACACTGGAGGCCCAGGACGTTCACCCAGGCCACAGATGATGGATGAAGGCAGCCTTATAACAGAGATAAGGCGAAGGGGTGTTAATAGCTCCAAAGATGAGATCTTGGCTGAATTAATAAGAAAAAAGACAAAGTGCCGAGCGCTTGCGGTCAGCCTTGGGAGGAGACCCAGCTGTTGGGAAAGACAGGGAGAGGAACAGACAGGTACAGAGGGGAGGAACACACTCCTGCATGCACAGCTGACAGAGTTGAGTATAGTAACAGTAGGGAGGAATGCTGTCTGTAGCTAATATTAACACCCCCTGTGCTCCCTCAAGCACCCCCGCTCCAGAGTGTGTAAGTGTGAGTCACACATTTATCATGTCTCAGTACGGCTGTCGAAGGTACCGACCACTCCCTGTTCAGAACTCTGACGTTAAAGCACACACCTAATCAAAAGACAAACTCACGTGCTGCCAGGTCCAAAACAAAAATAAGGCTGCTCCTAGTAAAGAGCAGTTTGGGGCAACACAAGTTCAACCTCACCCACATAAAATGCTAATAAAGCTACACACACAGCAGGCCTAGACACGCAGTGGAAAAACAAGACGGGACCAGACTTCACCTGTCACGCAAGAAAGCAGCACACAAACACAAACAGCCTCAAATCTGCGCCCAGATCAGTGAGCTGCGAGGTTGTGTTTCAAAGACACAACTCCACATTCACAAACATGAATGAGCAGACTGCTGCCATCTGGTCACTGTCCTCCTCCTGGTAGATAAATCACTGCAGATCCACAACCAGACCAAGAATCAATTAGCATCAATTATCCACAGAGTGTACAGACGGCTTCACGTAATCCACTAAAACTGGGGGAAAAAAAAGAGACATCAGGAGAGGAAGTGAAGGTAAAAAGAAAACAATTATATGAATTGGGTGGCAGGTGGAGGTTAGCCAAAAATGGCTTTTTATTAAAAAAAAACAGTTCACAAAGCTTTGATGTGTGGAAAGTTAATACTGTGTTGAGGGTTATGTTTGTCTATATGTGTCAGGGTCTATGTTTAGCCTCACACTACAAGGGATTAGAGTTATTTTGTGATTTTTCTTTTGGTTATGCAACTCCCGTTTGACAGCATAAATAGTCCAGGGTCGGATTAGAGACGGCACATGAGTTGTGTTCCCCCTCTTTCTGCCACCCTCCTCCTCCCTCTTCCTCATCTGCCTGTCTTGGAGCTCCGCTTTCTCTGAACTTGCCTTGTGGTCTCACCTGAGCCAGACGCCCCCCTCCCCTTCGTCTGTCTGCGGTGACTCAGGTGAATAGCTCAGGTGTTTGAATCACACATGGCATCACTAATGAGCCAAACGCAGCTCAGAAAGTTAAGATTTTCCTTCAGATGTCACATACAATTATCTCGGCTATTGTTTTCCCTTTTTAACCCCCTTGTTTTATTGCCATTGGTTAAGGGCAATTAGGAGAGACGGTAATGTAATCAAGACATAAGACTAAAAGTCTATAATGGCTTTGCCCTTTTTGTGCTTCTGGGTGACAGGTTTTAATCGACAAAAAAAATATCTCTGGACCATCTCTCTGTTTCAGCTCGATTTAAAAAATAATAGCCACTGAAAGGACCCCACCCACACACACACACAAAGTAAAAGCTCAATAAATCGTGCTGGGATGTCACAGTCAATCGATCCCACTGAGTGGCCGGATGGCATTACATTTCTGACCTCAAAACTAAATCATCAGCACTGCGTGGCCCCTGTCTCCATGACTCACCCTCCCTTCTGGTTATCTGTTCTCCCTAATGAATTAAAATAAAAAAAAACACACTTTACAAAGGATTGATTTGGATAGAAACATATTAAGCAATTATTGACTAATAGACACACCTTTTATATGACACACAGGCAGGTGCAGACCCCTCAGAGAAAATGAGCCAAGTTCATACTTGACAGTCTATTTTCTACTACTAGAGTATGTCTGAGTGTGTGTGTGTGTGTGTGTGTGAGTGAGAGAGAGAGAGTGTGTGGTTAAATATAGTGATGAATCTGCCCATATGCCATACATCCCCTCACAATGTAACATAATGTTTCTCAAACTTTTCAGCTTCTGACCACGAAAATAACCCTTGCGATCTCAAATATAACTGGTCTAAATAGCCAAACTTTAATAATAACCATATTAAACCAAATACATTAAAACGCTACTATTTTAAATGTTTGTGAATTTTTAATTTATTCTGTAAAAAAATAAGGTTAAAATATCCTATTTGCTTTAAATTTTAACAGGGACACTCACTTGATGTTTCATGACCCACAATGGGCCCCCGACCACAATTTTGGAAACACATAGTCTATAACGCTGATGTCAAAGATGAAAAGTCAATTTAAATGAACCCAAACAGTCCTGTCTCTTCACTTATTGGGAACCTTTCTGTTTTAAATATATGTAACAACTACCAGGTGAAAATAAACAGGTAAACACGAGGTGGTGCTAGCATACATGCGTAGAAAGACATAATGAATGAAAGTTTAGTTACGATGTTCGACTTTTAAGGAACATCCTGACTGACCCAAACGCACCCATTTCATGCGCCAGATAACTTTTTTTAGGCGGCAGTGATTTCTAAAATAAAATAAACGGTAAGAGAGCAATTCTTACTTAGGGTTAGAGCTGTTCCAATAGACGCTGTGTCTCTCCGCCGATGCGAACCACGCTCCGACTGTCAGCGCCAAACACACCAGAAACGCCACATCCATGGCTTCGTTTCTCCAAAAGATTCTCTAAAGTTATTCTGAGAAGCGATTAATTATAAAAATATCAAATAAAATCCTTTGAGAAGTTTTAAATGAAAGCTAAAAGCAGTTGTATTTGATTTATTTTGCTCCTTATATCAGCAGTTATAATGTCAAAGCTGAAACACTGCTACACTTGTTATCTGTGTCTCGCACGAGCGCAGCTCGAGTATTTGTTCTCTACTGGCTCCGCCTACTAAGAACAGCCAATACCCAATAGGATTCTTCTTGCCATCGCTGCTCCTAGAACTGCGCGCCCTCCCTCGGTTGATGAAAACAAAAACAGCTCCACAGAAAACAAAATAATTTTTTTAGTGATTGAGTGAGTGATTTTATCCACGTACCAGCAACTTAGGAGAAATGAAAAATGTCTGATAAAAAAGTTTATATTAAGTAAAAATAATATGCCTAACATTCACCAGGAAGTTGTACATAAACATTTAGAACAAAGGGTAACAATGACAACTCTATGAAAAATGGTCCCAGTCTGTTATGTTTGACATTGTGTGGCTCATAATCATTCCTGTCAAAACATAATCATTAGTTTCATGTTGTACCTGTTTGTAAATAGTTATCTCTATCTATAATGAAGCAAAACTCATTATAACTCTCATTAATAGAACTAAATTTTGTGCAAAATATTTTTGTGAAAATCATGTGTAAGCTGAACAATAATACACACTAAAGTACTGATCAAAGTTTATAGTGTGACTAACACAGTGCATAAAAAGTACAATAAATATATGCAATATAATGAATATTATTAAATTACTTTTACTACAATATGCAGAAAACAGTTTGCATGAGCTGATAGATTATCTCCTTGCTTGTTTGTGTCCTGAGTATGTTGTGTTGTAAGAGTTGCTTGAGGGCTTTGCTGCTTGTCTTCGTGACGCACTTATATGTTGCAATTAATTGCATTCTGTGCAGTTGCTATTGTCTGCTGTACTTTAACAGTTTGTTAACTTGTATATTCTTACTCAACTAGAAAGGATTGCTTGTACTCTTTTTGTTTTGCACATTTGAAACTCATCAGTAGAAACATTGATGCAGTCTGTTAGACTGATTTCTGGTTGCTTAAAGTGTCCATTTCTTGCAGGTCGTTACTGCTCAGACACGCTGAAGTACCGATTACCTTTAGTTAGATAATGGAGAATTATTACTGTCTTATCATTTAATCTAATCTTGTAGTCTCCACTTGGTTGTATCATCAGACAGGTAACTGCAGAACGCAGTCTCACAGATGGAGAGGATAAAAGATCCAGACCATCCAAGTGTTTGTGGGGCTGTGGCCTCAGCAGGAGGGGGCTCCCCTCAGGCGGGGATGGACGCATGCCAGGGTGATCTAGTTCAGAGCTCCAGAGCTTAAAGGAGCAAGGGGGGGCTGCGCATATGTTTTTTTAAAGAGTCTGACTGTCCCAAGACTTGGTTGGTTGGGCAAGCACACACACGTCTTAGCATTCTGATACACAGGCCCACATGATCACTGTAGATGCTGCAGGGAGTGGGTTTGTGTTGGGGTAGTGGTAGTGGTGGCTGACACACGTTGCAATAATTATCAGAATTTCCTTTCAAAGGTTAAAATTTTTGCACATTACATTTTCATTGTTATTACTGTAACACTTTTTTATGTGGGGTTCCTAAAGGTTATGAACAACAGCAGAGAGCTGATTCAATGACCTCAGTTTAAACACTTCATGTTTTAATCTGACTGGACTGACAAACTTATGGCTAAATTGAGAGGAGCCAACACCAAAGAGCATTGCTGCCATCCAAATCTCAACATTTCACAAAGGTTTTTGGAAATAGTATTTTATGTACTTTTACACTCTCACAGATTTCACATTCAATTGTTATTTCTGCAGTAGTTTTGTGATATTCCTGCATCAACAACAGCTGCTTCCTTGTTTTGCACTTGAAAATAACCATACAATTCTATGTAAATGAGCAACCATATATCTTTTTTTTTTACTAATTTTTCCTTTTCCAGAGAGACAAGGGACACCCTGGAAAGACTGCAAGTCCATTGTGTGGACACATAGAGAGACAATTTAAAGTTTGAATTTAACCCAACATGCATGTTTTTGGTCTGGGGGTGGAAAACACAGTACCTTGAGAAAACAGACTTGTGCACGGGGAGAACATGTAAACTTCACAATAAAGGCCCCAGGTCAGGATGCATTCCTGTCATCTTCTTATTCCTAACTGCTGCTCCACCTGCTCTTCGCTAACAGTACTATATTAAACAAAAATTAAGCTAACGCTATACAACTAAACATGTGAAACAAATTGATGTGGGCTAACAATAAATAGCAAAACAAGTAAAAATTAGTGTAAGCTAACACTTAGAGTTAATTGCTAACTGTTCAGACAACTGTCACTCAGTCTGTGTCACACGTCTTTGACCCCTTCAGCTGAAGACTGGTGGAACTGACACAAACCTGTTGTTAGTTTGTCAGTTAGATGATAGCTGACTTAAAGTTTGCAAAACCTAATTTAACAGAAGCTAATTGGTCAGCTAATGGTTTTCAAAGTTTGTGAAAAAGCTAATGAGGTCAAGGAAAAATTAGTTCCACTATTAGCTATTAGTGGGACCATAGCCACCACTGCTCTTGGCTTTGCTTGGCCTAGCTGTTATCTTGTTAATCCAGTCAGAATTAAAATCTATTTCTCCAAACTGTTTGTTCAAAGAGCTATCTACAACAGGTAAGATATTAACAATATTTTCTCAGATCCTGACTTCAAAGCTCTGAACGAAAGCTTTAAGTCTTTGCTGTCAGAAACTACTTTCACCTTTTGTAATTTCCTCGATGGAATGACAGAAATGAAAATACCGTCTCAGCAGCTCCAAAACTAGCCTGTGATTCACTGACCTCAGACTACCAGCAACACGATCCCAGTTCTCACTTCAGACACAACACTCGGAGTGACTGCTGAGCGTCCCTCATTGCCAGCAGACTTCTGCTGCTCACATGGGAGC
Organism: Cynodonichthys magdalenae; assembly: GCA_031762555.1. Lineage (NCBI taxonomy): Eukaryota > Metazoa > Chordata > Actinopteri > Cyprinodontiformes > Rivulidae > Cynodonichthys > Cynodonichthys magdalenae. The sequence goes on from JARVJO010000305.1 coordinate 11,649,762, forward strand.
TCTGCACGGTGCACCCATCCAACGCCTCAATGCTGCAGCAAGACGGAAACACCAGTAAATTCATACATTCACCTCCTCAGTGCTGCAGCAGCCAACTGTGTGGAATCTGCTGTCCCACCTGTTCACATAATACATTCATTTTATAGATGTAGACAAACATATAAGTCCTCTCTGTCTGCAGTGCAGGGAACACAGATAACACCCAGAGTGAGACTCAGTCCTCCCACAGTCCAAACAGGCACACAAAGGAAACAAGATCAGGGTTTCAGCACAGACAAAAGCTGAAGAGAGAGAGAGAAAATCATTTGTGAAGATAGAAAAACTTGACAGTTCTAAAAGTGGATTAAAGGAAGTGGCAGGAAGATCTGACAGCCGCACAAATCATTCAGCAGGCCTAAAACCAACCGGCTTGTTTATTTCCAAATGGACCTGTCTCCAGGCGTAACAGTATCTGCCACAGGTTGTTTAGAGCCATGTGGAAACTCCACGATTGCGTAACGCAGATAGAAAGCTGGTGTTACTACCTGCTCCAGGTGATGCTTAATTGTTTCTTTTCTTTCAACCGCAGCTTTTTCGTTACACGGAATCAATCAGCAGAGTTTTGTGGGCGGGGAGAGACAAAAATAAAACCCATTATGTCACAGGAAAATGACAAAACAAATATAAATAGAATAAATGTTTGAAATTGTGGGGTTAGGTGACATGAAAGGCTACTGAGTAAAAAAGAAAAAAAAAGAAAAAAGATTTACGCCTTCAGAGTAGCCATCTATTAAATTTTCATTCTTGCTCCTCTTCCCTGCTTTTCTACTCACATCTTGTCGGCCCCAGGCAGGGATCAGAGCTGGCCAGGGACCTCTGTCAAGGATTTGAAGGGTTTTCTTCAGACACACACAGACTCTGAAATATTACGTGTAGAAGGGCTTAATAGAGAAAGGAAAAATCAATGGGAATGAGGTAGAATGAAACTTGGAGGAGAGCACAGTGACAGAGGCGTGTAACAGGAAAACTGCTCAAACGCAGGCCTCAACAAATCTGTGCAAACACACTTCCACCGGTTGTTCAAGAGTTTAAAGATGTGTAGGAGTTCAGATTCTGCCAGTTAGGAATAAGGATATTCTTCTCTGTCTTTGTGTCTTTCTTCTTTGACCCGAGTGGCTAAACACAACAAAATATGGCAACATCAAACAAAACAACAAAACAAGAGGCAACAATTTTTAAAAACAGGACACAAAACGGCCAACATTTCAAAAACAATATGAGAAAGTTTTTTGATTTCTCATCATGTCTCCTGAAACATTGTTTTTTCTTAAATTTGCCTTTTCTAGATGTGTTGTTTTGTAAGATGAGTTTTTGTTTATTTGAGTTTAGCTTTTTTTTCGTTAGAATTATGTTAATTTGACCTCATAGATAAATGATTGTTTATTTATTTATTTGTTTTGTTTGTTTCTTTACAGCAATGTTTCCTTCCAAATATATTTAAGTTTGTTAACAAAAAATATGTTTTATATTATCAAAATATTTATGTTTTTATTCATTTAATGTATTTTTGTAAAATTCCTTCCTTCCTTCCTTCCTTCCTTCCTTCCTTCCTTCCTTCCTTCCTTCCTTCCTTCCTTCCTTCCTTCCTTCCTTCCCTACCTCTTTCCCATAACATTTAGTTTTAAATAAAATTGTTGTGATTTAAAAAAACGAATTGTTTGCGTACGTTTTTGTTCTTTTTTTTAAAGTTTGTCATTGGTTTAGTTTTCTGCTAATTGTTTAAAATTCAAAGTTCTTTGGGGAATAAAAAGGTCATTTAAAAGTCCACATTTGGAACAGTAACTGGAGTTATTAATGAACTCAGGAAGGTCAAACCAGTGTAAAATGTCCTTTAATGGCTCTAAGTGACAACAGATTGTTCTTCATGCAGCAGCCTGTTGTTCATCCATCTTCTGTCATCACTCCTGCTTTAAGCTTGTTAACACTTGGCATTGTTTCTTCTACATTTGGACAGCTTGTCACCCTGCTGCCCTCTGTCCCTTCTACAGCCCAGGTCTTGTCCCTCTGGCTCACAGGCACACTTCGACAAGTCGCTCCTTTTACTGACGTCCCAAAACACATGACTCCTAACTTCATTCAGTCCCATTCATCTGCATACAGGTGGTCCTGCCCCCCCCAACACACACTTCAGGGAGAATCCTCCACAGCGTCAGATTTATTAGAGGGTGGCGTTTCGACTCAGAGCGTCTCCTGGAGGTTTGCCATGGAAGCTGAATGTGCAGCACAATAAGCAATCAAAACAAGACACACACAAACAAACTCAGGCAGTGTTGCGTGTGTGCGTCAGTGGGGGGTAAATGAGCCACCTCCCTCCTTCCTGGACTAACAGTGTCTCAGTATTCAGACCACTGGAATCATTAACTCTCCCAGTCAGTCAACAGGCACACTCCACTTGTTCACTGGCTCTGTCCTCCTTTCTGCCTCAATGGGATACACACACACACACACACACACACACACACATGTTTGTTTCTGAACCCCGTGGGGACCTTCCATTGACTTCCATT
>JARVJO010000305.1:11658446-11669170 GCA_031762555.1 Cynodonichthys magdalenae
CCAGGTAAAAATTCTACTGAAGAAATTCTTGTCTATGGGAGAAATCCCAGACGGAGCAGTGAAGGGAAACTAGAATTAAGCAGAACTGCATAGGAAGGCAAGGGTCAGGCTAAGCCAAGAGTCATCCGCAACTCATATTCTGAGAGCTAACAGGCCATACATTTAACATACTGTACATGGTATCATATAATATGCATTCCTTGTGGGAATGCTAGTTTCATGATGGCTTTAAAATTTGCAGCAAGACAATACAAGTCATCAAAGTGCTAAGAAATGTAACCACCAATATTTTTCCCCCGCTTCAACTAAACAAACTGTCTTGATCTTGAAAACCCTTTCTAAGCCACCAGCACATATACCCCCTTAAATTAGCAGGTTGAGTCAGAAATGTCCTCATTATATCTGTAGTCCTCACAAGTGCACCGGAGCTTAGGCAGACCACACACAAACAAACACACACACACAGAGATTTGCATGGTTTCTCCTTGTCAGATGGATACAAGCACAACATGTTCCTGTGGGATTTTCTCCCTACAGCACCACCAAACCTGTTCAGCGGAGGGTCACTCATGCACAAAGATAGCCCTACTTAACTTGAGTGATTTATTGACACACAAGAGCTGGAATGGTGCAAATCTGAAAGCGTGGACAGGTTGTGGGTTCAGTTCTCTGATGATAGGAGGGATGACGAATGGTCAGGTCACATTTTGGAGGTTGAATGGAAAGGGTTGGTGGTCTCTTTTCAAACTCTTAATGGCGAACAGATGGTGTCCTTTACCAGAATAAAACCATCCAGATTCAATAAGAACCATGCAGGAACACATTGATTCTGGCAGGGAAGAGTCTCACTGGGATTTAAAAAATGTTGACACAATCAGAGATTGTACAAAAAAATAGGGGATTTTTTTTAAAGCCGTTTCATCAAAAAAAGAAGAAAAATCATCTCAGTAAAATAGTAATTAAGTTTTCTGATGTGTGCATGCTTCAGGAATGTCAAAATCACTTGAATCTCTGCAGTGTTTCACACAAGCAGCACAGCTTTGTAATAAAACAAGTTTTATAATCATGTTTGATTTTTGTCAGACATTCAGGCTGTAAGTCAACTTTAAACAGGATACAAATTAGATTAGTTTAATTAAGAATAATGAAAACTTTGTGATCATATTTGGATGTTATCACGGTCATGGATAAATCTGTTCAAATTTGGTTTCACTTATGGAATCAAAGACTTGATGTGGTCATGAACTTGTTTGAAATGTCTCTTAAGAGTTAAAAAATAAATTTCCATACTTATCATCCCAGTTATGTTTAACTGTTAAATCAACAGTCAGATCTGTTCAAATCTATTTTTGTGGAAAGGTAAAAAACATTGGAGTATTTCCTGTTAGCTGATAGCTCTTTGAAGACCTCAAGTTGGAAAAATTCTGACAGAATTGACAAACTGCTTGTTTGATGAACCAAAACCAATAAGAACAAATGTTAATTTAAAAGTCTATTTTTTTTAATTTCACAGCACTCCAAGTCAAAACTTATTTATAAAACACACATCGCTGTCATGCATATCATAACAAAGTTAAGATATGCCTCATTGCGGTCTTCTCTTGAAAACAACCATAGGTTTGTATGAAGGTAACTGTTCCAAAACTGCTTTTATGTAAACCTCTTTGACATCTTTGCGACTGGAGAAGTTGGTTTTTTTTTAATGTCAGCAATTCACTTTTTAGCCAAATGTTAGCCGTGCTCAGACCTTAGCTTTAATATTTTTTTTCTAATTACAAGTAAATAAAATAATTGGTCAAAACCAGTGATGAGCGCAGATAGCCAAACAGTTTAGCTTTAATAACTTACAGTCCGCTAACTAAATATATATCTTTGCCAGTGGAAGCTAACACAGCTAATCGCTAACCACTAAACAACTGTCACTCAGTCTGCGTCACGTCTTCGTCTCCTTGAAGACTGGTAGGACTGACACAAACCTGTTGATGCTAGTTTGTTACTTAGCTATTAGCAGACTTAAAGTTGGCAAAGTCTAATTTAGCAGAAACTAATTGGTCCGCTAATGGCTTTCAAAGTTAGAAGAAAAGCAGGTTGAACCATTCTTATCACTGGACACAAACTTTCCACTGAACCCACATGATCTGAATTATTGCTTAAAACACATTTTGATTTGATAAAAGTCATTTGTGAACTCCCTGTTTTGTTTTTATCCATGCTCAACAATAGCTTTGCTGTAAAGGCTTACAGCTCATTGCAACTCACAAACCAGAGGTCACATTAATGAACAACTTTAGTGTATAATGAGCAGCTGAAGAACAGCCCCTGGCAGGATTACAAAGTTCTCGGAAGTCTGTATTATTACACGATTAAACCAATCGTATTACTGAGCCAGCGTCTATAAAAGGCAGATAATAAATGAAAAGAAGGCCCTCTAAGTCCAATCATAACAAGCTTATGGTTAGAGGCTATGAGCTTTGACTCACTGCGGATTATTTTTAATTCCTTGTATTTGTCCTCTAATCTGTACACCTCACCTGTAAAAAGGTGAAAAAGAAGAGTATTGTAATGAATTCTGAAGTGTTTCTGAGAAATGATTTTATGGTTGTTTGAAAAGATCTGGTGCCCCACCTGTCTCTCTCCCTCTACACTCCATCAGCAAAATAATAGACTAATCCCATTATTGGATATTATATGAAAGTCTGTGAATGTCATTGGTTTTGCCCATCACTGTCGCTCTCTGTGTGTGTGCACATGTGTGTGTATACTTGTTTTTTGTCACTATTTCAGGACCTTTTCTGGTATAGCTAATGACCTACTTTGAAGGACCAGTTCTTTTGAGGACCAATAACCAGTACTACATTTCTTTTGGTTAGGGCAAGTTTGTTCATTTAGTTTAAGTTAGAGTTAAGCATGTGTTAGTAATGTTTAGGTCAGGTTCTAATGACAAATACCACCTTGCAGGCACTGACATTAGAACAGAAGATAGTCTTCATCTGCTGTAAATATTTTTTTGACTTGACTTTTGGCTTTCACTAGTCCATATTTCCTGAGTTTTAAGAATTACACTGCACTGTATGCTGTCATGGTACAGGGACTGGACAGAAATTTAGTCCAAAAAGCAGACAAAGTAAAAACATCAAACTTTGACAGACCTTCAGAACACCCGGAGATCTATTGAGGAAGATAATTAGAAAAATTACAACAAAATCTGACTGCTTTGAAGCCTAATATAAAGAATATAGGAGCTGTTTAAATCTTTTGCTCTCAACATTCATATGCTCACACAGCCCTCTTTGTATTAAACACAAAAACCCATCATGAAACCAGTCCCTGTAGTTTTGAATCCCCTCTTCTGACCTTTGCGTCATCATGGACTCTCTCACCGTGAAGAGCTGCCAACAGGGTTTGCTGGTTCAGTTCCCAGCAGCTCTTTATCTTGTTGGTCTCAGTAGAAGCAGGGCGGTGAAGCAGTCAAAGACACACGAGTTTGCTCTGACATCTGTAATTACAGAACAGGATGAAGCAGAGTGCGGGCTGTTAATGCACTACGGCCCGTTTGGACTGACCTCTATAATTAAAAGCAGCCATGGACACATAGACCGGCTCTGTCTACAGGGCCGAGGTGTGAAACCACCTGCAGCTCTCATTAGAGGACATCAGCTAATGAGCGCAGTCAAACAAGGAACACACTGAAACACATTCACATTGTCTGGAGCTCACTCTGCTTTGCTGCCAAGCCTAATTTCACACTTTTTTTTTGCCTCTGGCGACACACACGTGCCTGTACCCTGAGATGGGTGTGATTCTAAATGACGCCATTATGAATGGAGTTGTAAAAAGGCCAATAACGAGTGCATGATTTGGATTATTTCATCTGTTTTACCGCAGGCCAGTTCAGGAAATGACCACGAGTGAGACATTTACTGATGAAATCAAAGAGTGTAAGTGTAAAGAGAAGGAAAAAGGAAGTGTTTCCAACACAAGAAACTAGAGAGATTAAAAAAACAATAAAGATGGTGACCCAGAGAAAAGGAGGGGGGGCTGGGTAGTGTGAAAGGGTGAGGAGAGAAACACAACCCTTCTCCCGATAAAGCCAAATTTATCTTTGAGGGGAACAGAAATGGCTCTGTGTCGCTGTGCAGATCTACAGAGAAACAAACCAGTCCACTGCTGAGGAGTGAACAGGTTGGGTCCGATTGGGAAAGAGGAGTTGATCACGCCAGGAAAAAGTGATGCTTATTTAAAGAATCCAATGAAATGCTCTGAGCTCATGAATGCTGATGCTGAGCAGCAGTTGGAATCTGGAGAGAAATCACAGTTAATCGTTCAACACAGTGATGTCATCCCAAAATCTCAAGTAAATGAAATCACAGTTTGCTCACAGTCGTCAACAGGCCTCTGGAGCTTGGGCGGCGGGTTTTCAAAGCGTTCGGGTGGGGTCACCCATTTTTTTTTTTTTGGAACAGAGCTTTGTCTGTTTTTCTTGTTACCTCTTGTCAGTGTTTTATTGCTGCAGCTGTTGACTTTTCCTGGGGTTGGTCAACTGAGTGCGGAAATGTGCAGCGCTCTGAACAAGACCAGTGTCACTCAGACCTGACCCATTAAGAAGAGACTGGATTAAACACAAGCGCGGGCGTGCAGTTGCCATCGTTCATCCGAACAAACTGCCTTGACCTACATGTTAACATCCGTAAGAATCAGACAGATAACAGTAGGCTAAACCCTGCTTATGCATATCATGGCAGACAACTACTGTGGTTTACAGCCACTTGTTCTGCTGCCACTGGTAATACAGCTACTGTGGGGGAAAAAGGTTTGCTTTGTGGATATCAGAGTGCAAACCATATTAAGGGCAGTTTTCTAAGATGTTCAGCTACAATCTTTGTGTCCAGTTCATTAGAGTTTTACAAAAAGGCCTGGTTATTACAGTCGAACCTGAATTAGGTAGTGAGGTCTCTCAAGGTCAGGAGGATCAGACGGATTCAGACAGACTACATTTAATTGCCAGATGCCCAGGAGACAGTAAGTGCTGCCTCACATATCGATGAAAAAATCCGCCACTTTCTTGTTTCTGTCAAGCTGAGAACTGAAGAGATGAAAGGAGGGGAGTAGATCGTGTAGAAAGGAAAAGGGTTGGTTACAGAAAGGGAAACAGGGGAACAGGCAGAGGGGGGTAAATTGTAATTAGGTCCTGTTTCCTATTGGTCAGCCAGCTTGGGTTACCTTGGCAACAACAGTCACAGACGGGGGTGGTAACTTGAGAGTAAATGCAAAAATAACTTTTTACTCTTGTAGCACTGGCTGCCAGCACACAATTCAATTCAATTCAGTTTGTTTATATAGCGCCAAGTCACAATAAATGTTGCTTCAGGTCACTGTACAAAAAACATCAATCTAAAGAAGCCAGCAGACTGTGTTGAATTCCTTCACCAGTCTCCCATCCTGAGCAGCACATTGGCTGCAAAGGAAAAACTCCCTTTTAACAGGAAAAAAACCTTCAGTAGAACCAAACTCAGGATGAGTGGCGATCTGCCTCAACTGGCTGGGTTTGGCGGGACAGGAAAAGGAAACAGACTGGTCCAGGTAGATTTTCCTCTAAAAGAGAGACAAATAAAACATGTTATTGATAGAAATAACTACAGCAAACATGTAGAGGAGACTGACTAAAGACAGCAGCTGAGTGAGGAAATGTGGTCAGTTTGTCCTCCAGCAGTCTGAGCCTATAGCAGCAGAACTAAGAGATACCTCAGGAAACCTAAGCTTAACTATAGGATTTATCAAAAAGGAAAGTCTTAAGCCCCAAAAGTTGACAGAGTGTCAGCCTCACTGACAGAAACTGGAAGCTGGTTTCACAAAAGAGGAGCCTGATAACGGAAAGCTCTGCCTCCCATTCTAACTGTAGGAACCATGAGTAAAACCTGCAGTTTGAGAGCGAACCACCTCTCAGCCACTCATCAAAACAACCAAACCATGTAAATCAGCAACTTGTACTGTTGTGATAAAAACAGCACAGACGTGACATTATCCACACTGAAGCCATGTGAGACATGTAGCGTTATGCCAAGCATCAGGCAGAAGCGTACGTGCATCAGGTCAGCTGTACACTGAGAGAAAACACTGGAAAGGTGTGCAGGAGTGCACCTTGCTCCAGAGCAGATAAGGCAGTTGCAGAGAAAAAAAGCATGTAAAACAACAGTAGGATAGCTTGTACTTGTTGTAATGGTTATCATAATTCGATAAAACTTTTATTGCTCAAGTGCAAAGTCCAGCTCTGGGTCTGTAGAGCAGACTTTGAGTTGTTTTAGACAAATGATGGGAAATATAAACTCAGCTCTGAAACCTTCCTTTTGTGTGTGCGTGACTCTGGAATATATTAAAGTCCCACAGAGACAGGTACAGTGACGCTCTCGAGGTTTACAGGGGAGCTTTTGTGCCCTCATCAGACCACCATTGTCTTAGTTTGTCCATCTGACTGAAAAGTACAAGCCTGTGGATTTTTGCCTGCACTATGGTATGATCCTAACCCTGTCTAACCTTAACTAACCCTAAAGTGTGGGAAACTATGACCAGGACTACTGACCAGGACTCCCACAAGGCCTCCCCTGACTCTAACTCTTGACTTTAACACTACAACACTCATTTCAACCTGTCACTCTAACCCTAAACATAACCTTTCACCTTTACCTGGACTTTAATTTTACACCTGACCCAAACAAACAACCCTAAACTTAACTTGTGACCTTCACCTGGACTCTAATTTACTTTTTTATCCTGATTATAAGCCTAACCCTGATAGCCAGCCATAAATTTAACATTTATCCTTTGACTCTAAAACCACCAACCCCTGACTTGGGATCAGGACTCTAATGCTAAACAGGACCTGACCTTCAAGCCTCAGAGTTTCAATCTAAAAGATGCTGGTGGGAGGACAGAGAGCAGATAGTTCAACACAGAGAAGGCCTGTCTCTACTTCCAAACTCAGCTTTGAAAAGAGGAGTCAATGAACTTTGGCAAGAAAGAAACACCCAGTGGCACTTAGTCTTATCACACATTCAACAAGGTGACATCATGGCTGCCAGTAAGGTGGACCGCTGATACTACACTGTTTACATCACCAGAAACACTACCCGTGTTTACCTCACCACCTGCTCCATATTCCTTCACATGACTCAGCCCATAATGTGCTGCGTGGTCATCTCCTGCTCCATGCCACGATGCGCTCAGCTCAGTTCCAGGCCGTGAAACCTGAAACCTTATACTTAGTGTTACCAGTTAAGGATTTGCGCTCTATAATGCATGATTGTTGCTTGTCTCCTCTTGTTTGCTCAGACATTGTTACCATACGTTTGATTTGGTTTCAGGAGACGAGCAGACTGAGAAAAGCAAACAATTCAGTTCTGTAAATAAGTGGGGAATTTTCAGTCTTTGAGGTTCTTACAGAAATAATTTGAGTTCATTTACTGCTTTATTTATTTTTTATTTATGCACAAGATGCTGTAATATGGTGATTTTTAACCATAGAAAGTCAGTTTATGACACACTACGTTACTTATACATTAGTGATGGGTAAAAAGAAGCAAAGCATCTTGTTGAACAAGTTGGTTGGTTTTTATAGACACAAAGAGAAGAATTATTGCTTATGAAAATACTTTTTTGTGTGTTTCCAGAACTGATACATCAGAAACTGACAAAGCAGAGGGTTGATGAACACAAGGAACAGGTGTGCCGATTACAGATCCAGAGCAGGTGGGACAACAACGCTGTTACTTAGGGCTGTGCTATATGGTTGAAAAATGTATCACAACATAAGCGTTTCATATCAGTTGATATTGAAAATTACGCATTAGTTTTTTGTTTTATATTTTTTAAATATGGACCATCTAAAAGGCTTATAAATCCCGCCAAACTGGTGACCTGACCTTTCCTCTTTTATTCACAATTTCCTCTTAAGCTGTTTCACACATTTTCTCCTTTCACTCCACGTCGTTCTTTATTTTTAAGCAGTTCTGAGGCAAAACATGAAATTGTTACTGCGCATGTTACTCAGCAGGTTGTTGCAGATTACTGAAGAGTGTCAGCAACTTTAAAAGGTGTAGTTTTGCTCCTAAAGGGACTCCTTTCCAAAGAGTTGTTAGCTTGAGTCTTGCATGAGAACATCTCATTTAGTCTCCAAACGGAAACCATTCAGACTGCTGTCCAGTGCAGGTAAAATACTGAGTAGATGTGTTACATATAACCTGAACTCCTAAATGCACTTATTATGTCTGTTTTCTTTTGTATTTTCTTTTGTATAGCTACTTAAAGGAACCAACTCTCTTCTGTTTTAAGGGAGATTCAAAGTTTCACTTTTTGTCCTCTGAATCATTTAATGCTTCCCACAGTTCTCTGTTAGGTTTCCTCGTACCACAGAGTTCTCTGTGACTGTCAAAAATCTGTTTGTTTCTGCTCAGTGATGGATCTAAAAAAGAATTCTGTTTTTGTCCAAGGGGAAACAATTAGAGCAGTGTGTGCTTTGAGTCGGTGGGTGTTATGTACCGTCGTGGGAAGAGCAGCCGTTAGAGGCTTGTCTCTGAACAAACACATTAACTGACCATTTGTTAGGCCTGAGACAGATCCAAACAAAGTGAAGAGAAAAGAGGCAAAAAAAGAATTTTAAGGATTAATGGTGGTGTAGAAGATAAATGTCCATCCATTTTCTTTACCTGCTTCTTCTTTTGGGGTCTCACGGAGCTGGTTTCTACCTTCAGCCGTCTCTGTTTGAGGGACGACGGACACCCTGGGCAGGCCCCATGTCCTTCACAGGGACACAAACAATCTCTCCCCACTGTTCCACCATGTTGCTCTAAAGGAGAGACGTGTTGGAGCTTAATGATTACATAACATTGGTCAGTCTGAAAATCCTTGTCTTTTGACAGCCGATGCTAAAACACACTGAACTTAGACACTTTTCATAGTTTCCATCAAATACAGTAGAACAAACACAAAACTAAAAAAAAGCACAGAACTAGGTTTACACGTAGTGATGACTCAGTAACACCTTGTTGGAAAGTTCTTGCAGCTCATTAACATGTTGAAAACTGTCAGTGACCCCAGTTTGTTTGGTGCATGAATGAGAAGGAAAAAGTTGCATAAAGAGAGTCAAAATATACTCCATGAGGGCGAGCAGGCAAATACAAAGATTCTTAAAATTTTAAGTTTCTTTATCCACCTTGCTCTGATCTGCAGAGGTTTATGTACCCTTTAAACAATAGTAACGTCAAGGGAGTGAAATAAAACCTTCTTCTTTCCCACCAAGGTTTACTCTCCTAGGTTTTGAGTAAACAGAACATTTACACAAGCACACAGCTCAAACCCACTTTGTCAGACCCAACACTGCAGATAACCTGAAGACCGCCATCAAAGAAACCTGGGCTTTGATTTCACCAGCAGCTCTGCAGGCAGATCACCTCTGTGCCATGCCACATTCATGCAGTAAATCACTTAAAAAGAAGCCCAACCAAGTATTGAGTACATAAAAGTGTACATATTTTTCATGAGCCTGACATTTGTGCTTAAAACATCCTTTCTTTATTTATCTTATAAATGATAAATGGACTGTATTTATTTAGCATCTTTCTATCCAACCAGGACACTCAAATCGCTTTACTTTATCTGTGCCCTCATTTAGCCATTCACACAGCGCTACATCTACAGAGCTAATACAGGGAAATCAATCTATAGAGACTAATCAGTGCTTTAAATCACACTTATACACTGATGGGACACATCAGAGGCAGTGGGGGTTCAGTGTCCCAGGGACACTTCGACATGTGATTGAGTAGCAGTGGAATTGAACCACCACATTTAACACTGGAGGAACAACTCCCCTAACCTCTCAGCCACAGCCTCCCCTCATCTTGTGTAATATTCTAAATTTTCTGAGATGCTGAACTTTGTTTTTTCATTTGTTTTTGTAAGTCATAATTGTCAAAATTACAAGAACTAAAGGTTTGAAATGTTTCACTCAATGTGTAATGTATGGGTGTAATACGTGTGTGTGTGTACTTGTTTTTGTTACCTATTTAGGACCGTTTCCAGTACACACCTTGTCAAGACCAGTAGTCCTAATGGGGACCAAAGACTGGTCCTAATATGGTGGAACTCCATTTTTGGGTTGGGGGTTTGGTTTAGGACTAAGGTGTGAATTGAGTTTAGGTAAGTTTTAGTGTCAGGTTTGTACCTGTGAGGTTAGCTTTAGGGTTGGTGGTCAGGTTAAGGCTGTAGAAATTACTGGAAATGAATGGAAGTCAATGAATGGTCCTAATAAGGATAAAAATACAAACTTGTGTGTGTGTGTAACTTGATCCAGTCATTATAACCTCCCCCCCAATAAAATTACAAAATTTGCTCTAACACAATAGAAATGAACTGGTTAACTACACAGCTGCAACTCTCTTGTTGTCTTAGGCAACTTTGACTTTTAATGTTATATATGTACGTTTAAGTATAATTGCTGAAAAGGACTTACAGGGTTTCAGTCTACAAAAGTAAATGATTCAGTAAATAAATACATTTTCAGAAAGCAAAACTCCCCTAATAAAGCTATGCCCTTGCTGTAATGAATCTATGTAATATATGAGTTAACCTTTCTGAACTGACGGACAAAATCCATCCGTCCGTCCGTTTTCTTCCACTTATCCGGGGTCGGGTCGCGGGGGCAGCAGCCTAAGCAGAGAGACCCAGACTTC
>JARVJO010000305.1:11680326-11692555 GCA_031762555.1 Cynodonichthys magdalenae
AACACAGACAACCTCTGTAATTATTACAAATTACCTGGGGTCCCCAGATAATACTTATCCCGTCAGAATAGGGCTTTTGTGACCTTAGGAAACACAAAACCGATTTAATTCAACCAGTTTAGTAGATACTGAGCTAAAATGTGATGTGTTGGTTTCTGAGACTGATCCTCAACACAAACTCTTAGCGCTAACAGATCTTTATTTAAAACTTTGCTTTTAACTATTGGAGCCAGTTATGTCTGTCTGTTAGCAAAATATTTCATAAACCGTTGAATGGATTGTAATGAAATCCTTAGAAGTTAGTAACTAGATGTATCTACAACGGATTAACTTTTGGAGTCAACTCGGTTCAAGATGGCTGCCACAGCTGACTAACCTTGAAAAACACAAAACTGGCCCTAAATCAGTCAGCCTTACAGATATTGAGTTAAGCTTTGGTGTGGAAGTGGCTGAGCATTTTCCCCAACAGATACTTTGCGCACTAAAAGATTTCACAATATTTTTACTTAAAACTTAGTCAACCCTGTCTGTCTGTTAGCAAAATATCTTATGGCTTGAACTTATACAGCACCTTATCAAATCCACTTTGACCCCAAGGTGCTTTACACTTCAGGAATTCACCCATTCACACACTGATGGTGGCAAGCTACAGCTGCCCTGGGGTACACCAACAGAGGCGGGCTGCCATGCACCAGCGCCCCTGAAGACCATCAGTAGGCAAGCAGGGTGAAGTGCCTTGCCCAAGGACATAACAACTGAGACAGCTGGAATGGGGGATCAAACCGGTGACCTTCCGGTTCCAGGATGACTCCTCTAACCACTCCGCCACAGCCGCCCTTATGAACCACTGAATGAAACTCTCAGAGAATAAATCCCTGACTGCACATCTAAGATTTATTGACATTTGGAGTTAATCCACTTAAAGATGGCTGCCACAGCTAGTTGAGATTAGTCGACACAAAAGTAGCTGTACTCTGAGTCTCTCCTGGATAACTGAACTTCTTACTCTGTCTCTAAGGGAGAGTCCAGGAAAAAAACTAATTTCAATCGTCTGTATCAATGATCTTGTTCTTTCGGTCATTATCCAAAGACTGTGTTCATAGGTGAGGGTAGGAACGAAGACTGACCAGTAAACAGAGAGCTTCACCTTACAGCTCAGCTCCCTCTTCACCACAACAGACCGGTACAATGTCCACAATACTGCAGAAGCTGCATCGATCTGTCTGTCCATCTCACGCTCCACTCTTCCCTTAAAACAAACCCCAAGATACTTGAACTCCTCCACTTGAGGCAGAACCTCACCCCAGTGAGAGGAATCCATGCTTTTCTGTCTGAGTGCAAATTGAGCTATTTCACTTATTTTATGTTGGCAGTTAAGCGTTTTCTTAACACAGTGGTCAAACTATTATCTTTGTCCTGTATGAGAAAAATATGCCTAATGTTGATCAAATGAGGATGAGGGGCCCCAACAAGTTTTATAGAAGGGCCCCAGAATATGGAGCTACGCCTCTGTAGAGTTTGACTGAACTGAAAGAAACTACATCTGGAATCACAATTTGAATTAGAGAGAAAAATATATACTATCATAAACTGAGTTTTTGTTTTTTTTCCTCAGGTTTTTAAATGTGTAACATCAGCTTTTATGTCTGCTATCAGCCTGTTTATTCCAGTTAGTTTTACTTTCTGCCCTCTAGGTTTCACTTTAATTTCCTCAACTTCCTCTGATAAACATTACTTTCCTGAGTTTGTATAGTCCCAGGTTTATAGTTGTTTTAGGATTCCACTCTGTGTGTGTGACAGAGTCTCCTTATTGTCTTCAAGACTTCTCACATTTACAGGGTTTTTGTTTCACTTAATAAATCTATATATTTTTTACCTGCATACATTTAAGTTCTGTGTCCAATGCTGTGCAGTAAAAGTAGGATTTCTGTGTTATCATTTAAAATACTTCCATTGACAAGATATACTTGTCGTGTTTGAGATTTTAGAGATAGTGTCTTTCGGCTGTTGCAGGACGAGCCCACATTCAGCTGTTTCACACAAGTCGGCTCATGCAAAACGAAGACAATCAGAAGTAAAAATAATTTTCTTCTCAGCCCTTTTTTCTGATAAATGGATGCAGGAAAAAAAAGCTGCTTTCAAGTCTGAGACCTTGAGTTCACTCAGTCATTTGCAGAAGATGAGTAGTCATTACTGATGTTTTTTTATCTGTCATCGCCACAATCTCCACAATAAAGAAGCTAAAGCAAAGCTCTTTGTGTAAACTCGGCCTTTTTATGAGAATCAGGTAAATCTGCGTGTTTAATCTGACAACTCCTGTTACACAACGGCCACTGTGGCTCTAATGGACTTCTGGATTCTGATAAAAAAAATTTAACCAGACTGTAATCTGAAAGAGCAGCAGCTCTAAATATGAAAGTAGTGACTGAATAGTGACATCAAGTGGTTGAAAGATGATAATACAGGAAAGATTAGTTAAAAATCTTTTTGAAAAATCTGATTTATGAACCCTGTGGTTCAAAAGAGCTGGTTTTAGTAGTAATTGTTGAAAAGTAACAAATCATGTTCATAACCTGACTTTTGATTTGTGTGCCAAGTAATCATTTTCATCTTTAGTTTGGAAAAAGAAATAGCCGAGTTAAACACATCTTTATCGAACAATAGATTAGTCTCTTGTTTTGGACGTTTTTCTTCTTCTTTTATCTCCATTTCACTGTTCAGAGCATCTTCCTCTGTTTGGTCTACCTGCAGGTCTTTCTTCTCCTTTTCTTCCATAGCAGCGTCTTTCATCCAATATGTCCTACCTCTCTCCTATACAAACGTCTAAACCATCCCAGTCTGACCTCATCTTTCAACACACGTGTCAAACTTGTGGCCCGCCACGACATTTCATGTGGTCCTGCGAGAGCTTCAAAGACATATTAATGCCTCAATATAAGTCATAAAAAAAACATCTCCCATAATGCATGATGATCAGTCACCGCAAAATGATGGCATCCCACGAGTTATTCACAACTCAACAGAAAGTAAAGCTCTCATATTTAGTCAGTTGTACACGTGGTACTACGAAGTGTTTATAAGAGGACGTGTTAAAACGCTGTTTCTATGCAGGAAATACCAGGTAGAGCTCAGTTGTTTGATAGCGGTGCTCAGTCGGCGCAACGAGACGAGAAACATGATGTTTCATGTTTAGTCAGTTAAACGTGCAACGTTGAAGTTAATTACAACAGATCCTTCGAGGACCACCGTGATGCTCATGTGACCCTCAGTGAAGAGTTCAACATCCCTGATTTAATCCATCCATCCCCACGCCAGCAATGACTGATCCCTGATAGTCCCGCCTTGAACTCATCTGACACTCGAATCGCACATCTCTCCACCGCCTCCGTCCTGCACTACCCTCACCTACTTCCTCACGTCTTCATGTTTTATCTCCACAAAACTATATTTCAACAAACTCAAAGTGAACATCATATCAATTCCTTTTTTAGGCCATAAAAGCATTTTCCCTACACCTAAGCTCTTTAAAATTCCAAACTGACATTTTAACATACATTTATTTAAGTTGGACAATTTATTTTGATGCTCAACAACAGTGTTTGAGAGAAACTTTATAAAAAGTACAAAGGTAACGTTTACCAGTGAGGTGTTTTAGTTAAATGTTTTCCTTGTTGCACTTTGATATCACTATAATCCTCCCATCAGCTCGTCCTGGCACGCAGCTACACACTGGTGCCCTGTCCTGTTTGTCATTCAGATGTTGGTCTGATGAGTGAAGCGTTTATCTCCTGTAATCGAAGCGTGTAGATGTACTGCCTCGCCAACTTTGATATGGAAAAAAAAAACATGTATGTGCTTCAAAACATTATCTACAGGGAGCTGGAAGTCTCAAGCTGCAACCTATTACGGTTCCTCTTGGTTTTCATCTCCCTACATAGCATCTGAGAGAGCAGGAAGAGCAAGGAAGAACTGGAAGAAGAGGAGAAATAAAGAGGCCAACACACAAGGTTGTTAAAAGTAACATTTGTAAGCTTATTATTTCCGTTATCTCGATCACTATCATAACCTCATGTCATGTTTCGGATCGGTTTACATTTTATTTTCAAGTTTGTTTAAAGTCATTCCAGTCGAAGGTAAACATGATTGTAATTGTTGTTTCCAACACTATTAAATGCTTTTGTTGTTTTTGCCAGAAAAGAAAAAAAACAAAACCAAAACAAACAACATTCAGTCACGCTTTATCATCTGCACACACAACCAAACGAACAACAACAAACGAACACATGCTCAAACCTGTCTCACACACGTTCTTGCTCTTGTGTCTAAGTTCTTAAGTGCAACTTCTTGAGGACTGATTTACAATGTTTCAAATTGCTTCTTCATCCAAACCTGAACCCAATCTCTTCATACCCCCCCCCAACCCCCCACCTCTGTTAGAGCCATACGTACACCTGGGCTGGATCTTCCTGATAACTCTTGGTTGGATCTGTCGGCTCAGTAGCTCATTCCTGTGGCAATCATTTGGAAGATTTGTTGTTTTAAATGGTCTTCCAAAGCTAAATGCATGGCTTTGGAACACACCTGTGATTTAAGAAAAGCTTTCCACTGTAATTTATGAGAATAACCTTGTAAAGACAATAAACTGTTGGCTTCTAATTTAGTCCTCCCAGAAAAAGTTACTTTGCTACTCAGACTTTATCATGGAGACATGTCTGCTTATGAGCCATGGAGTGTTGAAGTGAAGAAGTCACTTAAGCAACCAGATTTGGGACAAAAAAAGCAAAATCCTTTAAATCCTGTGGGTTTTCAGGTCCAGTGTGGTCCATCAGATGGATGCTGATTTAATGATGGGATCTGAAGGCTTTAAATTCTTGTTTAATGCTTTGGGAATGGGGAAATTGTTAGTAGCTTACGCTTCCTTGTAAAACAAACGTTCATATTTACATTAGGATCTGCATTTTTGCTGCAGAGCTAAATGTATATGAAGTTTTAACACGTTACAACACCTTAGTATATTTTAAGGGTGCAACAATAAATCAGCCGGCCAATTTATCTGCACCGATTTCCTTAATTTTGGGACACTGGAGATCGGCTGATACCTAGACAAGAACGGTGGAAAAGATCGTCTTCACTTTTACCTCCACAAAGGTCTGAAAATCAGCCACTGTCCTTTTTTACTCTGCTGTGAGAATTATCTAATGTCCAGTTCAAACAAGTTTGAGTGCATTGTTTAATATTTTTCAATAAAATAAGATTGGAACATTGAAGGTGTATTGTGACCTTATAACACCTGACAATTGGTATCGGCCAAAATTGGAACTGGCAGATAAGACTTTTTAAAGATTGGTGATTGGCCAGAAAACTGCAATCAGTGCACTCCTACTATATTCATGAGTGACAGTAGGATGCAATGGGAGATGGATCAACGGATCAGGACCTCATCCTCAGTAATGAGGGCGTTGTTACGATCCATGGTGGTGAAGAAAGAGTTAAGTCAAAAGGCAAAGCTCTCGATTTACCTGCCAGTCTAATTTTTAACCGTCACCCATGATCACAAGGTTTGGAAGGAGATCTGGGATACAGCTGATTGAACTGAGCTTTCTGAGCCGGGCTCAGCCTCAAGCTCTGTCTATAGTTGACCAGTTGAACACGGCGCGAGGTTGCACACGTCAACAATGACGCATTAATGTCGTCTTGGACCAGTATGGGTATAAACGCCTTGAGGTCCTCTAGGAGGAGCTGTAAAGTGTTGCTGGAGAGGAGGGATGTCTGAGTTTCTCTCCTGGACCTGTTGCCTCTGCCTTACCACAAAAAAGCTGTAGAGAATAAAGATGAACTCACATTCATGTGTCCAAGGTAAAACCAAATGGCCAATATTTACAAAAATAATTTGTTTGAATGGTTCAGATCTTTTGAAGGGAGGTTTAATGGACAAGTTATAGACAATAATAACTTACCTTTTGTAGATAACTTATTAAACAATCTCAGTTTGGGGTAATACAGATTAAAAAGACATGTCTAAGCTTGGCCAAGACCAGTCTCAAATCTTATTGATGCCAACACTTTGTATAAATCGTTACATGTCCGTCAATGTTGCGTTATATGAATATTCCTGCAGAAATATTTTGATGCGTTTGTGAAGAAAATTTTGTAACTAATAAACTTTAGATACAGTCATATCTTATACTTTGTGATCAGTTTTAGTCATTTACCTAAAGAATCAACAAGTCTCTGTTTAGTTTTACTGTTTGTTTCTATACCTCACTTCCTTGAGTTAGAGATATGACATATCTGGTATGACATTGTTCTGAGGTGCCTCTCAGATCAACTCATTTCGGTGCTGTCTCTTTAATTGCAAATGAGTTATAGAGAAAACGGAACGTACAGAAAAATATGACCCTAACAGAATATAAAGATATCTACGCATCACCGGGAGAAACTAGATTAAACAAGAAAATGTATTTATGAGTTAAAAAAGTGGATTTTGCATGATGTGTATTGTTTAAACAGGTAGGAGCTATGTACAACAAGTCAGATATTAATTGTTCAAAACTTCTCCACAGAACCCCCACATGAAAAGATCTGAACTATAACTTTAGTTTGAAGAGAATAAGCACAGCCAATGTTTACATATGGCTCCCCCGACCCTTTTATATCCCTGTTTTCTCCTCAAGATAACCATTTGAACACCAGCAAACTTAAAACCAAAAACACAAAAAAAACAACAAACATAACAAATAAAGGAGCTTCAAGTTCAACAAAAAGAAAACAAAACTTAACATCGCATTTCACCTAATTCCATTCTTTTGTGACATTTGCATGAGCACTTGAACGCCTCGTGCCCCGGCGGGTGAGCTGCTGAGTGACCTTACAGGCCAGCTCATCAACATCATCATCTTCATCGTTATAATCACCAGTAGAACCATCACCTTCATTAGTGTCATCAGCTACACCGTTCCCCTACTGGAGTCCATCGGAGTAGGGTTACCATGGTGAATAAGGTGCTTGTCGCTATGGAAATGCTATTTTGAAGCAACCAAAGGATGCTGAACCTCCCCACCACAGCACTTGATTTGTTTGTAATAGTTTTGTTTTGATATATAGATTTTTTGTAAAATTTTGCTTTTTATACACTTTTAAGACATACAGTATGGAGATGTATCATCAGGCTCATTTACAACACACACACACACACACACACACACACACACACTCAGAGTCCTGTAAAAGAAAAGCCGTGTAGCGCTGAAATGAGAGTTTTACACAGAATGGAGCTGGCTGACTGACATCCACCAGCAGGAAAACGGTTGGACTCGTTGGCAGGTGCTCGTGTGATGAGTGAGTGTCCATCCTTCCTCCTGGTGTCCGTCCTCATCCTCTCCTCTGAACAGTTGGTTGCGTATTGCTGAGTGAACTTGTGGCTCCGCCGTGTGCTTCGTTAACTCAACTGAGCGCTCAGATGGACCGGACACAAATCAAACACGACAACTCACAACGTGAAGAAAGGCTTTCAGTTTCTGTCATGGCACATGTAAATTCACTTCTTTTTTTTTTTTTTCCACACACAAAATGACATTTCATCATCTAAATGCTTTGTATTCTCCCCCCTGGCCGTCATTTTTACTCAAACTAACAGCAAACATAACTAAACGTGGCAGACGGCAACAAAAACAGACATCTTGAGCCCCGCTGTGTTTTTTGTGTTTTCGTGTGTTTGAACTATCAGCTACTTCTTCTAGTTTCCTAACCAAACCCAGCATAGAACATGAGCTGGGATTTATTTTTTCTTATTTTCTCTTTAGAATGGGAAAAGCTCCCAGCATCAAGATCAACAAGACAAAAAAATAAAAAGGCAAATATCAGTTCAATCAGTTGAAATTTTTTTTTGTTTGTTTCAGTTCATTTGAGCTCAGTTTAAGCCTTGGTGCAAAGAAACTACGGCAACTAGCCCTAAAGAAGTGTAACAGCCAATCAGAAGTCTTCAAATGCTTTTGCAGTGGAGGTTTGGACTTCTTGTTTTAAGGGTTTCGGCTCCGCCTCTCTGGTTGTATAAATGCTTTAAGTGGCGAGCGTGACTCAACAAGCTCACCCCGCGGCCTGCTCCACAACGCAAAAAAAGGCAAGCAGACGAAAAACAAAGTCTCACACACAGTCTCGCGCACCTGCACCTGGGCTGGGTTTAAAGCAACTTGCGGTTCAGTCTGTGTCACCGAGCGCCCGCAGGTCAACACTCCCTCAGACGTACACCTGTACAAACACACACATTCACACGCTGATGCTTCAACATCATCCTCTTCTTTTCTCCCGACCCGCTCCCAACTCTCCCGCCCGCTGACAGTGTGCACCTTCCCAAGGTTGGTTGGCATGGTGACGCTGATGGGACGGCCGTTGCTAGGAGATGAAGAGTGCGGCGAGGAGCATCGTGACGGTGAGCAGAAGGCGATCTCTGGACGGACTGCTCCCGCTGACGCTCTTCTCCAGTTTGGGGACGAAAGGGTTAAACTCGTCTGTGGAGGGAAAAAAAACAAATAAGAGACACACAAAGAGTTAGTTTGGATATTCTGAGGTGGAGTTCTGTCACGTCATCGGTAATCAATATCATACCTGTAGTAGAATCCGCTCAGAATATTATCAGTTAACTCCAGTCTATAAAAATTCATAACAGCTCATGTGAATGAGACTATTTTATAAAATGTTTCACTGCTGACACTTTTGCATTATCAGCTATTGAGCAAACGCTGACTCAGCATCTTCACTTAATTACACTTTTCAGTTTCTTCAAATACAGAAATATCTGAAATCTACTTCTGCATTTTTGTTCTGTTTTTGTTCCTTGCAGATTTTAGCTATGGTTTTGAGACATTTAGCTTTTAGCTACGTTTTAGCTACTGTTTGGCTACTTTTAAATTTAATCTACAGTTGTGCAAATTTTTATCTTAAATCTGCTGTTTTGCTATATTTAGAACTGATTTTCTATAACTTATTTTCATAACTATTTGTTACAAATATAACTAGATAAAAAAAACAATAAAACATTGTAAATAACAAAAAGTAAATAAAAATACGTACAAGTTCAACAACATGTTTTTGTGTACTACATTATTTTTGCATCAGATGATTTCTCTGTCAGGTCATATTTATTGTTTGTTTTAGATCATAAGTTATCAACCAATTGGTCAAAAAAAAAAAACAAACGAGAGGAGCACAGGACAGGCACCACCATTAGTTTTCTTTCAATAAGCATACACTGTAAATAAAATGAAAAAATACGCAGCCCAGAAACCAGCAGTATTTCCGGCGACTGCTTTTCACCAGAATTTGAAGAACACCAGCAATGCAGGGAGAAAACACGAGCAGATAAACCGATGGGGTAAAAATTTATGTGCAACACAAAGTCAAAAGTAATGACCTATTTATTAATCTCACAGAACTGACATGAAAGGAATAGGGAGAAGATCAAATCAAATTTGTTGTATCGCATAAAGACTAAAAGATATTTTACCAGGAGTGGGACAGGACAGAAATTGTAATAAATTTTTTTGCTCTGGTCCAGGAAAAAGGATGGGAGCAGATTATTTTCTATGGGAGTGGGGTGGGACAGGAGTGAATATCCACTCCTCTAGTAATTAACCATCTAATGCAAAAGTGACAGCAGTGTGAAAATTTAATAAGTAGTGTTTGCATGAACAGCTGATTTAGTTTCAACTGAAGCTGTTTTAAGAGGCAGAAATCTGCTTTAGAACTTTCCCAACTTGGACTAGCTGTTAGCTCTACCTTTAGCTCTCTATTCGATTTCTTCTGCAGGTAAAATCTGTTTCTTTAACAGAAACTTAATTCCTTTTCAACCAAAACAACTCTTTACTTTTCAAAGACTTATCTAAACATGACAAACAAAAAGCTTTCAGCTGCCCAACTAAAAAACATCTGCACTACATCAGCAGCACCGCAGGAGACTGTCATCTGAGGGTCCTTATTGTTCTCAAAGTGACACGTTGCTACACACTTCAGACAGGAACAGGTACTGTAATCCTCTCCAATAGCCTGGCGTGTACACCTGGTACTTTTCTAAATATAGTTTGCAGTCTTTTGTTCGGGGTGAGACATCGAATGTCGATGTGTAATCGATGAAACAAAAAAAAAAAAGAAAGAAAAAAAAAAACAGCAGACAGCTCAATGCTCGCCTGCACCTCTGAGACACGTGTCGTCACTTGATTAATGAGACTGCAGACGAGACAAGAGCGCAGTTTTTTCCATCTGTGCAGAAGTCGGCTGAGGCTGATTAGTAATTCTGTTTACGATCTAATAAAGTGGAGATATTTCAGTGTTTCCACCGTCTGTCTGCAGCTGCTCCGTGGGGTCAAACAGTGGAGTAATGACTGGATGACACCTGGTTTCAGAGCTCTGCCGGCGGCTCTAATGAGGTCCATGCAGAATCGACACTCAGGGGTTAAACGCTCTGACCGAGCGTGCTGCTGAGGGGTCGGGACTCGGTGTCACGTCCCTGTGTTTCTGCACCGCTGACTGACACAAGAATGAGTTCTTTTACCACAACACAAACAGCAGACAATGGAACTCACATGACTGGTTCTACCGTCTGGCTGTACAGCTCATTACACACACACACACACACACACACACACTACGATACTATCTGTCACTGTCACAGGTAACAGATAATTACTGGCAGATGGTTTTGGCGGGATGTTTGCGTAAGGCCATGTGACGCACAGTTTGACCTCCTGGCATGTCGAGCCAAACAACTGTTATTGTGCCAGCAAACGTGCGTTTTATTATGTGTGTGTGTGTGTGTGTGTGTGTGTGTGTGTGTGAGAGTGTGTTCTGCCACATTTCAGCAACCTGATAATTAGGAGGCTCATGCTGGTAAAGATGTCTGTGAATATGAATGCCAATTCTAAGAAAACAACTAGGAAGGGGTGACCAGGTTCATGGGAGCACGTGCTGCGTTGTTTACTACAAAGTGTTTTCAAGTTTGATTGGGTCCATTTAATCAGAACTTCTACACTTATGTTGAGCACTGACATTTAAAACCTGAAGTGTGTCTTCAGAGTACTGAGTGATCCAAGACCAGTGGTGTTCTTGATCCACTAAAAGCTAATTGGGAAAAACTCGTGAAGGTATTTTTGGTAGATTAGAAGCAATATTATAGAGATGGAATAGCTCTTAATAAGTGATTTAATGTCATGGCTGAGTGTGTAAAGCTAGGAAACATTGGAGATACAGGTTCATAAGTACAGTAGGAACATTTGGACCAAATGACTCAAAGTATTTTATGGGAATTTAGGGACAAGATAACTATTATAAAAGACAAAAAAAAAACTACAATACTGAGATCTGCTTTTACATAATGGCTGATCCTGTTCATTTGAAAGTTTGTCCCGGAAGTGAAGTTGTTATTTATATGTTGGAAGTTATTTTATGGTTATGAAATCTTTTTATGGCACACTCGTGTCACGGCTGTAGGAGGTAAGATGAGAGAATGCAGACCGAGGAGAGGAGCTGCAATAAAAACAAAAACTAAACTTTATTATAATGAAAACAAAGCCTGGTGTGGCTGCAAACACTGTAAACTCATGTACAAAGGAAACCATGGAGGAGAGAGATAAAAACCCAGACATGGTGTGTACAATGCATACAGGCTCGTTTATAGTTGCACACCCTCACGCCGTGATCAACACGTCAACTACAAACCTAGATTTATGTCCTGTTGTTTCCTTTGTTACTAAACACTCAATTTATGGGCAGAATCGGCTCGTCGCCATATATTAACGTCGTCTCTGACAACAGCAGCTGTGTCACCTTTGACGAAGACGTAAGTAGAACATCGAAACACGTCAGCTCTGTCTGATGTCTGAGAAGACAATTAATTGAGTGTCTATTAACAAAGAAAACTGCAAGACTTAATAATATATAGATACAATGAGTTTTATAGGAATAAACCTTAATGACCAGTGGAGCAAATGAAGGCTGCAAAGGTTATATAGGCTGGGGTTGATGTGAGAAATGACTGCAGCTGTGACAAACCCACACGTGTGTAGAGAACCCCAGGCTAATAACTTTTAGTTAAAAGAGAAATATAAAAATAATAATAAAAGAAGATAATTATTTGTTATAAATGGATTAAAGATAATAAAACGGCTCAGTGGTTAGCACCGATGCCTCACAGCAAGAAGGTCCTGGGTTCGATCCCTGGTTCGGACCTGGGGTCTTT
>JARVJO010000305.1:11696780-11745129 GCA_031762555.1 Cynodonichthys magdalenae
GGCCCAGGCCTCCCTTGAAAAAGAGATCTGAGATCTCAATGGGACTTGCCTGGTTAAATAACGGTAAATAAAAATAAATAAATAAAATAAATAAAAATGTCCATTTTAAAGATTAAAATGACCTTTAGGTCTAAACTCAGTTTGAATAAGAACAAAGTTCTGTCACTCTTTGAGGAGGCCTTCAGGGACCAGGGCAAAGACAGGTGAACCTGTTTCACCCCTTGGGGTTACCACTACACATGCAACTAGTGATTACATGATTGTCCATCTTTTATGGTGCCAGGTGACAATATTATACTGTAAACGTGAATAAATCTTGCTAAATAACATCATTCTTTTAACAAAACAAACTAAGTGGATTTTTCTATTGTTTCTGCCACTGATAACCAACTTGATGCTGATGGCAAATTACCAAAACACACATTTGCTCAGAGGACTTGTAATTGCACCAATAAATCCCATTAAAGAAAAAAAAAAGATTCATATTTCTCCACTAATGGCCGAAGCGGCTCGTCAGATGCAGTAACCTCTGCCGGTGCGGCGGCTAAACGAGTATCCTCCCACAGAAAGCCATCGGTAATCACACGGCCACACAGGGAGCTGCTCGCATCGTTCCATCTGCGTTGGAAATGAGATCTAAATGAAATCTAATACTACGGGCCTTATTCAGGAGGGATCCTCTGTTGAGCTGCAGACAATGATTGAACGGGACGGCGCCCGGGAAATAAACTGTGAGCAGAAGAGATGGGTGGGTTTAAATCTTTTCACACGGAAATATTCAGACAGATTTACGAAGAGCAAACGCTGATGACTTGTGTGAATCCACAGACAAGAACCCAGAACATCAGTAATTACAACTATGATGTGACGAGTCTAATTAGCAGTCAGGATAGGGAGGGGGGTGTGGGGTTAAAGATGGAGAACAGGAAACTACTGCTTCAGTGTTTACACTTTATATCAAAACTCCCTGCTGTTAGCTTCCTCTCACACCACCGCAGCTATGCTATTAATTTAGCTAACAACAAACAGGTGAAAATGACTCATAGGTGCTCACTCAAGGAAAAACTGAATGAAATAATAATTTTGAGATACAGCTAGGCCGCAGAATAGACCGAATTTGTCACACTATTGTAAGCATTATCACTGTCCAAAAGGGTTGTAACACAAACTGCATACCAATAACAAATTGGGCAATCAGACCCCCCACCCCCCAAAAAATCTGACACACCTGGATATTGTGATGACAGGAAAGAGGGTCATCACATCCTGATAATCAGCAATCATGCATGTCTGTCCTGATGTTGTGCAGCCCTAACCCACAGGCCTTCTCATGTGGTTTGGAATAAATTATCAGTATTAAAGCAATTTGTTGCATTTATAGTGAACATATTTTACTTTTAAGGCACATTTCAAGCTGTTTGCTATCAGAGAGGACACTGCAAAATACTGAGGAAACGTGATCAAAACAGAAATAATCGGCTCCCCTAATACTATCTTGGAACTAAACAAATTTTCTGTTTTATATTATACTTACAGCATTAATGAACAAGATTTTTTCTGGATATACATTTTAAAGGGGGCCAATGCAGCTGCTGTTCAAAAATTCAACATCATTTGTTGTAATCAGAATTAAGACATGATGATGATGTTTAAAATGTATATGAAGTGTAAAGAGAACCTAGATCTAAAGAAATGTTGCTCAGTGTCATCCATCCATCCATCCATCCATCCATCCATCCAACAAATCAACTAACACACAACCAACCAACGACCCACCCAATGGACAAACCCATACCTCCCTACCTACCTCCCTATATATGGGGAAAATTCAATTTCACACATCAAAACCTGAATAAACTGAGTTTAGGTGACTTTTCCCCTCTGCTGCATCGCTGCGTGAGCTCAGGAAGAGAAAAGTGGAAGATGATGGGAATTATACGACAAGGAAAGAGAAGACGGAGGTAAAAATGATTTAAGAATGACGGGAGGACAAACGCAGAGGGAGAGGAGATTTCAACGAGCCGACATGACCTGCAGCTATTTGCAGCAGCAATAGTTTTCTCATGGCTGTTATTAAAGCAGATTTCTTCCAGCCCACACACACTAACACGCTCCTAACAGACACACACACCGGAGGATTAACAGAGCAACGTGTTTTATAGGTTCCCTTAAAGGAAAACATAATTCTGATCGACACCAACACATTGTGTAACACTTGGCTTCTCGCTAGCTAGGTGCGCCTGTTGTTACTCTGCTGTTGCCATAACGATAATGATCAACGTTAATGATCCACACAAGAACATTTTCAAAAAGTCTTTTATTGGTTTGCTGTTCATCCTTAGACTGTCACCACCAGTAAAGACACGTTTAATGTGATTTGAATATGGTCCTAATTTTCATTATGTACTTTCAAACTGGAGAAACTATGATGCGGCAGAAAACTGCAGGAAATCTGAACCAGAATCCATTTTTCTGAATGAATGCTTTTTAACACCTTTTGAGCAGAACTATCATAAAACTGTGTGTTCTCTGGTCATCTTTGTGAAATGAGCAGAAAATGTGTGAAACGAATATTCATGGAGTTAGTTAGCAGCAGTTAAGCCAGAAGGTGTTGTGAAGTTAAACCAGCACATTTCAGCCTGGTTAACTCTGTGGTCTTATTAGTGTCTCATACCAAAGATCAAATTGATTTTAATCTCAGACAACCTCTGAGATTTTATTGTACCAGCAAGGACTTATGGGTATTTTTCTTGACCCATTTATGTCAAAGTCATTTGATTCCCTGAGAAGTTGTTAAAGTTGATTTCTATTTTATGAAAAGACGAACAACACTGTTTTTATTCATTCAAACTAATAAACTAATTTTACTATTATTCAAATATTAGTTTTCTGTCATCATTTTGGAATTTGTCCTTGGTTCTTCTGTGGGTTTTGACTTAATCTTTACCTGTTATTGTTTTATTTTTCAGGCTTTGGGTAGTTTTTGTTATTTAGTTATTTTAGTTTTGCCTCCAGATGTCCTCATTAGTCCCTGTATTCAGCTCATCACTCACCTGTGTCTCATTAGTAATCATCACACCTGAGCATTTACCTTTCACTCCTCCCTGTCTGCATACATTTTTCATGATTTTCCAATCTCTTAATTAATAAGGAAATAATGTTATTGCTTGTGTCAGTGCATGTGTGGCATTGTCTGTCTGTTAGCAAAATATCACAAGAAATAAGGGGCAGATTGTCATAAAACTTTCTGAAAGCAACTGATCAATTTTTGGAGTTGACCCAATTCAAGATGGCCACCACAGCTAATCAACCCAAAAGTAGCAGTAAGTCAGTGAATTTATCCGACACTGAGCTGAAGTTTAGTGTGGTAGTAGCTGACAGTCATCTCCAACATAGACTCTAAGCACTAACAGACCACATAAGATCCTTGTGTAATACTTTGGGTATGCAGGGTGATGGGTGAAGTGTTGGCGGGTAAATATTTATTATTATTTATAACAGTTAAAGATAATAAATATACTTTATTTCTAGTAGAAGTCACGTTTTTTCAAGCAGCAGGTAAAAAGTTATTGACTGATTTCAGGTCTAGTTTAGATTATTGTTACTTATAAATGATATATTTGTCTTGTATATATCTGGCTGTTTTACATGATTGTTAAATGAAATTCACATAATTAATTATATTAATTTATTGTAAGAATAGTATAAATAGTCTGTGACACAGATCCA
Organism: Cynodonichthys magdalenae; assembly: GCA_031762555.1. Classification (NCBI taxonomy): domain Eukaryota; kingdom Metazoa; phylum Chordata; class Actinopteri; order Cyprinodontiformes; family Rivulidae; genus Cynodonichthys; species Cynodonichthys magdalenae. The sequence goes on from JARVJO010000305.1 coordinate 11,700,510, forward strand.
GCCGTGACCCCTGTTTATTCGCCGTTTTTGCTCCTCCATGTCGTCACACATGCTAACAGTGGACAGAACAGGCTGGGCTCACTCTAGTATTATTTAAACTCTATGATTACAATATGTGTGTGCAAAAGTCTTGCACATTGACTTGTTTAAGGAAGAAACGGTATCTTTATTGACATAATTTGTGCAATTTTAGAATGTCAAAATATTAAAAAGATACATAATCACATCATTAGTTTTTAAAAAGAGGAAACAAATGACATTTATCACTTGAAAACAATGCAATCTCAACACATCTATGTTGGTTTTACATATGAGATAGATATCAGTATCTGTTCAAACAAACGTGTACACTTCTTACCAATATCATCGATTTTTAAGCCTGGTCTCAGCGTGTAGTCTGGTTCTGTAGGCTCTGGTTCATCCTCCACATCAGAGGCTAAGACATAAAAAGAAGACAAAAAAAACAGAAACTCTGTGAAACTGAGTGGAAGGGCAGAGAGTTGGGGTTAAACCGCTGCTTTGGCCTAAAGGATTTTAATTACATCCGAACTGACATCTTGAGGAGGAACGTGCAAGAGAGAGGCAAGACGAGGGTGCAGAGGTTAAAAAAGCCCAGAGCAGGCAGACTGACAAGCCATAACATCGCCAGCGGTTCTGACAAAGAGACGGAGAAAGGGGAAAGAAGGGCTGGCGAGAAAGGGGGGGAGGGTGCAGATCAAACTGAAGAGAGTCAGTGTGTGAGAAGAAAGCGATGGAGTGGCGGGGTTGAAAGAGAGGGAGGAGAGGTTAATACTACAGGGCTGTGGAAGTTAAAAGGACCGGACAGGCCAGGGATCAAAGAACGTGTGTATACGAGTGTGAGAACGTGCCCCTGTGTGTGTGTGTGTGTGTGTGTGTGTGTGTGTGTGTGTGTGTGTGTGTGTGTGTGTGTGTGTGTGTGTGTGTGAGAGCATCACAGTACATATACACAGCCACCCACTGACCGCTCGCAGCAATTAATGGATTCTGACAGGGAGCGCTGGAGGAAGGGTGAAAGAGCAGGAAAGAGGGAGGAAGAGGACAGGAAGGAGGTGGAGGTGAGGGTCTTCAAAGCAGGAGAGGCTTCGTTTTGCTGCTTTAGAGGGAAAAGAGGGAAGAATATTTAAAAAATGAGAGAAGAGCATAGACTGAATACTCAGCAGGAGCAAAAATAGCTCGACTGTACTGAGGTTGTGAAGGAATCTGTGCAGAACATGTTTGAGGACATGAAATAAATGTGTATACGTAGACATGTTTTGACATTATACTATGCTTATGAAGACATTTTTTTTATTGGGTAGACATTTACCTGGTCCACACAATAGAAAAACCCCATTTGTGGGTCAGGGGTTAGGTTTAGGGTTTAGGGTCAGGTATGTACCTGTGAGGTTGGGTTTAGGGTAAGGGATCAGGCTGTACAGATTAATGGAAGTCAAGGAAAAATCCTCACAAGAATAGAGCGACTTGGTGTAAGTTTGTGACTTACAGGTGGGACAGCAGACGTAGACTCGTAGTCTGAGACAGCTGCGTCCGTGATGATGAGTGGGTGTGGCTGGAAACACAGAAACACATCAACTAAATTTTACTAATTTCAAAACTTTTAGTTTTTCCCCAAAAACCCTAATTTCCAGGTCTCTCTGTCAGTTTCCCCTCAGTCTCCCCCTTTTAAAAGGTTTGCTCTAAATTTACACATTTCTAGTTCTTTGTGTTTTTTTCTTAACTTAGATCAAAACAGCAAATATCGTGGGAAGAAAATACAGTTTAAACAAGAATGACGGCTGGAAAAAATTAAACAACGCAAAAATATTTGTAATTTTTTTTGTTTCTTGAACTACGACGTGGAAAAGAGTGTTTGATTATAACTGAAGTACAATAACTAATTTAAGGAACACGTAAACCAGCACAACAAACCACTATAAGCTAAGATCTTTATGTTTTCTATAAATAAACTCCCTCAACTCATGTGAGTTTGATCATAATAACCAATAAGTGAAAATCCAGCAGCAATCATGAGAAATAAATAAATGTATTAAAACCTTTTAGAAATATAAGCTTTTCCATCACAGGTTATTTTAACATGTAATAGTGAACAGAGCCCAAATGTCACAGGTGTAACTAATGAAATTAGCCCATTTCTATTTAGCTGCTTTGGTTTCCTATTAAATGTCTGCGGCTGACAGGCATCACAGCGTTCTGGGACACTTAAATAGAACAGAGTCTTTGTTAATAGTGGGAAAAAAAACAACACCTGTGCTTTTTCCTGCTGTGTCAAGTTAAAACGACTGCTGTTAAAATGATCTATTAAAGCCACGCAGGATTTGAAGGGAAGCTGGAAAATAGGTCAAGCCTTCACTTGAGGATCAGGATTGTCTCATTTGAATAATTTAACCAAATTTTCTGCTTTTTTTCCAAGTGAAATATCTTTGATCTGATTGTGAGCTTTGTGAGGTTTTGCAAACAGCCAGTAGAGAATCAAAAATTGAGGAAACTTTATTATTATTTTTTGCATGTTGCTGTCTTATTGTTGTGTTTTCTAAAAACATATTTCATTACCACACCTGAACAGTTTGGTAATGATATTTGTTTTTGAGTTATTTTGTGTCAACCTAAAGGTTCAGGACTCTGTCACTTCAGCACATGGAGCGGTTAATTTGATTGGCAGTCAGAGTCATGAAGCTACTTCACTGCAAAATGATGAGATCAGATGTGAAGAAATATTTTTTCTCCTCCTTGCAACATTCTGATGTAATTTTACAGACACGTCGATACGGCTGCGGTAACTGCACTCACAGATGTAGTAATACTCCTGGCCGACGTGAAACTCGTAGCCCAGCGAGAAGGCGCTGTAGCGCTGGAACTTCTCGGAGAACTTGATGGGCGCGTGGGGAGCGTGGGGCCGGTTGCACTCCCACCTCTTAAAGCCCAGCTGGGGGTCACAGTTCCTGTAGCCGCGGCGACTGACCATGTAGAGGACGTACTGCTCTCCGGTGCCCACCATGCGCTGGCTGTCGTTGTAATGAGGGCAGTAGATGTCCAGGTAGTCGTTGACGTTCACCGTCATCGTGTGGCCCTCCATACGCAAACTGAAACACACAAAACACAGTTTTTACTGTTCATGCTCACATCTTTAAAACAGTTTACTGTCTGACCAGCAGTGGGGGGCATAGCTAACCAAAACATAAGCTTTGCTAACTCATAATCCACTAGCTAAAACATAGTTTTTTACATACTAAATATGTAAAAAAAAAAATTAAAAAGCAGGATGCTAATGCTTAACAGCTAATTGCAAACCACTAAGATGACTGTCAGTCAGTGTCACACATCTTTTTTCAGCTGAGGACTGGTGGGTCTGACACAGACCTGTTTGTTAGTTAGCTGTTAGTGGACTTAAAGTTTGTGAAACCTAATGTAGTGGAAGCTAATTGCTAATGGAAGGGAACGGTTTTCAAAGTTGGTGAAATAGCTAATCTGCTAAATGGAAAATTAGTCCTGGTATTAGCTGATTAGCAGAACCATGCCCACCACTGCTGACCAGATTGACGAGCTAAAAGTTAGTCCAACAAGCTCAAGGCTAATCTGAGCAGGGTGGATTGCTCCAATCTAAAATAACAGTAGTTCTTATAAAAACTGCCTTATAAACTGCTACATCAATGTAAATTTGATATTATGCAGTTATTTTGGTAGAAATATATTACTGCTTGAAGTGTCCCAAGCTAGATAGAAATTGCTACAGGTAGTTTTGTTAGCAAACAGCTAAAATGTCATATAAAAAATGTAAATGTTACACTGGCAGCAATGGTTTACACAATAAAATTTGCATGAACCAGTTACAATTTTTTCTCTAAATCAGAGCAGCCACTTTCCACTTGTGTCTCAGGAGTGCCATCAAGGGGTACACAGAGGGGACAATGGTCACCCCTAAATAAATTGGTGGTTATCGTTTTTTGCAGCCAGTCAGATCTTTTGTCTCATTATGTCTATTATTTTGTGCAAACTGTTTAAACACTACAACTCATGCCCAAACCCCAGTTGTAGAGGTGTTAGTGCCACATAGATGCTAATCAGCAGTTTCGCCATTTAATAACTGCTAACTTGCTTTAATTACCAAACAAGTGTGTCTTATTTTTAGACGCACATGTGAATTTTACTCAACAGTTACAGTCACTGTCATCACTCCTGCAGAGGCTTAAAGCTGCTAATAAAACTGTAGTGTCAGATTATCATGTTTTGCAAACCCAAAGAGACCTTGCTTTGGAGTCAGAATGTCTACTTGTGTTATAAAAACATGCCTACTTGTGAAGACAATGTCTGTGTGCAAGGGATTTAAATCCTGGGAAAGAGATAGAAGAATTAATAAGACTCAGAGGTGCAATCATAAAACTGTATGACAAAGTAAAAGCTTTTCTAATAATCTAATATCAAAAACAAATTTCTTTCCAGGTGCAAATTTTTTGTCCTTTGTTGAGTTATGAATCAAAAGAGAAAAAAACCTCCAAAGACAACAAGTCTGTTGAGTTGTCTGCAGCTGCAGCGTTCACACAACATCAAGCAACTCTTTCTTTGACAGTTCTCGAGTTATTATTAACACGAAGCAGGCGTGTCTGTGTGTATTTGTGAATGCCCGGCTCTTCAGAACGTGCTCCAGGGCCCAGGGCCACAAGCTCCTTCTCCCGGTGTCAGCACCTTACTGTCCCCCAACCCCCAGCGCTCGTACATCAACCTGAGCGCAACGCCACGCTCGCATCAGCAACGTCAACGTCCTGGCAACGACTCTTCCCCCCTCCGCCCTCCTCCCAAAGCTCATACATCAGCGTCATCCCGAAAAAAGACTCAGCCTGACAGGAAGATAAGGTCTGTGACTGTGAGGAGACGTGTGTGGGTATATGAGCGCGTGTGTGTGTGTGTGTGTGTGACAGAGTGAAATACATTCATTCCTGACATCCAAAAGCCCTCTTTTTCTCCCCATCACAGGCACAGGCCCATATCTGGGTGACACAGACAGGTTGCAGTTGTAAATCATACACACACCGATGATCAGGTGCGCTCACACACACACACTCACTCGAAAGTGACGACAGTGACGCCTGAACGTCACAAGGGGGCAGCAGTGTGTAACCCTGCAACCTGCCTATTTCTCTCTCCGCCTCCACCGGTTCTAGGTCAAGTCTCCTGGGAGACGATTATTCAATTATTAAACGAGGATCGAACCTCTGTTCCAAACGTCTTCCCCCCTTCAACATTACTTCTGCTCCCTTCAAATCCTTCTTGACTTTGTTTTTTTTGTTTTTTTCCTCACAGAGCCATTCCCCTTATCGTCTTTTCTCTGAGAATAACATGAATGGAAGATTAATTATTAGAAACTCATCTTCTGCTCTCCTCTTTTATCATCTCCTCTCACTTTCTCTCATTACGTCGTTTACAAACCTGGAGAGGTGATTCGCTTTCAATTACATTATTGGAGGAACAAAAAAAAAAAATTATATTTACTGAGAGAGAAAAAACAGGAGATGTGAATGAAAATGGAGTAAAAGAGAAGAAAACAGCAGCAGTAGTGGTGAGTTCCACACATCTGAACAAAGGTAAGTTTTTCAAAGATGAAGGGATAATGAAGGGAGGAAAAGTGAAGGCAAAATAAGGGAGAGGGCAGCTCGGGGCATCTCCAGTAATCTGAAAGCAAATCACTTTGCTAAGATAAAAGCTGGCTACAAGATTCCCACTGTGCCCGTGCTTTTTCTGTGTGTGACTGAGAGCGTCGACCCTGTACACACACACACACACACACACACAGACACCCTCACACGTACACAAATAAAACCCACAAAACAGGCGTGAGATGAAATACACTGTAAAAATGAGTCTCTGCACAATGTGGTTCAGTTTTGAGTCATGGTTAATCCTTAATTCGATGTGACAAATTTCAAAGTAGGATTAAATTGTAGAGAGGGAGTGCAATAAGAATGCAATCAGGTCATCATTTTGGATAATATTCCTACAGGCCTGATGGTAAATGACTCAGATGCTCAAATAAGCAGAAGCTTCATTTGCACTCCAGCTGCACAATATATCAAAATATGATGAAAACTGAAATACTAACGAGTGGATTATCAATACACTATGATAAACATGGACTGGATGCTTAAAACGTAAATATTTGGCCATCAGATGGACCCGCCCCCACACCCCGAAAAGACCACATTCAGCACATGCAGTGTTGTGAGACTTATGACAGAATGTGGGTTAAATAACAACCTATATTAAGAAATAGCATTTAAATAGTGTAATCTCTAAACACTGGTGTTGACTTCAGACAGTTGTTATTTGTACAAAGCAGATTCTGTTTGTTAGTGTAAAACCTGGAATAAAAGCGCTATAATCTGATATAACTATGGTGTAATAAAAAAGTCTGGGATGCAAGTCTTGGCAGGCAACTGCTAATGTAACATACAGATTAAAAATATCCTAATAATTCTCATAATTTCTGAACTTAAATAAAAATAAAAAAAAACTAGGACAACTTGGGCACTTAAAAAATATATACAAAAAGTGTGTTTGATTAAAAGAACTAAACAATTTGCTGCAAGGTGTTGCATCTTCCCTTTCCTGCTTTGTATTTTAAATACACAGGTACGGCTTAATAAAAATTTAATGTCAGCAAATTCATTGATTGACTCATTGATATATATTGATGTAGAACAAGGGATTTAGACTCAGACAAATTTATAGTATTAACACCAAACAGTTTGTTAAATGTGTGTTGATTTTTGCAAAATAGAGTATTTTATTAGACTGTATGGAATTGAATTATACTTTACTGATCCCAAGGGGAAATTACAGATATTTTGGTAAGTTGTAAAATTTTAGAGTTTTGCAGATGCTAACAATCTTAAATAAATGCAAGAAAAAAAATCAACATAATGCAAGAAAATAAACATGAAATAAACAAAATGTGCTTGTTAAAGATAACAATATGGAAAAAGGTAACATCTTAATAAAAGTGTTATATCTTTTAAATAATTACATATTTTATCTCTCATAAAATACAACTAATTTATGGTTTTATTCTTATAGTTTTCAAAGCTAAGGAACGTTCAAATACAGCATAAATAAATATTTTTTAATGATAAAAATAATCCAGGTTTTAGACTTTTTTTTAAAGCTGTAACTGTCACATTCTAGTAGTATTGTCATGTTTTAGGAATCTGCTTTAGGACAAAGAATATAATAAATATTTTAAAATCAAAACAGATTTGTCTAAAGATGTATGAACAAAGATCAAGTCTCTTATTTCAACACATGAACGTGCAGCGATTATTTGGAGAGGGATGGATGTTTTATTGGTTGAAAACTCCAATAAAATGAGATGCAGATTTGGGACAAACTTTTATAAATGTGTTGTTGGTTAATTCTCCCCTCTTCTGTTTTTGACTTGAATCACCACTAATTATATACACTGTATATATTTTTGTTGTTGAAGCACATTATAGCAGGGGCTGAACGAAGGAGTGAGAGACATCATCGGCAACCAGAGGAGCTGAGCGGTGGGGAGGGTTTCTGACGAACACTTATAGACACACAGATCCATCAGCGAGATGGAGAGATGGAAGGGATGGAAGGGAAGACGGGAGGATTTATAGGACGAGACAAGGGGTAGTTGAGGTTAAAAGCAGCCGAGTGTGGCCACCGGGGAGTAGGAAGAGAAAAGATAGCGAGAAGGAGCAACAGCTAAGAGCAAGATCAAAGACGGCCTGGATCAATGTCACTTCTGTAAAACTACATGAGAGGGTGTAAGAGGGAGACTTACGGAGAGTTTGTTGCCTACATAAATCAGTCACAGACAACATAACGCCACACAGTTCCCCCCTGCCTGCCTATTATCTGCAGTATGTCGATAAAACACTTTGACAGAGAGCACCAAATCGTTCCGCTTTATACCAAGAGTTTGGATCACCAACTCATTGCAGATGAGAGACTTAGAAGGAAAGAAGGGCACTAAAGTGAGAGTGGAAACTTCAAAATATCGAAGCGGGTTTGTGACTTTTCCTTCTTCGATCGCCTCTAAATCATAAAGTGGAATTATTAATATTAAAATAATGTCATGTTTTTGAAACTAACTGAAATTGCATGCATTCTATATTCTGTATATATATATGCTATTTATTTTACGATCTACCATATTTCCCTTTTTTCTACCTCACCAGTTTGTGAAAATGCTTTCAGTTGTATTTAAAAGCAGGGAATTTTCTGACGACATTTGCCATTTTCTGCTCCAGCTAAAGTGAGATATTTTCCTCATCAAGGCACATTTTTCCACATGACTTAGGTCAGTTATGTCTCTGTCATTTCTGACAAGTTCTCTGTTGGTATTTACAACAAATTCTGCCATTTAAATCTGCACATTAAAGCATGAAACCATGTATTATAAAACTTACTATTTTTAACCAATAAGTTTTCTGCAAGTATGCTGCAGGATCACCTCCCAGTCGAGGACATTTCTGGGTGGTGTTTGCATGTTCTCTGCATGCATCCACCCATTTTCTTTACCTGCTTTTTCATGCTGTGTTCTGGGAGTCTGGTGCCTATCTCTACTAGTCACTGTAGGAGGGGACATCCTGGACAGGTCACAAGTCCATCACAGAGACACAGAGACAACCATTCACACTTTCACCTAAGTTTTTGGTCTGTGTGAGGAAACCTGGAGAAAACCCACGTGTGCACATGGAGAACATGCAAACTACACCCAGATGGGTTTAACGCTGGAATGCAATCCTAGGGCTTTCTTGCTGAGAGGAAACAGCTCTACCAACTGCACCATTGTTGCAACTCTGTTTTTTCTCCGGGTACTTCCTCCCACCAGTGGGCACAGCTACCCAAAAAGTTAACTATGCTAACTCATAACACACTAACTAAAGATTCATCTTGACACAGAGACAAACATAACCGTTCCACTCTCATTCACACCTAGAGACAATTCAGTTACTCATTAATCTAACATGCAGTCATAGTCACAGAGAGGGAAGCTACATAGCTCCCCTAAAGATAAACAGCTAAACACAATTATGGAAGCTAGCACTAACAACTAATAGCTAGCCGCTAATACGACTGTCTCTAAGTCTGCGTCACACGTCTTCGTCTCCTCCCCGCTGAAGACTGGTGGAACTGAAACAAACATGTTAGTTTATTAGTTAGCCGTTAGTGGACTTAAAGTTGGCAAAACCTAATTTAGCGGAAGCTAATTGATCCGCTAATAATTTTTAAAGTTAGTGAAAAAACTAATCCGCTAAACGAAGAACGACTTCCGCTGTTAGCTGATTAGCAGAACCATGACCATGGCTGCCTCCCACAGACCAAAAACATGCATGTTAGATTAAAGTCTAGGTGTGAATGAGAGTGGATTGGTTATGTTTGTCTCTGTGTGACCCTTCAATGGACAGGGTGTCCCCCGCCTCTTGCACAGTGATTGCTTGAGACAGGCACCAGTGACCCCTGTGACCCAGAGAATAAAAACTGGTAAAAATAAAAATAATGACTGGATGCTGCTGGGGAAAAAAGCTGTGCCTGATAATTAAGGTGATATTCAGTCCAGATCAGTCAAATGCGAACACAGAGGATTCACATGTCTAAATTTCCCAGATTACTGTTTCAATCTGCTAAACTCACAGCGATCGAAACAAACCAGACCATGGGTGGTTGATTGGCCTGCTGTGGGTGTTGGAAACTATTTAGGAGTCAGTAACCTGGAAAACAAAACGTAATAAATGGCAAGATTAAAAGAAGGTTAAAGAAATCAAAGGAAAAAAACACAGATGGGCATGAGGCTGGATTAAAACTTGTCCAGCAGGGTTACAAATGATTGCCAATCAGGATGTGAAAAGCCACTCTGTCTCCCGAGGCCAAAAATCTTAATCGCATCTGAGTTTGGTACAGAGGTGCTAACATTGTTGCATGAGGACTCCAATCAGGCAGCAGAGCTGTAGGTATAATTGAATGGCTCTCCCGCTGAATGGAGACTCCCAGACATCTGTAGCATCAATGAGGCTCTCATCAAACACAGACAGAAGTTCTTTTTGCTGTATCCTCCTTTTTTTCTACTCCTTTTCTGTTGATCGTCCTTTCTTCTCTTTTGTCTCCTGATGGGCACCGTCTCTCTGCTCCTGCGTGTCTGATATTACCAAGCAGAAACGATGTGGTGTTGAGGAGGAACTTGTGTGTCTACATCTGTCTGATGGGGTGTTCTAAAATCTCCACCATTAAAATCAATACTGTTCTGGACTGGAACATGTTGCCTTATCCCCAAGGCCATACACACACCCACACACACATATATACAAGCCTGTGGAGTTCGTTCTTGGTAATTGACCAAACAAATTATAGCTAACAAGGATTCTTATCCACAAGTTTCAAGCAAGATCCCATCCTGTGAGCATTTTTCTGTAAATTACTGTTTCCATCGTCACCATTATCCTACATTTTCGCCCTCGTTTGCTTCAATTTTCTGCTCTCGCTTCATCATAAGGATGCTCTCCACCACTTTCCACTGTTGTAAAATAAAGAACACTCGTCCTGGAAGAAAATAAGTGAGACTCAAAATACCCAAATGATGTTCTATTTATTTAATGCGTGCTCCATGAAGGGAGCTTTCTGTACCATCAGAGTACATTTTATACAACTTGAGGAACCACTCTAAGATTTTTGGTACAGAAGTGATAAAAAAGGGGGTAAGATATGGTTGGACGAGTGGCTTAAGCCAGATTGACCTTGTTTTTGATTTTATTAATTTTTTGTTGTTGTTTTCATTGTTGGTTTTATTTTTCTTTTGTTATTGTTTCTGCTTAAAACCTGTAGTAGAGTAAATTTATTTTCCTTAGTCAGTTCCTACTCCCTCACTGTATTGACATACACTATACAACTGTCACAGCTGCAGGCACTTCCCTCATCAGCCCCGATCCATACAGCTGCTCTACCTTTAGTCACTCTTCAGTGAAGCATTATGAATGTTCTCAAACCACGCCTGAAATGGTAGCATGCATGTCTGGATTCATCTGTGCCTCATTGTACCCCCTCTGATGCCTAGTTTACATGGTGAGATATTTGTGTAGATTTTGCCCTTCCAACAATCTTAAGGATGCCCAGATTATCATAATGGCTCTAAAGATAATCTTATAAGATATTCCTGCCCTGTGTGGTGTGTTAATACTGATCTAGTTGACTCGGAAGGACGTCAGGAGTCGAGACTGCTCTGTTCTCAAATCGGTGATATTCAACACGTTGGATTGTCTCTGCCTGACATCCTGGCATGTGTGGTGTTCCTCATAGACAAATGAGCTCACAGCCTGTTGAATTTGACGCGTAGCCAATCAAGCAGCAAGGTGACAGACACATGGAGGGGAATCCAAAATACAGGAGACAAAACAACACCAAAAGGTCTGTTGGACATTGACAACATCGCTTTGTTTTGTTAGTTTTCTCTGTTAAAAATGGTCCACAAACTATCGCCATTACTTCTTCCTTGTCGGTCATGATTATTTACTCTGGACTCACGTTTGACCTCAAGACGTCCCGTGAGATTTCCTGTCTGACGTCTGAATGTTGGTGTTTGTTGTGTTGTCTTTGCTGTGCGGCTGTACACTAACACACTATCGGACCAAACCAGTTATATCTATGAATTTTATCGTTATGTGTGGGGTCTCTCAGGTTTTGAAAATCAAACAACAATTTTAAAATCTTGCCATATTAATTAAGTTTATCTGTTGGTACTTCAAACATTGGTTTGATATGAAAGAAAGAAAGAAAGAAAGAAAGAAAGAAAGAAAGAAAGAAAGAAAGAAAGAAAGAAAGAAAGAAAGAAAGAAAGATGTTAACTGGTCTGCATTACTGAGTCCAAGTCTCATATTTCCATGACAAACCATCATATTTATTTATTACTTACATCAGTTTCCTGTACCCCTCTTTGTCCTCCATCCATTATCCTGGACAATGATATCAACAGTAAGCTGTAGAAGACATTTCAAAACCTTTTGGCAGGTTATATCAGCCTTTTTCATCAAGCTGTCTGGCTCTTCATGTGGAGCCGCTTTCAACCAAAACACACTCAGACCCCATCGTAATAAGCATGTTCTCCTGCACACACGTTTCTGTAATCAATCATACATGCTTTTTTTTTGACCAAATGCACATGACATATGATTGATGTTATAAAACCTAAATTAACTAAACAGATGGTAAAAGAAGAAAAAAGAGAAGAAGCAAAGTAGATCAGAAATGTGAGCGGTTGAATGATTAAATGAAAAAATTGGAATGAAGGAAAAAAGGAAAAAGGCACTTCAATTATTCTAAACGTTAATTCAACAGATACTTCAGATGGTTAGAAATGGGTTCTATGGAAACGTGAATATTTATACTGATAACTTTTAACTTCCTCTCTTTGGAGAAATTGTTAAATTTCGATCAGAGTGGAAAGATAATGCTAATTTGAGAAAGTTTAAAGTGGATTCCTGTGACCTTAAAAGAACTGAACATTTCATATAAATGCATTTTTATAATGTTCCTGATTTACAGTTATTTACATTAAATCCAATGGTTAGAAACATTACTGGCAGTTATCTGTAGCACATTCGGTGTATTTTCTGCAGGCCTGGAAAATATTGTGAAACTCACAGGAAATGTTTAGAAATAAAAATTATTTAAAATGTCAAAATTGCATTTGCCCTTATGGCCTAAGGCCATCCCGATTTCTGGAACCTTGAGAGCTTCAACTGGGCCGACCAGATTTGAGGTCAGCTACTGTTGTTCACTGATTGGTTCACTGACCGGGGGCTTTCAATGAGAGTAACTTTATGTGAATTGTTTGCAGCGACTGTAATGTTTTTCTCCACACAAGTTTAACTAAACAACAACAGCAGCAAGCTACCAACAACATGCTAACATAAAGCTAACGTTAGCTTACCGTTCTGTCATCTTGTCTTTTCGTCTTTAGCATCAAACTGCTGGGTGTTCTGGTCTTATAGCAGGCAATTTTAACATAAAATCGGCTTTACCACTCTTACATTCCATATATCTTATATTGGTTTATGACTAGACATATTAGTTTTTAAGATCTCTTGAACTACATTTTGACTAGTTAAAATTCCTTTTAAGATATCTTGCATTGTTCTTCTGACTAGTAAGAATGTAAAAACAGATATCCTAAACTACCATTCAGGTTAGTCAAAAAGTTTTTCCTAAATAAAACTTATTTTTACATATCTAGAATGTAATTATAGATAGTCAGACAAAGTCGATTTTATGTTAAAATGGCCTGCCATATTAGGTTGAACATTTAGTACTTTTCCTTTGAGTTTGGTGTAGTGCATTATTGTTTTCTCACAAATAAAACAAAATAAGATCGCATGTGTTGAAGATTATATGATCTCGTCCACATCGAGGCGGCTCTCTGCTCAATCCAAACAACCTGGGAGTGAGTAGAGTAGGTGCTCTAGATGGCTTTTGACACCCCTTCAATGTGACAGACCTTATGTGTCCCTTTGGACCTGTCCCCCGCCCCGCCTGTCACACAGTGGCTGCTGGAGACAGACATCAGTTCCCCGTGAAAGAAGAAGCGAGTAAAATGGATGGATGGACTTGATGTCTTTAGTTTAGTTTGTACACTTTTATAGATTTTTGTCTTAAACTTTAATTTGTTGTCTATCCAACACAGCCTACCAAAGCCCCAAGTGTCATTCACTATGTATTCATGGCTATAAACCCGTCTTTATTTCTTATTTCGCCATTTTGCTCCCATCATTCCTACCTGGACTGCTATATCCCTCCACTTCTGTGTATCCCCCTTTGTTTCTGTTCCCAAAGCCTTTACACGAGCAGCCGTGATCCGTTCAAACACTCAGGCCATCAGGCAGAGAGACACACAAAAGAGAAAAGAGAGTGTGTATGTTCCCTAAGCTCTTCCATGATTGATAGTGATCCTCCCTGATGGCTTTGTATAGACTCAGCACTCAGCCAGACATTACCCTCCGACCCAGCTATCGATCCTTGCATTCACAGGCCCAGACACACAACACTAACCCTGACCCTTTCTGTACAGTAAATAAATAAATAAAAACCTCACATACACATAAACACAAGCCTACAATCCTAAACTGATAGGTGCAGCAGTGTGCTGCGTAACAATCGTCCTCCTGCTTCTGAGCTGTGTAGCACCAACGTCCCGCTGACTGATGTGTTTGGGTCAGGGTCTGAAGTCTTGGATATTGGGACTTCAGGGAAAAAGAGCTCCAAAAACAGAGATAAGCAGTTCCCTACAACAACAACATTACTCAGATCTCTCTCCTGAGCTGTTTAATAAGGCATCTAGGGTAAAAAACAGCGGCTTGCCAGGCAAAGGGACAATGAGACTCAGTGCCATCCATCAAACAGGACCTGGGTCATGTAGACTTGGCAAATGATTCTTTATCTACTTGCACTTGTTTTAACCTACTTGAACTTCAACATGGGTGGGGTTTGTGAAGCAAAAAAGATAACAGCCAGCAAACCGTTTAAAACTGGTGAGCGTCTTGTTAGCGCCATGCCCAACTGTGTGTTGGCAAGTCAGTTAATTTATTAGAATAAAATCTCCCTATCAAGCCTTCCGAACGGCTTAAAAAAACAAAAGCTTGGAGCAAACTGCAACCCTTAGTTTGACCCACAAACTAAATTATAGAGTCAAGTTAAACACAGAAAATATTTTCACCATTGTTGCTCCAAAGGAGGCAAAGCCAGGAAGAAAAGCAGAACTGAGAGGAGTGCCAACTAAGCTCCAGCCTAATGGGCTTTCAAGACAAAACCACAGCTGGCTTTCAACATTAGTCGTCATGACGACCCAAGAAGTCCCAACTACAGAGCTATTGTAGAAAAAATGGGGTAAAAAAGGAAGGGGTGGACTTTAGGGGGTTTAATGCTTTGTGCTAAAAACATCCCCTCTTTACCAAATCATCTTTTCTCTTTTTCTCTAATGGCCAATTAGAGCCACTTATTACCATTCTGCATTATCACAAATCATCTGCCATTACTGGGACAAGCAGTGGTTGGTGGTCATTTAAGGTGGAAAATTTTGGGTGACTATTTATTCCGAAATGACCAAAAACTAGAAGCTGAAAGCAGGGAGTGTGTGTATGTAGGTGTGTGTGTGTGTGTGTGGCGGGGGGGTTGTTGCTAAAATCTGGTTTAGTCCTGTAAAACCGTATAGGGTTCCACATACACTCGGGACAAAAATGGTGCCTAAAACAGTCAGAAATGAAGGTATTGGGCCTTATGCAAGAACATTTTTGTATTCTTATCCTAAACGGTTCTTACAAACATGCTTCTCTCTTCACAAAAAGTGTGTAAATGAGCAGCGTAAACTGATGAATGCGTATCAGGTGCTCGTGTACGAGGAGAGGCGATTAGCATAATTACCACCCTGCCCCACATACCAGAAAGTGTTTGTTCATGAAAATGACAGCGAAAAGTAAAAAGAAGAACTTCACAAGTTTGGAGACTGAAGTCTTGCTCTCAGAGATACAGAAAAGAAAATCTGTCATCTTAGCAGTGTCAGCTGACCTGCTAAATAAAAGCCGAGAGATGAAATGACGACTGCTGTGGGAGACACGACATGTTGTGTCCCGTGGGTCGTATACAGTCACAGAAATAAAAATCTAATATTCATCTCTCTCTAGTTCTGCTCCGGTTTTCCTTTGGTCAAATATTTTTAATTCAAGTGTAAACAACTGTGTTAAATAATTTTCATTTATTCAGAAGAGCCACAGCCCAAACCGTCACTCCCCCCACACTTTCCCCCACCGTCGCGAGTGTCAGATGCGATTCTCAAGAAAGCATTTTAAAATGTCGCCAAATATATCTGGTACTTTGGAGAAAACAGCAGAGCTGATGTGCTGAATAAATCACAACAAAATAAAATGTCATCATCTGTAAAGCTCATTATAAACCGAGACCAATTAAACTTCAATTAATGCATAATTTAAGTTGGTTTGTAGTTTGAGATTTTAAACAATTTATATCATTTGTCTACATTATTACATTTTTTACATTTAAAAATATAATTCTAATTCAAACAAAATAGCCTATTGTCAACATAATTATGGCGTGTGAACTCAAAATATCTTCAAACTAACAAAATAAAAAAATAAAGTTATTAGTGAAGAAAATCTGTCTTTATAACAGCAGACACGTAAAATATACGACAGGTCTGGACCACACGTGAATTTTGTTTGTATCTGAAAAAAATCTTAGAATACGAGAAAATTGTTCTTCTAAATCACAACTTAAGAACAAATCTGTTCGTACGAACTGTTCTTGCATGAGGCCCAATGTTCTTCCACTTCCTTAAGTGTTGTTCCAGTCATCTTTATTTATCAGAAAAATAGAAGAAAACAAGTTCAAAAACAGACCTTTGTTAATGATTGTTGTCATCTGATAATTAATCAAAACAAGCTGATTGGTTTTCTAATGATCTACATTGTTTCCCCAAAAAAAGCTGCTGTGAGAATAGATGTTCCTATAAACTATAACAAAACAATGAAAATCATTTTTCTGCAATAAATTTATATAAAAAGGAATAAACACCTTCAAGTTTTCAAGTTTTTCCCTTCAAGTCATAAAATAAGATGTAGTTGTTTGTTTTACATTTTACCTGAATTTAAATGGACACTGATTTATTAGAGGTGGTGTTCTGTGGAAATCAACACCTGCAGTATAAAACTGCTCAAAGCGTCATCAGTTTGAAATATATATATATATATATATAACGTGAAAGCCATTTTATAAACTGCTTTTGCATCAGACATTTCCAAAGTTTGTAGTTATTTTCATGGATGACAGAGTTGACCTGTTTTCGTGATGTGTGAATTTTTTTTGCAAGAGGATGTTTTTAGTGTTGTCGAACAAAGAGACTCTCAGACTAAATGTTAAAAAAAACATATAAACACAATATACCTCTTATTTTTCCATCAGATGGTTACTTCTGCCCTGGCTTCTGTTTCTTAACGTTTGCTTTATTTGGACTATAACAATCTTGAGTTAGGTCCTCTGGGCAGGTTTGCATGCAAATCCTCAGACTGAAGAAGGCTTTTGGATAAAAAAAACTAAACGTTTCAACACAGAACCCATCCAGAGGATTAGCATTAGTTTCTACCAATGTGTTTACATGTTTAGGTGTTTAGTGTTAGCAAAGCTACAATATTAGTTAGCAGATAAGGAGTTAGCAAAGCCGTGTCCATTATTGCACCTCATAAAAACTATCAAGCCTGGTGGAGGATTTGGATTTGTTTAGGGCACCTAGAAGTCATCGAGTTGACAGTGAACTCCTCTGAACCAAGAAAAGAGAAAAAGAAGAAGAGAAAAATGGAGAGAAAAAGAAAAAAGAGAAAAAAAAGAACCCGTCCAGAGGACCTGAAGAAACCTTAGATTTTTCTACCTGGATTAATGAGCATGCATCAGGACATTTGGACTTTCACTGGAAATAATCAGTAAAACTAATAATTATCGACATAATTGTGACGTTAAGGTTAATAACATAGTCTTTACATGAACTCCTAGAAAGATTAAAGTTGTTTTAAGACAAAAAAAAATTGCTTTGAAGCCAACTTTGCTCTGACCAGCTGTTAACTTGACGTTCACAAAAGAACCTCTGCTTGATATTAAAAATTGTCTCTGATCAGCTTCTACTGCAGGTAAGATAATGATTACTGATAACTCCACAGAACACCCACTTTAAGACCTGGTGGAGACATTTTATATTATGTAGTCAAACAGCTAAAAAAAGGCTCCAGTCAGAACCTACAAGCCTCAATGACTGACGATCAGCCTCAAAAATACTGACTTGAGCACCAGTAGGTTTCCGCTCAGCTCAGCCTGCGAGGATAGATGGGGAAACACACAAAGTGCATCTGTATGTGGTGAGACACTAAGTCAGCTTGGTCAGGCACACAGACATCAGCATCAGACTTTTTAAGTGTTTAAATCTGTCTGGGCCTTCCTGTCAGACAGAAGATGACATTGAGCTCCAATGTTTCTAATAATGGACGCTGACGTGGAGGATTAATTAAATGCATTCATACATACTCAGTCACAAAGGCCTGAAATTAAAGTATGCAGATGGAGGCGCATTTCTAATCTAAACAATAAGTGCTCAATTACCCGTGGAGGAAAAACTGAACCAATGGAGTGAAACAATGAAAAAGATCCAAAAAAACAATCTTCCAAGCCGATGAGTAGTAGTGATCGAGCGTACTCGATTTTGAGTTTTCCATTTTTATTCTGTATCAAAAGAGAAATATGAAAGACAAAGGAGATGATTTGGAGCTGGGACCCTTGAGAGTGTGCAACAAAAAGTGAAAACAGATACGATAAAATTTGGTTGGTTAATGAATGAGTTAATAAAAAGAATCAATTCCTGATCAAGAGTCAGCTGAGACGAATAAAACTAACTTTTTGTTTGAGCAGCTCCAGAAATAACGTCACAACAGTCTGTGTTGAATTATAAATAAGTGCTGAGTCATTATAATTATTATTTTAGTTAAAAATGCGGTTCATAATCTGACCTTCTCTAACCAGCCTTCAGTCAGTTGCCTACAGGTTTTCGGTTAGAACACGGTTTTAAAAAGTCAAGTTTTCAAAAGAATTACCATCATATCATTGCTGCAGTTTAAACTCTACATAACAGTAAGTCTGCTTTGGAGCAAAGGTTTTCATTAAGCTATGCAGAGTTTGGTCAAATAAGGAGACGACTGTGAGCAGGAAATTCAGCTAATTGTTGAGTTAATTAAAGTTTTCCAATATTCCAACCTTACTTTACAAAGAGGGTCATAAAAAGTTGAACTAAAGTTATGCAAAATAAATATTTTTACTTAAGTACTACACATAAATTTTGCGGCAGCAGAAACTCGATGGTCAACTCTGCAGCCTCATTACCCTGAGGTTGTGGGATTGAGTCCAGGTTGTGTCAGTAAAAAAATTAAAAAATTGCGAAATGTTTCGTGCAAAAATGCTCATTGTGGCAACCCCAGCAAGTGTTATCAGATATATGATAATTATATTTATTCGATTAGCCCCCATTTTTGTGCAAATGTTCACCTCTGACAACACCCCATCATCGTTTAGAGTTTAAATAACTTTGTTTAATGTTTGTTTTTATTGATAATGTTTCAAGAATGACTTTTTTGACTGTTTAAATATAACTTGCAATGTTCAATTTAAATAAATTATTACATGATAAGTTATAATGTTTTAATTTTATATGATTACATATTTGCTAAAAACAATCAACATATGGAAACCTGTGAAAGTAAAATATATTACTAATAAACTGAGGATGAACTTTAATTATCTCGTCTTTTGGTGTTTTTAAGTTTGTGTCAGAGCCTGATGATGTGATCCACTCTGTCAGACTTGACAGTCCATCAGTTAACTATCCTTCCTACTCATGTCCCACCCAGACGACCTGCGTCCCCCCCCCACTATCACTCATTCTGTCCTGCTCTTCTCCGACATCCCTCCATCCTTATCAGCGTCCTTCCATCCGTCTTACGTTCAATTTTTCATTTTAGGTTCCATCTTCGTGACGGTCCTCTGACGACAGGTCTTCCTGCCCTCCTGTCTTCCTCCACCAGCTGTTAATCTGCCGTCCCTCCCCTCCCACTCTTTTTCATAAAGACAATATGTATATTCGCGGGCGATCTGTCGATCATCAGGTGACAGCTTGACAGCAAAATGAGCTTTCATGTGCAAGGAGAGGTCATTTCTTAATGTGCAGGGCATCATAAATAAAATATCAGGATATGCTCCAGCAGATGCTTGAAAGGTGACAGGTGTCATTTTGGTTTATTTTATACAAGTTAATGTTGAAAACAAGTGGCTGACAAATATTTATAAGAAATGTCTGAATAAAAATAACAACTAATGCAGGCTTTAAATAATTTTATTATTTTTGGTTGTATGTGAATCTAACTCTTCAAAATACTTGATAAATAAAAAACCTCATCTATATATATTTGTTCAGTGTTAAGGATTTATGTTGTTTTATACGGAGAAGGGACATTGGAGGATTTTTATTATTTTGCGTTACCTCACAGTACTTACTGTTTTTCCACACAGAAGCATCGGGTTCTTGAGGTAATTCTAGTGTTTTGAGACTTTTATTTTGATATATCCAGATAACGATACACACTCTAAAATTTAAATGTTGGATTTACTTAACCATGTTATGTCCACTGGTTCCACTTAACTGAGTTAAGTAAATTCAAAGCAACATACTCATGTTCTTTGGTTAAAATACTAGTATTTTGCTTTGAATTTACTCAACTCAGTTAAGTGGAACCAGTGGACATAACATGGTTAGGTAAATCCAACATTTCATTTTTTAGAGTGCATGTTGTGTGGAGTAACAGGAAGGAAGAATTCAAACCAAAGCATTGCAGTCCCACTTTATCTAGACCAAAACTGACAAAGCATTTAAAAGCATGATTTAACCACTTTAAAAGGATGCATACTATCAGGGAAATTAAATATTGTCACAAATGCCCTGCCGCAGAGCATTTCAAAGCAAACATACGACTTAACTGATTGCCATACATGCCCCTCTCATCTTCCTTTGCTGCAGCTGTTTGTGGTCTCTGGAACCAAGGAGCTTTTCTACACAGGTTGGTTTAAAAAAAAAACAAAAAAAATCAACAGGTGTCTGTGATTCTGAGCCATCATTTCTGCTGTGTTTGCTGTGGACCTTTAAATACAATAGAATCTTATTTTCTGTCCATTATTAGATGAACTCCTGTGAAGCATAGTTGTCTAATTTCAGAACAAAACAAAACGTGTACCATGATGGTTCAGTGTGAATACATGTACAGCCACACCCTCGTGGATTTAACCAGACAAATCCCATTGAAATCACAGATATCTTTTAGCAAGGCAGGCCTGGGCCTGAAGGCGGCTGAATATGCATGTTTTTTTTTTTGGTCTGTGGGAGGAAACAGGAGGATCTGGAGAAAACCCACGCAAACAGGAGCAGAACATACAAACCCCACACAGAAGGACCCCAGGCCTAAACTGGGGATAGAACCCAGGACCTTCTTGCTGTGAGGGAACAGTGCTGTCGCGCTGCCCTGATTAAATTTTCACCAATCTATCAGTAAACACAACAGAAATACGACCTTCTCACATGATATTTTGAGTGCTGAGAGGTATTTCTTAAACAACACTTCGACTAAAATACTAAAGTGCTTTGAAGATGGACCTAACACCTTCAACCCAAATAAGTTTGTAGAGGTTTATAGATATCAAGGTATCTTTTGAAAATGTGCTGTAATAATTTGTACTTAAGTATTTATTCAAAGGGGACGAAGCTGTGGGAGGCATATATGAGGTCTCATAAAATCTGCCCACGTCCCGGTGCAACATCCTGGCCATATAAGCAATGCCTGCTCTGCTCAGCTTCGCCGCTGGAATATGAAATATGCATGGACCATAAAGAGCATATGGACCATCCGTCTCAATATCCGCTACGGCAAACCATCAAAAAGATCATTAAACCTAACACACACGTGTTTCGCTCACACGCACACAAGTACACACAAAATGGCACATAAACATGCACTCCCACGTTGTGCATAATGGTTTATCAGTTTTAGTGCCAACTTTTTGCTGACGGGGCGCACGCAGTAAAAAGCAAATGCACACGCACAAACACACACGCATACATAAACATTTGGGGGGGGGGATATGACTTTGGTTTAAGTAAATTAGCTCATTTTAATTTTTGGTGTTATTTTTAAGGCATTCCAAACATCTGTCACACTAAAATAGTGCAAAATAGACTTTACGCGAAGAGACACAACATATGCCTTTGTCTCTCCTCATCTCACACAGAAAGACATTTATCACCCCCCACAAAAAAAAAAGTTATATTTTCTTTGCCACACCTGTCAGACTCCTTGATGTCCACTGCAAGGAATTCAAATTTAACAGGAGAGAAAAAAAGACAGAGAAGCAGCTCACACAAAGAGAAAAGTTAGAGAAAATGCTAACCTGTTTAAAAATAAACAATAGAGAGATCAGGGCATAATAAGTGATAAATGAAGAGGAAATGCTGGCGATAAAGAAAAGTCAGACTCAGCAGGAGAGTTAAAGTCTCATTCAGATTTCAGACATGACAACAGAAAACTACCGCTGGGTAAGCACCGCTGTATCTAAGCCCATCCATCTGTCCACCTCATCCCCTCCGTCTTCTTCCCCTCTCACATCGCTTTAATCTCTTACTACAGTACGTGTCAGTGAGGAGCCTGACACCAAGTCAGCGTCATATTCTATCATCCATGCAGACAGAGATGGAAGCACACGCAAACAGGACAGCTACAAAACGAGCTTCATTTTTATCTCATCTCTTTGCTCTCTCAGCCGTTTCCTCCGTCTTCCCTCCGTCTCACTTTTTCCTAAAAGTTGTCAGCTCAGGTGTACCTACCATCAATCTGCTAATGGGCGCCGCGCTCTTGTTACTTCACAAGGCAGCTTTAAAAGGCCATTCTGTTTTTATGTGTAGGAATGAGGCAAGAGCTAAGAGGTGGGTGTGTTCTGCTTTGTGGGACCTTTGGACAAAACTCCGCCTCTGTTGTCAACCTGAAAGGAACTAATTGTAACATTAGATGTTATTTGATAAACATTTACTTTAGCAATAAACAAAATTAAAAATACTGTAGGGTGTTTTGTTTATATAAATTAAAAAAATATTTTGTCACATGGACGTTACCGCATTCTGGGTAAATGATGCTTTTATGCGAGCTCTATTCAGCCATCCAGAATGTTAATTTTGGACAATGTCTGATGTCGGCAGGAGAATGTAGAAATGACTCAGCCTTCAACTGAAAATGTGGACAACAGAGATTGTTCATGGAAGGATCACCTCAGCTTTAGCCTTGTAGCTTTTGCGTGAGCTCTATAGCTAATAAATATAGCTAGTAGTTAGTTCCCAAGCTATTAAAAAACATATCACCATATATTACCATATATTTAACATTAGTTACCAAGTTACCAGTGATGTATGGTGCAGACAAATGCACACTCATGAGGACCCAGCCCACGAATTGAGACACAGCTTTGTGTTTTAGTCTAAACTGTAACACATAATCATCCTCAGAATGCATTGCATTAATAATAAAACGGTGACACACTTAAGTGAAAAATGTAATATTTACAAACTATTTTTTAAGTATTTAGGATTTTTCACATGTCACAAACAACAACTTTTAGTATAACAGAGAAAAACATCTTTATTAAGGCAACATGTGCAAGTAGTTGGAGATCATTTAGATTATCCGATTTAAGAAAAAGTAATTATTTTTTAAGTATGCTTAGTTATCATTGCATTCGATACACTATCCTATGCAGAACACACCTAATGTTTTGAACACACTTTTCCTGAAAGTGAATAAAACAGCAGGATGCATCTGTTCAGGTTTGCCAGAGCCGTGAGAATTATGACACCACTTTCTAAGAGCTTGGATCCCCACTGGAGATGCGTTACCCAACACTATGTACTGTAAGTGCTTAACTATTTTAAAAGATACTGTATATAGCACAGAGGGAAGTGAAACATTAGATTTTAAAGAGTCACTGATATTACTGTTTTTTTCTGCGTATCTGTTTGTCATTTTTACGTTACATCATGTGAAATTTGAGCTGATTTTGTATCTAGCATATGCAAACTGCAAATACCTCATTTAATATTGAACAGAAAATAAGAAAATATTTCAGCAAGCTGATTACATGTTAAAATGGGCTTTAGATACTGGGATGAAATGCAAAATGTACTGTAGAAACAAGAAATCTGGATGAGTGGTCCGTTTCTATAATACCAAAATATCAAAGTTATTACATTTGAAGTCGTAACAAAATGAGTAAAATATATATTTTTTCCAGAATTCAGCTGGAGAATTGGAAGTGCACTTCAATATTGTTCTGCCTCTGAGCTGGCAAGGGAGGTGCGTAGTCACAGAACTGAGTTGGTGAGTAGGCGTGACGTGGATCCATACTAACCTAGTGCTGCTTTCACTCACTGGTTCCACTCACTAATTTGTGAAAACAGATAGAGGCATGTCTTCATCTCCTTCCAGCTGAAGACTGGTGGGACTGACACAAACCTGTTGATGTTAGTTTGTTAGTTAGATATTATCAGACTTAAAGTTGGAAAAAACTAATTAAGCAGAAGCTAATTGGTCCGCTAACGGTTTTCAAAGTTAGTAAAAAAG
Organism: Cynodonichthys magdalenae; assembly: GCA_031762555.1. Classification (NCBI taxonomy): domain Eukaryota; kingdom Metazoa; phylum Chordata; class Actinopteri; order Cyprinodontiformes; family Rivulidae; genus Cynodonichthys; species Cynodonichthys magdalenae. Next base: position 11,724,791 of record JARVJO010000305.1, read on the forward strand.
TCAATCCGCGAAATTGAAAATTAGTTCCGCTAGCTGTTACTTGGTTAGCAGAACCCACTACTGAATAAATCCTTTAAGACGTGTCAGGTGAACAGGGATATGAATGCCTATACATTCCTTATTCACAAACCAAATAAAACCTTTATTTGAAGAAGCCCAAAATACTTCCTCCTGTTTCTAAAAACTCTCATTTCTCCCTTTCCCATCAGAGGATACTCTGCATCTCCAGTGTACTGAACATTGTCAAAATGTAAATGCAGCAATAGTTGGGGACTGTCATTGGTGTGCTGCTGCCTTCCAGTTTGAGATTTAAAAATATCTCCTTTGAAACCACATGCTTTACCTGCCTCACCTCAGCTGCTGGGGAGCTCTTTTGATAAACCGACTCCCTGTCTTGTTAGCAGCCCTTTGATTCAGCCAATTTCAAGAATATGAAAAGATACCATTTCGTCTTGGGAGACCATTGAGCGTTTATGGTGCATCTGGCTGAGCATTGTGTGTGTGAATACACCTGTGTAAAAACACAAACAAGCAAACCGAACATCATAAGGAAATAAATGAATTTAAAAAAGCACAGGAGAAATGAATCACGGCTGTTTGCCATTTGACATTTTTGTCCCCTCTGGCAAGGACTTTCTCTCTCACTTACTGTCCTTTACTCTCCTTCAAATACTTTCTTTTCTAGACTTTTCTGACTCTGTTTAACATCACCTGTTCCTGTCATCTCATGCACCTCTCTCTGTCTGCCACTGCCAATCTAGTCACTGTAGTGTAAAGTTGTAATCCCTGTTCCCCTTTCCTCTTTTTTTGGTTTGCTTCCCTCACTATCTTAGTAATTATCTCTCCGCCCCGTCCCCTTGTCGCACCCTCTGTCATCCATCTACCTGCCTCTATGTAAAATATCTCCATCTGCGCTCTCTTTCATAATCCATTTCTCATTCTGTACCCTTCCTTATCTCATTTCACTGACCCCTTCATGTTTCCCCTCCCTGCCTCCATCCATCAATCTCTCATCCTCTCATCTGCACCCCCTCTGCTCATCTGCCCCCCTATCTTTCCATCCCTCCTCCCACTCCTGTACTTATTGAAATTCAAACCAGTGTTGTTGGTTTTTTTATTCTTTTTTTTCTGGCTGCTCACGTGGTCAGTGATTTGCCTATACAGCTCATTCCTGTCCAGGGTCGGGGAGGCTGAGCACAATCTGGCGCTGTGTGCTGAGGAAGAAGATAAAGATAAACATCAGAGGCCGTGACAACGGGGCCAGCCAACTATTAGTTTGCCGTAGTGCTTATCATTACTGTTGAGCCAACATCACCAGCAGCTATTCAGAATTTAGTTTTCTGTTTGAACACAGAACTCAGCTTGTCTCGTCTTGAGCTAAACCTTCAGCCTGTAGTTTCCGTTCTGTAGTTTTTTGTTCTGTGACTGCTGGTTGAGTTAGTGAACATCTGGAGTTCTGAACTTCCTTGCTTTTGTCACAAACCCCTGCACTCTTGTTGCTTGAATCAGGAAATGTATGAAAACTTTATTTGCTCTAAAAGTAGTCACAGAATCATCTTGAACCCATCTCAGTTTTGTCATGGAGCACTGGAGTTCTCTTTTGACAGAAAACCCATCAAGGTCTAAGTGATCCCGGTGGTTTTCAAAAACAAAGCCAGTCAGAAATAACTGAAACTGAAAATTAGTCTTGTTAGTGACCAAGTTTGATTTGCCGACCAGTCTCCAAAAGTATTCCAGCACCAGCACAAGTCAGTGATTCACAAGAACTCATTTGAGCGAGAGCTTAGTTGGTTCCAGTAGTTTCTTGCAGAAGAGGAAGTAACACTCAGCAGAGAACTGCCAGCTCCTTGTTCCAACTATTTTTATCTGCGTTTGCATCTTACATTGCTCCAACTTTTATTGTAGCTGGCCAGCTTTTTATTTCATTGGTTCCTCAGAGAACATATAGTAATAGGGACTGGCATTGCAAATCAGCCTGGGCTATAAATGTTTTAGTGTATGGCATTGTTAATACTTGACACTTGTCCCTATTTAAATAAGCAATAGATGAAATGAAATTATCACTTTGTTCTATATTTGTCTAATTTTCCACACTGAGCAGGTTGACTGACCTCATCTCTTTAAGACTATCTGCCGCATCAGTTTTAAAACCTACAGATGTAGAAATTATAGCTCATTTTCCTAGGACACATGTTTTAACAAACACACACATGTGTTTTTCCATCTTTACAAGGACTTTGTATTAACGTCCATTGATTTTCTATTTATTTCTTTACCCTAACCCCATTCAAAGTACATAACTAAAACCTAAACCTAACTTAAATTCAATACACATCTTAGTCCTAAACCTAACTCGCCAACGAGATTAGATCATACATGGCCCAGGCTTAGGCCCCATAAGGATCAGTGGGCCCTCATCAGTGTGTTTTGGGAAAATGATCCTTAGAAGGTAACAAATACAAAGACTCTCACACACACACATACAAAATAAATATCTTAGAAATATCTAAACATAGCAAAAACTTGATTTTTCTTTTCTTTCTCTCTTCTGTTTTTTTTAGCAAAAGAAGGCTTTAAAAGTCAGGTTTTGGAGCTCATGAAGTGAACTGACAACCAGATTATGAATATTTAGATTATATTTGTTTGTATGAACACAGGGCAGAGTGCTGCAAGAGTTAAGGAAAGGCACCTGGTTTAGGCAGTGTTTACCGTCTTCATTTTTGCAACCAAAAATCAGGTTAAACACATTTATATGAGTCACAGCTGCTTTTTTGAACGTGTTTTTGGTTTAAATGTCAGTTATTTACATGGATTTGTCTGCAAACTGTGTTTCATCTGTGAGGCTGTCTTGAGCATGCCAACTGCTTCAAAGACAGCAGCATGAGCTTTGTCTTTCTCTGGATTCCAAGTGCCCCCCTCTGCCAGACAAAACCAAAGTCAGCCGACGCCGGGCTCGGCTCAATCGGACAGCGAGACAAATAGAGAGAAGGAAACTGGGAATGAAAAAAGGAGGAGGAGAGAGACCTGCGGGGTGAGAGGCCACGAGGTCTGTTTCTGTCTGTGGTGCAATGTGATGAAACCGGCAGGCAGCCAATCAGACGAGCCAACCGGGGAATAACCTACAGGTCAGTAAACACACGTGTGCTCCCACACAATCATCAGCAAGTGCTTGTTTTAATCACGGTATTGTTCTTTTAGTTCTAAGCAAGCTTTTCTTGGCGTCAAGTGTTGCATGTAGAAAGTAATTGGATTGGCTGTAATTGGTTGTGGTCTGCTGCTTTGAGCAGCAAACACTTGCTTTGCATAAACAGACAAATTAAATCCTTGTTTATGTTGTGTGTCGGTTTGCACCCGTGTGTGTGTTGGCTGCAAACGCAGACCTTTACGTTATTTTCTTTTTTTTTTTACGTTATTTTCTGCGTTATTAGGAGAAAGATCTTTGTAGTGAGAAGCAGAGCGAGTGACGTGAAACAAACGAGCGGAGGTAAAAAGTGTGGGATCAGAGGAGAAAAAAAAAGACAAAAAAACATGAGACCAGAGGAACGGGAGACTGAAGCAATGCTTACAGAGGCATAACATCGAGCTGATGTGAGGTGTGAGTATGCGTGTGTGTGTGTGTGTCACCCGTTGTCAGAGGTGAGGCAGCATTACAACAGTTCACACCAGATGTAACAGGGAACAGATTGCTGTTCACATCTATGGTACTTATAAATAAAGACTGACAAGGAGAACCAGTCCACCATCTTTGGGCCATTAATAAAAATAAAGTTGAAGGTTTTTTTTCTTTTTTTCTTCAACCAATACTGATTTCATTTTTGGTCAGGCAGATTTTTATGGAGTAAAAATAATTATTAAAAAAGTGGAGGAGTTACAGTAATGAGGGCGTTGCTTCGGTCAGTTGTCGTGAAAAAAATAGTTAAAAGGGAAATTTAATGATTTACTGGTTTGTCTATGAAAGAACCAAGCAGCCAAAATGAGCTTCCTTCGTAGGGTGTCCGGACTCAGCCTTAGAGACAAGGTGTGGAGCTCCATCCTTTGGGGGGAGCTCAGAGTAGAGCTGAGGTGATTCAGGCATCTGACCAGAATGCTTCCTGGACACCTCCCTTCAGAGGTTTTTTGGGCAAGTCCTACTAGAGGATCCGGAGTGGACCCAGAGCTCACTGGAGGAATTATATGTCCTCTAGTGGAAACACCTTGGGATCTCGCAGGAGGAGAGGAATGCCTGGGTTTCTCTCCTGGACCTGTTGTCTTATAGATAGATACGTTAAAAAACATAATACTGACTAATTTCAGATCAAATGTTGTAACTTGATAAATGGTTACAATTGTGTGATTTGATTTTAAACATACATATTTTACAGGGTAGAACAGAGTTGTGGTTGTTAGCAGTCTAGCTTCTGGCCTTAGTGTGGAGTTATTTTCAGGGCAACCAGAAAACATGAGTGTTACATTAATCTATAATTTTAAATCACCTCTAACCCTCATGAACACTACTTTGAATATATTTTTATCCAAGTTTATGTTGTAGTGAGGGAAACAAAATATTAAGTGTTACTTAATATTTTGCACCTGGGGGTACCTGAAGCTCAAACGAGTGTCAATACCAACAGCAGAATAAGCTGTTTAGCTGTTTGACAGAGAGAATTTAGCAAATTTTTCATGTGCGCAACCCACATGCTCAGCTCTGCTGCTCATCCCACACAAATGTTGCACTATTTAAAAGGGGAAAAAACCGACTTTCCAACAGTATAAGATCACCAAGAAGCATTGTTACAACAAAGAAATAATCTGCCAAACACACATTTCCTTACTTTTTGAGCTAAGTTTATATTTAGAGTAGTACAGATGGGTGTGTCTTATTGATAAACTGGATTTCTGTCCAGACTTTTCTCAGCTCCATGAATAAGCTAATGGACTAAAACTGAAGACCATTACGACAAACCTACTGTTGATTAAATGTTTTTAGTCTCTACTCACACTAAGTGGAGTAAGAGCTACACAAAAGTACACAAGCATGGAAAAACGAATTAAGCCCTACTCTACCATAACAAGATGTGTGCAAACTGTTCGGCTAGTTTGGCATCCAAGTGATGTCAGCCGAGGCAAAGAAGAACAAAATAATGAGCTGTGTGGATCAACTTGTTTCCAAACAGGAAAACAGCAAAATTAGCCAAAAACAATCTGAAACTTCAGACCAAGTTTGCGTTTGTTTGTGACTTTAATGTTTTCGAGCTGAACTTGTTCTCTGCAGAGCTTTATATCATGGTCCCAGTGTTCTGATGCACCTCCTTAAAAAAAAAGAAAAAACAATAATTAGCTTCTCATTCAGACTGACTGATTAGCCTCAATGACTGAATTAGTTGTCTCTGAGGTTTTCGGCGCTGTTTGTAATTAAATGGAGCTAATGAGCCTGAGAAGTAAAGCAAGACGTACTTAAAATTTTCTTTAACCAAGCGTGTTAAAACTAAATTACCAATGAAGAGATCAAAAATGTGAAACGTGAGAAAAAACCTGCAGCCCTTTGTGAGCACATTTTAAAGTGCCTTGCTGATAGGCATCTTAACAATGTTTGTCAGATGAGAGAATCTCTATGTTGCTGACTCACCAAAGTCTACAGATGTGTGTGTGGACATCTTAATGCACCTGAACGCATCTCCCTGTGGACATACAGCTCCTTTACATTTATTTTTGAGAACTGTAAAATAAAACTACAAAGCATCCCTGGCGCCTGCATTTAACTGAACTCACAATCAAGTAAAAATAGACTTTATTTAATTTAATCTTACTTTACTCGTCCCCTAAAGTGAGATTATATTGTTGTGTTTAATTTATTGTGAAAAAATAAAGTTAAAAATCAATCGACAAACTGTTGGAGCGGAGAAAACCTTAGAGAAGGCCTTAATGGGTTTGTAGCCTCAGACTATGTTTTGCAGTTTTAACCCACAAAAACACGAGATTCCTATAAGAATGAGCATGTAAATCAGGAATTTATTGGTAAAAAACAATTAAAGGAATAGTTCAGCTCCTTTCAAAGTAGGGTTCTGTGAAAATAGTATAAAACAGTTAACATCTTACTTGATGGATGTTGTAATCCTATCAGAATTAAACTTTATATCTCAAAAAAAGTTATTCAGAGAGTAAACAGGTAATAATCTGAAAACTTATCTTCTAGCTTCAAAATAGAGCTCATGGATTACAGATAAAAATGTCAAAATATTGTACCGATGCTTTTAAATATTTGGAGCCAAACTATCATATATATATCATATGGTTTGTACCACACTGCTTTTTACTCTCTTGTCCTTTCGCTGATCCCAACATCTTCCTGCTTTGTCAAGATTTTCACTACCTTGACTCACTGATGCCTGATTTCTCATCTTTTTTCTTCTGTCTCCTACAGAAACAAACACACACACACTTTCATCCACTTGCTGTTTCTTGTCACTTTACTCACACACTGTTGTCCTCGCTACAGGTCCAAACACTTCCCTGCAGCGTTGTCTATCTAATCCTGTTTTCCATCATTCTGGGCTCTCTTTTCTCACTCTCACATGAGGCCATTTCTCACCATGAGTTCAGAAAGCACCAGCCCAACCCAGATTATCAAGACAAAAAATTACTTTCCATTTTTTTCCAAAGTGACACTAAAAAATAAGCTTGTTTCTTGAAAACCTGTGTTTTTTTCTGGCAAAGACAGCACAACTGATTAACTGGATAAAAAAGGATTTGTTCTCTTACCTGTGAACACGTAGCCTACAATGTTTTTTACGCTTGCAAGACAGCTCTGAGTTTATCCAGCGATGTGTGAGAAAGCACACGTTCAAATCAGTTGGACCCGACATAAAACAGTTCTTACCCTGTCAGCTCTCTCTTACAACGTTAAGACGAAACAATGAACCCGTTTGTGAAGTAAGAAGATAAAATAATCAGAGGTTTTCACCAAGTAGACTTGCTCTTATTTCTTTGAGTGTCACTGAACAGAACAAAACAATCGAATTTTACACAAATATATCAAACTGAAAAGACATGATTTTTGTGTAGTTAAACTCATGAGAGTTCACAAGGTGACAAAAAGTCTTGTTAGTGACCAAACGGAACTATACAGAGAACATTCAGACAGGAGAATCTACTCAAACACAATCTTTCACGTGTACGTGTGTAACGACAAACATCTGGAATAAATTGCTTTTAAAATTCTCAAGAGTTTCTATGAGAAAACGTCACAAACTGCATCACTGTAGGATTTAATTTAGGAGTGTGACTCCAGGTTTTACGGTACCTTTGTTTCTCTATACCTATGTTTCCTGGTACATATGTTCCTTGGTACCTATGTTTCACAGTACTTATGTTTCCCACTTCCTATGTTCTCTCTGGGTTAATAATGAATGTTGTGAAAGATGCCTGACTGTCCCTTCAAATGTATTTTAATACAAATGATAAAAGTAATGAATTACAGTGCAGGCATTCTACCTAGGATCATAGAGATGACCCCATGTGAAATAATACTGAAAAACATTACCTCTGATTTCACAAACACAAGTTTACTTGAGCTTGAGTTTCACATTACAAGAAACATTCCAATTACAAGACATCTAAAATTCAGCTAAAACTAAATGTGAATTTTGGGTTAGTTGGATAAGTCATTATCAGCATAAATCTACTGTAAGTGCAGTAGCAAAAATAACAAGGACAGTGTGAGCTATTATGCTCATGTCATTAATCTATCCTGAATGAGTTGTCTACTATGATGGCTAATTAGTACCACTAGAAAAGATTTGTTTCTGAGTTTTGACATTAAAGATGTTGCGGATAAAATGAAAGTATTAAGAAAACAAATCAAAAGTCAAAACCTACCATAATCCCCATTTTTTTGTTTTAAAAATGCACCATCAGCACACAGGAATTTATTTTCTTTTCAAAGGATTAAAACTTAGTTTGAAAAATCTGTGACTATCTTTTTTTTTTGTAATTTCGGACATGAGTGTACATGTGTTAGTCAGAGCATCTGGTTTGTATTTGATGTGTAAAAAATGCTGATCCAGTCAGAAACAGACATTATGCTGCTGTCTCATGCTGTGATATTTATTAAAGTTTTCACAATCATCAGTCACTGTACGATCAGAATCCAGGCGAGAATATTTACTTCAAGTACTTCTTTTGATTATCTAAAATTGCTCCCTACTTCAGGCATTAACTGCTCTAATAGTCAGGGTTGGATTTCAGACCCAACCAAATTATGTTTGTGCAAACGAGCACTGAATAAATCATAATGAATCATAAAATTACCAAAGCAAATGGTGTCAATTTTTAGTAGCTGCGAGATAATCTGCATAAGAATCTTCACTCTTGTGTAAACTTTTAGGAAGAAGGAAAATTAAAAAAAATAAATAACCCAAAAAATGTTTCAAATATTGGCCTCTGATGATATGATAACCTTGAAAACAAATACTACAGTTTAACTGCACTGTGATATTAAATGTGTGGTATTCAAGGGTAGTGTGAATGATTACAGCTATTTCTGGCAAAGACAGCACAACTGATTAAGGTTAAGGTTAAGATTAATTATTCTAATTATTCTTGGGTATTTCAATTTTAACACACAACTAATTTTTAGTTGTTCAGCTGTGTGGTGTTAACTTCAGCTAATTTTTACTTATCTAGCCATTTAGCATTAGCTGTGGCTAAATTTTTCCATGTTTGAATGTTTAGCGTTAGCGAAGCTATATTTTTAGTTAGCGGACTATGAGTCAGCAAAGCTAAATTTTTGATTAGCTGAGCCCATCCCTGCTCAGGCATTACTTGTAACAGGATTGTGCATAAAACGTGGTTCATTACCAACTTAAGCACTTACAAATACAATAGTGCTAATTTTCACAGACTGTGCAATTATGAACTGTTAAACTGAATACTGCAGGCTGTTCAAGGCTTGTTTTGTGGCCAGATTTCAGTAACTCAGTGTGGAGAAAGAACAAAATAAATTTTATCTGAACAAGGCTTTGTTCTTCATGGACCTTAATCCTAACATTGTCCTCTTTATTCCTTAGTAACAACCTCTTTTCTCAGCCCTCTTTCTTTAATAAATTCCTTCGTTTCTTGCCTATCGTCTTATCTCGCTGCTCATCACTCCTCAAATGAGAAAGATGTGACCCTCCAGGGGAGAGAGGTTGAGGGAGGTATTTTGCAAGTATTGGGAAAAGAGTGGGACAAAGAAGAAAGTGGTAGAGGGTAAAGTTTCCATTTCTCAACAGACAAATACGTTGGCGATAGGTAGGTGACCTCCGTAAATGGGTTTTCGATCTCAAAGCCTCAACAGATCCCTGCAAACGATTACATAAAGACTCACAAGAGGGAAGAAAACACACACAGAGGAAAAACAAAAATGGTAAGCAAGAACTGTAACCTAACGCAAAACATTGGCAAACTACTTCAGAAATGGTTTTTTTAACCTTCTTTTGTCTGCAGAGTCAAGTATTTACAGTCGTACAGACTGCTCTACTCAACACATCCACCAATGAAAGTTTAAACACAGATGTACACATATAACCATCGCCCACACGTGGTTAGAGCTCTGAAACTACTGTAATTGGTCTTCTCTTCCCTTTTTTCTGCATTATTCAGGGAACGTTTGAAGCATTTCCAAACCACAGATTTTGTTTTAATCAACTCTGGAAATGACCGTTCTAATTTTATTTTAAATGACATAAACATACAAGACAGTTTGTTAGTGGCTGGCTGAGAGCAGAGGAAGCAGAGTTTCCTTATTCTCTGTTAAACTTCATCTCACTTTTTAGGACTTGCTTTGTGATCCATTTGGATAGGAGACACAAGAGTTCTAGTCCTGTGGGTTTGACTCTGCTCCACTCGGGTCGACTCAACGTAGGCTCAGGTTTTTCATTAGATGATCTTACCCGTTTCCAGCTTGGTTCTTAGGACCGACCTGACCGAAGTGAGCATCACTGGAGGAGTCGTGGCAAGGACTGTTTCAAAACTGCCATTTTTATCTAATATTTATTTTCCACCAGTTTTTATATTCAGTTTCTTGTGTAACATAAGCCTTGTTAGACTTCTCTAGATCACTTTTAACTTGTGCACGAAAATCCATAGACTGGGCACCAGCCATACTATGACCTCAATGTCCTCCATTGTTGAATGTTGCCAAAAAATGACATCAGAGGAATGTTGAGGTGCCTTGCTACGACAGTCCTGCCCATATCAAGGTCCCGCTCAGTTGTATGGAAAATCACAGAAACTATAAAACATAATTATGGTGCATTAACTCATGCTGCACTCCACAATCAAAAAAACAGCTAAAATATCCAAACAAGCTAAACCCACACACAAAATGCTGCTTGGAATAAGCTGCCTAAAATGTTTAGAATAGCTTGCTTTGCAAGAGATAATAATTTATTGTTTGTTCCATAACATTTTTCTGTGGATCTGTGAGAAATGGAAACTAGTTGAAGCAATGCCCTTTTAGTTAAATGTTTTTAAGTTTTTCGTTGTTTTTTTTACAACTTCTTAGTTTTTGTTTGAAATCCTTTCATATTGTCATTTTTTAAAGATAAAGTAATGTGGATTCCCAGTAGTGGAATGATTGATGAATAAAATATCACTCAACAGTTTGTTAAAAGAGTTGGTGATTTTTAAAGCTGTTATATTTCTCTGCTATCCCACTGGCACCCCTTCCCTTGGCAGAATCAGAATATGGAATTTTCAATTTTGTCTGCTGGTACAAACGAACCACACCTGAAACAGAGGCAGACGTCTCACAAAGTGTGTTCACACAGGTAAACTTAGAGGCTACACAGTACCATGTGTGGATCAAGATTGAAGTTGTGCAATCGGGACGACTACAATCTCTTTTTCTTTCTTTGTTTTGTTAGATGGTTTTTACATTAGACTGACAACTGAAGTTTTGTTCTGTAGCTGATGATGTATGTATTAAATAAACAAATATACATGAATTGGTTATGTATCCAATGAGTTACAGAATATGAAAAAAAACTGGGTCAGATTAGAAAAATAAAATAAAATCAGATTTGTAACTTGATTGTTATGAAAGAAAATCTGATAAAATCTGAAATGGGTCACATAAGGGCAAAATAATATTACTTGGGTCAATTTTGATTGCAGTGTGAACGCAGCCTAAAACAAGTGACACTATTTTAAAAATAAAATTAAAAAAAAAGGGAAAAAAGCATGATTGCGTCAAAACAGGATGGCCCCTGGTTAAATTATGTGGAGTTTTAGATTGTTAAAGTCTAATGATTGGACTGAGAATGTGTGAGCAAAAAGAAATAAAAAAAGAACAAAAAAAACTCTTGATCTAATTGCCTTAACTGTTCCTATACTTCCCATAACAAAGTCTTTTAAGTAATTTAGGAAATAACAGTTTGCTGCTTTTAAATTCTTTTCTTTCTCTTTTTACAACCTCTGTGAGCTGAATATTTATGGATTTTTTTTCATTAAGAAAAAAAGGAAGGAGAGAAAGAAAAGCTTTTAATAAGCTTGATCTGTATTTTCTGTTTATTCTCTCTCGGTCCAAATTGCCTCGAGGTGCTTCTTGTTCAAAAAGTAATTCTCCGCCACCATATTTAATTGTTTTATTGTGTCATTACTCTATGTTGCCGGAGCATTAACGCACCGCTCATTCCACCGTGCCTATTAAATTGTAATGGCTCGACAAAGCAATATACGTCGTGATCTGACACACACAAAAGCACAAACACTATCAAGTGTACACACACTATTAAGCGCCAATGGTGCCACAGAGTGATATCAGGCAATATTGCAGGCGAACAATCTGATGAAGTGTGCAAAACAGTCATTAGCCGAGTCGTCGTCCCGGTTCAGTTTACCACACATCTTAACGAAGAAGCCACGTTGGGTTCACACTGCAACAACTTATAATCACTTGCAGAAACACTATGGGAGAATGACACACACACATTAACACACACTAACACTCGCTCTGTCATTCGATTATTTGCTGTGACAGCAAAGAAAATTTATCTCTCTTAGGAATGATACATCAACTAAAACTTACCTTAACTAAAAAAAATTCAGTCATAATGCAATTTAATATATTTATTTATACATATAATCAATCGTTTTTTATATAATTAATCATTAATTTTTCATATAGTTAATCATTATCACTCTACAGATTGTGAACTTGCAGAACTTTCCATACAACTTAAACGTGATTCAAGGCTATTTGAAGCGAGTCGGATCTTGACGATCGTTCCTTTTAGATTTAAGATTTAAACTGTCCATAACTTCCAGGCCTGTTTCAGAAGTTTTATTTATTTTTTAAATTCTGTTGAAGCATGGTTGAAAATGAATGTCTGACTTTCATTAGTTCATTGTCATAGATTTTTTATTTATTATTACTTTTGTCAGATTCTAGTTATTTTTGTGACCATTGTGGGTTTTTCTTTCATTAAACGAAGGGTCCCAACAGTTTTGTCCATGAGTGTGATGCTAACTGATCCACTAACAGTTTTCAAAGTTAGTGAAAATGCTAATCCGCTAAACAAAAATTAATTCCGCTATTAGCTGTTAGCTGATTAGCGGAACCATGCCCACCACTGTCTTTAGGGTTAACCAAGGGCAGTGATGATGTAACATTTATAAAAATGTGTAATTTCTACTTTGAGCCTCAGCTGTCTTGCAGCAGGTAGACTTCAGCAGCAGATTTTATTACAGCATATTACACAAAAGCAAAGTCTTGTCTTTTCTTTCTGTCATGATCTGCTACAACATGAGCCAAACTTAGCAGGGAGCCTGAGAGGACGTGCTTACGGTACAGTGCATGTAAGTGCAAGCCGGCGAGAGAGAGTAAGTCTTAAATGTTTCTGAGTGTGTGAAGGGAAGTAATAAGATGAGTGGAGTGCGTTTGTCTGCTGGGGGGGGGGATGATGGATTGTTGGAGAGGCAGGTGAAGCTGAATATCTCCCTACAGCGCGGGTCATAAAGCAAGAGAGCAGCCTGCTCCCCAACAACACAATGAGATCAAATAACCTCCGGTGCCTCTAGCACAAGCGCACACATTCACACAGAGACTTACGCTTAAAAAAAGCACCGACACTCAAGTTTTGCTCTGTTTTTGAAAGATCCATCCAATTCTCAAGCAGAAAGTGTTGCAATGAAAGCAGTGACTCTTTGACACCCCCACTCTATCTCGAGCAGAAACACATCTATTCACACATACAGCATGCTCACAGACGCAAACGCACCATCCCAGGGAGTCTGCAGGTGAGTGGAAGTGAAGGAAGATGAACAGAGGAGGTTAAAGTAGGAGAAGAAATCTGAAGTGAAATGGATTGTGGGTCAGTGATGGGAGAGACACTTCAGGACTCAAAAAGGGATTAAGATTGTGAGTGCTTTTGAGTGTTTGTGTATGTCTTGAAAGGAGATGTGTGTGAAAAAGGAAGAAGCAATGGAATCAGTTATGTTGAACCAGATTTGTTTTTCACAATGAACCTGGAAAAAGGTCATTTTACTGACACAAAGCCTTGAACAGACACGGCCCACCGACAGTCATTAACAGACCTCTATGACTTGTCTTACTCCACACTGCTTTACAAAGTAAGAGCAGTTTTATACTTTTATCTGGCGGCAACCAAAAATAATCCAAAGTAACAACTGCTGTCTTCACAATTTTGTGATAATCAATGGTGCACACATATCATTTTACAGAAACACAATCCTTGTGGAAGTATTGTCACTAGAGAGAAAAAAAAGTTTTCATTTTCTGAAAAATTTTACTGGTAAAAATAAAAGTAATTGCTTTAAGACAAATCAGTTTCGTCTGGCTCACCTTTTCACTTTGGCTTTTTGGGAACCATATTAAACAAATAGATGGTAAACTTTATTTTCCAAACAAACTTTAAAATGTAATAATTTTCATGTGAGATAAAAAAATATATACTGTATATCAGTTCACACAAGACCAGGCAATAATGTTTGGTGCCTTTATTCTTTCTTCATTTTAAACTCCATTATAGTGTTACTGTTGTTTTTTTAATGTGTGTACTTCAGGGCCTTCTATTTAATGTTTCTCAATTAGGAATGTAAATAATATTGCAACACAGTATTACCTAATGATTTTTCATGATAGCCTAAAACCACAATTTAAAAATGTGAGTAAATATTTCCTCCAACAAAAATGGTTGATAAAGCTTCAAATGTTTTAAAGTTAGAGAAAACCTACAGAAGCAGGCTTGTGAACCTTCTTATGTTTTAAGAAGAACTTCTGAAATTCAGCAGCACAACTGCTTAGCGGTTAGAATTGTTGCCTTGAAGGAAATTATGTAATTTATCAACTGAATGTTAGATGCAGTTTTGTATTGTAAACTTTCTGATCATTGCAGCCTTTAAGTTTAAAACAGAGAATGAGATTTGGTGTGTGTCATCATGTGTTCTCACTCTAGCCGAAACAAAAGCTGGTTACGTTCTGACGTCTGACGTAAAAGTTTCCACCTCCAGGGGTGTAACCAGGAAGAGATGTACATTATGAGGTCAATTCATTATGATTAGAGGGGAGAAAAGAAGTGTTTTTAGAAGTAGTTAGAGTTTTGCATAATCTCTGCTTAGATCCAGCCTGGACAGACAGGGCTGACTTTGTTTGGGTTTTAGCTCAAGGCCTTATGCCGAGGCCTGTGCAGAGTGTACTGCTGAAACTGAATGGAATCAGAGACGATAATAAGGTTTTGAGAAGAAATACATTGGATTCCTGCTTTATTCAGATATGCCTTTTTGGAACAACGCATTATTTCCTTCAGCCTCACAGCAAGAATGTCCTGGATTTGATCCCCAGTTTAGACCTGACCCACATAGCAGACAGGTGTGGGCCACATCTGGTGTCAAGCTGGTACTGCTGTTATGGCACGTGGTTTGTCAACCAGATTTGAGCCATTCCGGCACACCACAACTGAGTCAGTTGTGGTTTGGTTTATGTGGTCTAAATCTGCAGATGCCACAACTGGCCTGGTTCTGGTTTTATTTTTGTGGAAAAATCTGTTGATGTCATAACTGGTTTGGTTGCGGTGGCCCAAATCTGCCAAGGCTACAACTGACCCAATTGTGGGTGCTGGCCCATGAATGGGCCACCTCTGGCAAACTACATCTGTGCCATCAAAGGGCCATCATTCTTTGCGGCATCTGAGCTGAGTGTTAAGGCCTTGTGTGGGACAGAACTGGGTCAGACAAAGTTTGCTACGTGGGGTGGTCTTTCTATGTAGAGTTAAAACTTCAACACAGGACAGTTGTGTTTATATCGATGCTTGAGTTGCAGTTAAACAGTAGTCGCTACAAAAAAAGTAACATGGCTACATAGCAGAAATGGCACTCAAAGTTACACAAGAAGTAAACTCGTTATAACTAATTGCTTTACTTTTAAATGTTGTACCAGATTTTAATGGCAGTATTCAAAGCAAAAGCTATTTGTAGAGACCCCAGGATTAGTTAAATTACTGCCCAATCCAAAGTGGGCATTACTGACAACTACAAGCCTCTTACATCCACCTTCCGATAGCAGCTTTCCCAGCAGCTATAACACTTTCTCACAACCACCTTCAGTCTGCTAAAACCATGTTTTCAGGAAGTTATGTCCAACATTTACTCCTCTGCCAATCTTTCCTCAGCTGATATTACAGATTTTTCCAAATGGTTTGATTTTATTTAATAAGGAGACTTCATCTGTGACATCTTGACATGTTCTTTGATTAATGAACTTGTTTAACTTAAAACATTTGTGTTTTCCTTACGAAATGTTAAAAAACAACAGAGACAAACATTGACCAAATGGTCCCTCAAATCGTAAAACGACAACTGTTAACTCTGTTGATGGGGTCGTTCCTGGACAGGCGGGCGAGACACGTCGCCCTCCTCTGCAGATGGCAAACTACATGAACAGATGTGGCCCGTTAAAAGTGTGGCCGGACATGGAACCAAGCATGTTCAAATGTTCCCTTCATGGACCATTAACACGCACACGCAAATGGCTGGTACTAAATTTGAAAAACATCCACCAGAATCTGCCATGCTCCTCAAGGCTAATTTGGGATTAGGGTGTGTGATGATGAAAACAGCCTAAAACATGCTCACATTGATATGGAAATTAGACCAATTTACCACTGGCACAAAATGCTAAAAACAGTTACTTAAATAACAGTTTGTACACACACACACACACACACACATATAGACATGCAAACACAGATATGCATATGAATAGCATGCAAAGGGATCTGTCCCAGTGCTTGGTTGTGCCTATCAAAGGCTCGTCTCTCCCAGAGACCAGTCAAGGCCCAGCACTACATACTTAGCATTCGAATACATCAATAGTCCAGGAAAGGAGGCGCGCAGGCTTTCATTCTCCAAGAACCCACCTTCAGCATCTATCTTCCCCTTTTCTCTTTCTCTTTGGTCAATCCAGCCGTCCACTCCCACTGTTAGCCCATTCCTATTATCTTCAACTCTTATTTTGTCCTCCTCCCCCATCTTCTTCGTCTTAAAACTGCACACCCCAACCCCCCTCTACCCTCTCAATTGGGATGCCTTTTTTAACCGTGACCAGAACTCAGAACTGCATGGAGCGTGACCATATGGTCATACAACACTAGCTAGGCAGTGTGTGCGTGGATGTGACTGACATAAAAAAAGTCATAGTAAGGCCTGCTACTGCTCAGTCACCCTTAGTGTTGTGAGAGTCAGAACAAGCTGCCTCAGATCCTGCTGAGTTGTGAGGGAATTCGTCGTCTGGCCATCAGCATTCGGGCCAACACTTCACCGGCTAACTGACAAACTCCATTTAATGGAATCAAACCTGGCCTATGAAATGTGTGTGTCAGTACGTGTGTTTGTGTGTGCGTCTGTCTCTTGTCGCTTGTCTGTCGATACCCAGAGACAGCCTTCAGCCAGAGAACAAGGGAGAGGTAAGAGGAAACGAGCCAGTCCACCTTTCTCTCTAATTACAAATGACAAACCTGCTACCGGGAGTCTGCCTGCCACATGATAACCTCTCAGCTCTCTGCCGATACTCGGTGACGAATCTTGAGTGTAGACGGCCAGATTAAAACAAGAACAGCAAATCACTGTCCTGCCCCTGTGGCTCTAATTTCCAATGACAAAGCGGGAGCTCCTGCTGCCAATATCTCACCTGTCTTTATCATCTTCCGCTCTTTATCGCCCCCTTGGTTTCCTCTTCCTTTAATCGATTTTCTCCTTCCTTCTTTTCTTAAATCTTTTTCTCATTTTCCGTCCCTTCTGCATCATTTAAAAACCAACCCCCCTTTTATCAGATCATCCATTTTCTCCCTGTTGCGTAATAATCAGGTTAAGACTACTTTGTGGCTTGTACCCTTACTGACTATTATCTCTAATGCCGTTTTAACAATATAAAAGCTGTATAATGCTGAAGTCCCGTGATACTGTATCCTCACAGCACACGGAGAGCATAACCTGCTCCAACAAGTTCATCTCTTCTTTATTCACACCCTGTTTAACTATATGTTCTCTGTTTTTTTACTGGAACAAAAGTTTGTTTGAGGTTAGACCGGCAGATCTGATGAGTCCTGGTCAAAAAACAAACCTTTGCATACTTTAAAAAAAAATATACAAAATGATATTTTCCCCACTCATGTTCCTAAATTGTCTACGCAAATGACAGTCAACCTGATTTTCAATGCATCAACTTTTAGAGTATAATTTGAACGTTACTGAAAAACCTCCTATTGTTAATATTTTATTTAAAATAAAATCCAATGCACTGTTTCAAATTTTAAGCTTTGTTTGCAAGATGTCAGAATAGCCTCCCAGAGCTGCCATTTGAATTTGAACTGCCTCACACCCTCATACAGTAGATCTTTTGCTTGAGGCTTCAAAGTTTCAATAAGTTTTGAGGTCTCACCATGAGTTTCTCTCCTTTTATGCCCGTAGCAGCCAGTGTTGCAACATAAGATGGATTGTCATACAGGAAGATGATTTTAGTCTTAGTATATCTGGGCCCACTGCAGCTGTTTCTGCTTGTAAGCATTGGCTAGAGGGTACTTAATAGAAGGTTTATGCATAACTGCAAGCCTCTGGAGGATCCGATACATTGATGTTTGCGGGACTCCAGAGGCACAAGCAGCTTCAAATGCTTTGTATTGGCATTTCAGCAGCTGCTCTCTTAATACGATGTATTTGTCTGTTATAAACTTTTCATGTTGTGCCTTTATCTGCATGAATCTGTGTCTAAATCAGCCACAATTCTTAACAGTACCATAATCATGCTTAAGTTTGTGAAATACTTAGGATTTTCTTGTCCAAGGCAATAAACTATTTCACACTTTGTGGCAGCAGAGAAATCATTTTACTTTATTTCATTGCTTGAAAACGATGGTCTGCTTAATTATGTGGAATGTTATTCTTTAGTAAATATTTTTTAACTGGGCTCACCTGGAAAAACTACTCATCACAGGTGTCTGAGAATGGTTTCAGTGGTCCAAAGAGTCCTGAGACACAATACTTTTTATGAGTTTAAATGAAAAATAAAAAATGAAATCTTTATGAAGCTTGGATAGTATTTGGGAATGTGGTGTAGACAAACCTAAAAGTTGGATGAAAATATTGCACTGGTATAATAAAGTCTCCAGCTCCCAACAGTGTGATAAACACATAAAAAAGGGAGAAAAGTGAATGTGAGCTTTTGGAAATTTTGAGTTTTTAATACCTTATTTTATTTATGCTTTGGATGCATTTCAGTTGGCACCAAAAGAATAATGAGGGTCGAAGCTCCATCCTCGAATGTGTACATTAAGATTGTGGAAAAACTGAGTGGGACTGAGAGATAAAGCAAAGAAAAAGAGACAAGAAGAGACCCAGCAGCCTGAATGTACTGCAGGCGTGGGTTCATGCTACAGAGCTCTCACTCTGTCCTTTTCAAACATAGTATTGGGTTAGCATCGACATCCCCCTGAATAGCCCTGTGAAGGAGCAGGGGCGATGCTAACCAGGAGCACTATCACTATCCGCCCTGCTCCTTGGCGGAGTAGCCAAAGCAGCATTGATATGGTAATATCAGAGACGTTTTGGGGCCAAGGCTTGAGACCGTGGGCGCTCTGTGATCCTCCAAGCCCAAAAAGGACAGATCTCCAGGGCATTGTGATTTCTCCAGTCATGGCCCTGAGTGATCAGGATAAGCCCTTCCATTCCGCTTTAGCGCTGTCACTCAGCTGCTATTGTGGTCATGTGAACAGCCATTTTCATCACAATTGTCCTTGGTTTTGGCTGTACTGTTCTGCGGGACCCAATCTTTCCCTATTCTTTGGTGTCCTCACTCCTTCCCCTTTGCCCTCCAGAAGATTTTCTCCCCTCTGTCTGAACTTTCCTGTTGCTAGCTTACTTTGTGTCCTATTAGAGATAGTCAGCTCTCTTGGCATGGGGTTTTGTGAAAAGGTTTTAAACAATTGATAGCTCACACCTTTTGAGGCCAGCTTTCAGTTTGGGAAAATTGTGACGAGTTTACAGTTAATCTAAGTGGGTCCAAGAAAAGTGTGGCTTGCTACCGTGTTAAAACTCCAACCTTGGATTTTCTTTTGATCAATTCAGAATCGTTCATGACTACATTGCAATGCATCAAAACATACATTATACTCTACTTTACATCTTTGTAAATGGTTAAGGCCATGACATAATTGCGTTGACGCAGTTGCATGACAAAAATTGTCATTTTGTTCTTGGAGCAGCTTTGCCCACCCCTTTTCGACACAAGGTTCAGACCAATTTGTTTTCACATGCAAATGCTCTGAGTATTGTGTGATTGGTCAGAAGTTCATGTTTGTTATACAGAAAAGCACTCAGACTGCAATGGCAATTTTTTTGCTTCAACTAATGTGCTTCTAGAAGCTGACTGTTGGGCGTTAAAACAACAGATAGTTTTGAGGAGCAGTTGTTCGAGGCAGTCAGAAAGTATGTCCACGAACATTGTGGACAGAAGAATCCATCTGCTATATTGTGGTGCTCTATTGTGACAAATTTGTGGCCAAATGCTGAATATTGGATTGGAAACCCTGTGCTGACATGTACAGTCGGGGCAGGGGTTTTCCAGGAGATTTGTGTTCAGTTTTCAAGCTCCTCTCTTGTGGAACCAACTTCCAGTTTCTGTGCGTGAGGCTGACACTCTGCCTACTTTTAAGACTAAATTTAAGACTTTCCTTTTTTTTTTATAAATCCTATAATTAAGCTTACGTTTCCTGAGGTATTCCTTCGTTCTGTTGCTATAGGCTCAGACTGCTGGAGGACAAACTGACCACATTTCCTCACTCTGCTGCTGTCTTTAGTCTCTCTCCTCT
>JARVJO010000305.1:11745229-11762929 GCA_031762555.1 Cynodonichthys magdalenae
GTTTCTTCCTGTTAAAAGGGAGTTTTTCCTCTCCACTGTCACCAATGTGCTGCTCAGGATGGGAGACTGTGACAAAGTGAAGATTCAGCACAATCTGCTGGCTTCTTTAGATTTATTGTTTTTTGTGTACAGTGCCCTAAGATGATGTTTGTTGAGACTTGGTGCTATATAAATAAACTGAATTGAATTGAATCTGTGTCGTGTCTCATGGTCATTGAAAGGTGTGTACAAAAACAAACACCTGGCAACCATGTGACCACGTGTCGACTGTCCAGCTTCAATTCGAATAAGCTGGGCCTCTAAGTTTAGTGTAATATTACATATTATATACCTACAGCTAGCTGCCACACCCACTATTGCTAAAACTTGCATAATTCCATGTAAAAATTGACTTTACATGAACTGCTGTGACACTTTTAAGACTAGAGTTATTTTATGAAGGCACCAATCTGCTTTGGTCCTCGTCTGACCTGGACCGGCCGTTAACTTTGGTCAAAACTGAACTATTTTCTCAAACTGAGGTCATTCAAAGAGCCATCTACAACAGGTAAGATAATAATTATTCATCTTTACCCACTTCAAAAGGTTTAAATCCTAAGAGGGCAGCAGATAGATAAGCACAACTGGTCGCCTGGTCTACTTTTGGCCATTTCAGTGTTTATTGCAGTTAAAACACATACAGTATGTTTAACTGGTTAAAACAAGCAAGGGGGGTTAAAACAGTAGCGTGAGCAACAATTTGTAGCACACACAGGAAGTGGGCAGACAGTTGGCGTCTTTCTGCTTTATTCAAACAGTTTAGCAAACAGGGAGAGTATGGTGTGCATTTTCTATATGCCTGCATGTGGAGGAGTCGGTTCTTTGCTCTATTTTATTTGATTGCGGCTAGTAGAAAATAACAATGTACTCCCCTGAGGAATCTGTGGGAGGTAATGACAGAGATTGTCCCGGTGAAAATGAGTTTTCCCTGCATATATGTGTGTGTGTGTGTACATGCGTGTTAGTGTATGGGCTGTGTGTGTGTTTGGAGGTGAGAAAACCAAGTGGGGAATGGAAATAGAGGTAAAGGAGGAGAAAAGTAAGAATTATGCATATGTATGGGTCGACTGCATGTGTGGGTGGCAGGCTGGTAGGCCATGGGGCATTCACATGTTTTCCTTTCTTTCCTCTCACACATAAACACACATGAACACACACTGATCTGCACACAGAATGGGGAGGAGTGTTTGCCTGGTTGTGAAGAACTCGGCTCCATCAACACACAACACATCCTTTTTTGCAACATCTCCTCACACATCTCCCCCCTCCCGCCGCCGCCTCCACCACCTTTATTTCTCATTCTCCCGGGAAGTGACACAGAATTCTTTTAACTGCAGTACATTCATTACAAAAACCCTGCAACCCCCACATCCTACACACATACACCCCCATCCAATCCCTCTCCCCCGTGTCGTACACCGGTGAAATAAAGACGGCAAGCGTATCCTCCTCAAGCAGCTGTCCTGGACTTTAAAAACTGCCATTAAAAGTCAGATAGTTAAAGAGGACAGAGGACGTGGCTGAAAGAGATAGCACAGACTCATTCAGGTGGACTTTTACAAGAGCAGCGTTCCTGTATCTCAAAGTGTGGGAGCACAGAGCGGAGCCTGCAGACGGCGTGGGTGTTAGAGCCAAAGACAGACGGAGCTGCTCGCTCTCAGCCGTCCTCTTTTCAACTGACAATTGACTCGACTCAGAACACACACACGTACAGGCATCCACATAAATGTCTGTAAATATGATCAAATTGAATCTGTAAAAGGTTAACATGTGGATATATGACTCGTAAAAATATGCATACATTTGCACACACAAAATTGATTTGTACCTATATTAAAGTTAATTTAATAAATAGCTACAGAAACACACATATTTCTAAAGCATGTGAAATAATTCAGCACTAAACATACAGACCAAGAAGTGATAATAAGTGGAACTGAGTGTTTTACTAGCAATTCTTGAAATAATCTGTGTCACCCCCCACCTTTCATGCGAAAGTTTTAAACATAAAACTTGTGTGATCACTCCATGCTCACAGTATGTTTTGGGGATGACTCTCAGCGACTGCTACACTAAATTTAGCTCAATATTTGTTAAACTGAATAATTTGTAGCCATTTTTGTGTCTGCCAAGGTGAATTAGCTGGAATGGCCATTTTGAATCGAGCTGACTTAAAAATGTCCTAGACATATGTCAAATAACTGCTTAGAGTTTCATCAACTCTGGCTACTGGTTCATTGGCTATTTGGCTAACAGACAGATGAGGTTAACCTTAACAGTTAATCTTGAATTTTCAAACAAAGATTTTGTTTGATCTATTAGAGCTTAGAATGTATGATGGGGATAACTTTCAGATACTACCACACCAAATTTTAGTTCAGTAAATGTAACACTGACTGAGTTACTTTTTGTTGGCTAAACTCAACTAGCTGTGGCAGCCATTTTGGACTGAGTTAACCCCATAAAGTAATCAGTTGTAGATATACATCCAGTGATTATTTTCTAGGAGCTTCATTCACAACTGGCTACTGGTTGAGGAGATATTTTGCTAACAGACACAGACAAAAGAAAACCACACAGGCAATTATATAATTGCCCACTGCCATGAAAGGCAGGCGATCATTCTTATCCAGACAAAACAAACACATATGTCCTTAAGATGAGAGCTCAGTGTCTGAGTGAAGAGAGATGAGGACGAGGAGAGGAAGAAATGCCATCAAGCCGGGCTGACAGGAGAGATGGAGAGGCAGAGGAGAGCTGAGCAGCAGCTATGCAGAGAGAGGAGGAGGAGGAGACGTTCAGGAGAAGAGTGCCATGTCTAGAAGACGCCATCGATCCAACTCTGGCAGAAACAGACAGCCGGGCCAAAGAAACATGGCCTTTCAGACTCAACGCTCATCAGGTTAACTAAACTTCAGCTAGTCAGACAATAAAAGCAAACTTCTTCAATTTCACACTTTACTAAAAATTTATCAACTGTCACGTGAGGAAAAAACACCAGCTCCTGAAACGATCATGATGCGTTTTTGTCTGTGGGGGAAACCGAAGTAACCAAAAAAAATCCACGCAAACACAAGAACATGCAAACTCCACTCAGAAAGACCCCAGGTCCGAACCAGGGATTGAATCCAGGACCTTTTTACTGTGAAGCATCAGTGTTGCCGTCAGTCTGAGTCAAGATGGCCGCCACAGCAAAGCAACTCTAGCAAACATAAAACACGGCTATGCCTCTGTGAATTTTTACAGATATTAAACACAAATTTGTTGAGGTAGTCGCTGAAACTGACCCTCAGTTTATAAAAAAAGTGCAAACTGATCACATAGGATTAAAAACTAATAACTACAGGATTCAAAACTGTCTGTTAGCTAAATATCACGAATTTCAATCAAACATTCAAAAAGTAATGGCGGTGTTCACATCTACAACGGATTAACTTCTGAATTCAATCCAATTCAAGTAGATCACCAAAGCCAAGTCATTGTAGAAAACACAAATATGTATAACTCAGCACATTGTAAAATATCTGTGCTTAAAACCTTGATGTTAACTGCTGGCATTAACACTGTCTGTCTGTTAGCAAAATATCCCATAAACCCCTGTACGAAACTTAATTAAACTCTCAGAAAATAATAACTAAATGCACATCTGCTGCTGATTAACTTTTGGAGTCAACCCAATTGAAGGCCACCACAGCTAATCAACGTTAGCAAACACAAAAATGGCTTTATGTCTGTAATTTTCACAGATATGGAGGTAAAATTTGGTGTGGTAGTAGCTGGTGATCATCCATAATACTCATTTCTCATCATCGGGTGATCTTCGTCTAAAGCTCTGGCAGCATTCTTTTAAGTGAGTGTTTTTTTCACTTCAAGACAAAATCTGAAAATTGTTGAGATATAGAAATAAGAGTACAGCACACCTCCGCAAACTCGCATTTCACAGTTTGCGGACTCCGTCTTTCATAGACTTTTCCATAGAACCAAACTAATAGTAGTTTGAGTTAATCCCCGTAATTTTGTGGAAATCGAAAAAACAGTAAATTCTGTGCAGTAAAGAATGTAACTTTTAGTCTCTTGTTTTTGTGAGTTTTCAAGCTAAATTACTAAGAAAAATATAAATAAATAATTTTGTAACAACTATTAAATTTGGTTCCTTTTAAAAAAAAAAAAGAAATGTTCAGTACATGACGCATGCCCTGTGCCCACATTCCACCCAGAGAGCAGCGTTTCCACCTTCTAACCGCCAACTACAGTAACGTGTGGCGTTAATAATTGCTACATTTCAAACGAAAACGCTGCATATCATAACTACTACTTGGGTTTATTTTCATTTTTTTTTTTTTAGTCGGTTCTTCTTACCGTATTACGATGCCACCCAAATGTGATGTAGGTCTTTTTGAACTGCATCCAGTGTTTGTGTTTTTTCACGATTCACAGGTTTTCTAAGAACGTAACCCTCGCAAAAACCGGGGTTTCACTGTATTAATGCACACAAACGTAAACCATTACAATATATTTGTCTACAGATAGATTTTTTTGGCTTTCGTTAAGTATTAACATTTTATTTATGCTCTTGGAAATTTTAAATAATACATTTTCTGAGCAAAGATAAAAAAATATGTCGTAACATCAGGTCTGAAACACAATCGTTTTCCTGGCACACAACAAAAAACTCTGCAAGTTGACACAAAAATTGTACACAAATTTAGGAAAACAACCTTAATCTCATCATAAAATTTGACTTTTGCACCGGTAGTTTTCCGGATTGACGGTTTTCTCCCGGAGCGGCTCTGGTTGATTGACTGTTTTTTCCGACACATCGGGCCGCTGAGTGGCAGTTTTACCGCTGCCATCAGGAGCCGGGCGCTTCAGCAGCCAACATTTCTGCCTCCCTCTCCGGCCTGGCTGGGACTGATTAAAACCTTCTGCTGAAACAAGGTCATAATTCACTTAGCCATTTCCCAATTTCCGCATAATTACCCTCCCGCCTTGTGAACGCTAACGCGCGTGTTCGCACGCAGACACAAACACATTTCCTCTCTGATTTGTGTCATTACTGAGAGGAGAGTGGTTAAAAGGTTTCAGAGTTGGCCTCTTAGTGACAGCTTAAATGGATAAAACCTCATTTAAAGACTCACTCCCTCTCTGCTACGCTCTCTCTGCTGATGGAAAAGGCATATTTTTGTGCAGTTTGGTGAAAATGAGGAATTTGCTTTTCCTTTTTTTTTTTTTGCACGTTTCGGCTGCTAAACCTTCAAAGTCAAGACAGCTCATCTAAAAAAAAACCTGCAACAGAGAAGTAACCATGAGAATAAAACTCAGTCATAATAAGACCTAAGTAATGGTTCAGATGTTTTAAGTGGGGTTCTGTGGAAATGCTACGAACAATTGAAATCTGAACTATTATTTTAACAACAAGCAGAATTTCTCCCCTCCAAACTTTTACAACGTCTAGTAGTCTTTTAGCTCCACACAGGTTTTATTTCCTGGCTGCAGATAATTTGTGTTTCCCATGGATTTGGTGAAAACAGCAGCCGCCGTGTGGTGGATCACTAATTGTCGTGTCTGTGGAGTTCAGAAAGGCCGGACCTCTGGGCGGTGATCAGGGTCGGCATATGGCCTCAGACTGCCACCATGCTGCTATCATTAGCCTCTTCACAAACACACCATACGAACATCAAGTGTGTGTGTGGAAGCACTGACTGTCTCTATTACCCTTCAACACCCCTCTCATAAAAAGCCCCAGTGTTTGAAACAGAGTAGGCATCACATAGTGAAACACACACACACAGATATATAAAGCTGTTTCTAACAGCCTGTAAACATCCCAGCCTTGTTATTAGCAGCTGATTACTCTGCTGGAGCTCAGGCATCAGCTCAGAGTATTGTAAACATCTACACCATCAAGTAGGATATTATATGAGTGGTTCTGTGTGTCGCCTCGAAGTACATCACTAAATAATCTGCTCTCTGTGGACAGCTTCTTTTCTGTTTTTTTTTTTTAAAGCTTAAGTATACAGAACACGCTGCAGAGAAATTATAGGATTTAATGATTAGTCCATCCACCTCAGAAAACATCATTTTATTTCAAAGACCCCAAAAAAACTCTGCATGAGGTCACCTTTATGCTCCTCACTGACTCATCTCTGAGCAGATATGATTGAACATCAACAAAGACATGATTTCTTTGATTATATTGGATTCCATACTTCCTTTTGAGAAAAAATGTCTTTATTGTTTTGTTATTGTGACAATTTAATTAGTGGCTCTTTTCATTACTTTTATAAGACACGTTGAAACACATAGATCATTTGTTGTGAAGAACAGAGAAAAATGCCCCCAAATCTCTTGAATTCTATGAACAAGAAGACAGAAATGATTCATGTAAACCCATTTTAAAATTAGTTCACAACTCTGAGATACTGAGAAGAATCAAACAATCTACAATACCACGAAAGAATGGCTATTGGTAGACTTATATACTAGACCCTGAAGCTGGAACGAGACCAGCTTCCACACTTTCAGTACAAGTTTTAAGTCCCACCCCTTCATTTCCTCTAGCTCCTCTACAGCACGGTTCGACTTGGCTGAACTCTGTTCAGCCCGGTTCGGGTGGTTTTCCATTACACTTCAGTAACAACTCTAGTGGGTGGGTTCATTGTAAAGTTGGGTGGCTCCTGACTCCGAAAATTGGCACCACACACCTTACCAGCTGGTGGCGGTTATGCTCCATTGCTATTTGCCAGCCACTATTAAACAGTAGAAGAAGAAAACCTGAAAAGATAAGACGCAACAATGAGGACATTGGGTTGTTATTGCAAATGGCGCATCAGGTTGTTGCGAGAGTAGCTCTTGTGACACAACCAGTGACTCCACCCCCTAACCCATCAGTAACAGACAGTCTTTTGACGTTGCGTTTTCAGGCCAGCACGGTGCACTTGGAACCACTGTGAAATACGTTCTGAAAAAGAGGCTGGTTCTGCGAATCCTTGCTAATGGAAAAGCCTGGGAACCGTGGAGAGCCAAGTTGAACTGTGCTGTGTAGAGGTACTGGTGGAAAAAGCTCATGAGACTGGGTGAAGGGAAGTAGTTGGGACTTAAGCCCCACATTGTTAGTGCACGGTTTCTGGTTCTGAAAATACAAAACAGCAGCTTCTGTAAAATATTTCCTTCTGGATTTTAGTCCCAACAACAAGAGAAGCTCAAGACTGTTGGTCCACCTGTATAATATGTTTAATACAGTATATTATAATACAACAGAAGCGTGGATTTTATAAAGTAATCATTAATGCTTCTCCGTATTAGTTGAAGGTAAAGGAGCCAGCTGTTAGTAATTGTTTTGTTTATTTGCAGTACAAGTCTTTAAAAGGGAACGCAGCCAACGTGTGAACAGATTAAAGTGTTTGTATTGTTTGTGTTAAAGAAAACAAACAGGGACAAACTTAATTCTGATGTAAAGAAGTGCCACACTTAAATTTCAAACTGTCTCAATCAAAAGCATCAATCAGTAGGAAACACACACAAACATAAAAAACACACAAAAAATGTGAGAACAAGTTTGACAGCAATCAGCAGAAAGCCAGTGGAAAACCTGATATCTGGGTCACAAACTTAATTCTTAATTCTTCCTCTGCAGGTGGAAAAAATACTAATACAACAGAAACTGGATGTCCTCTTGAAGGCTGAACTTAAACTAAATTCATGAACCAAACTAACAATCAATGCAGTGGAGGGCACAGCCGTCCAAAATGTTAGCATTGCTAACTGATACACTAACCAAAAAAAACAGTGTTAATGCTAAACATGTAAAAACAAATTAGCAGAAGCCAACAGCTAATCGCTAACCGATAAGACGAGTCTGTGTCACACATCTTTGTCTCCTTCCACTTAAAGACTGACACAAACCTGTTGATGTTAGCTTGTTAGTTAGATGTTAGCAGACTATAAGTTGGCAAAACATAATTCAGCAGAAACTAAGGGGTCCGCAAATGGTTTTCAAAGTTAGTGAAAAAGCTAATCAGCTAAATGAAAATGTAGTTCCTCTTTTAGCTGTTAGCTGATTAACAGAACCGTGCCCATCACTGTGTAAATATTTCCAAATCTGCCCAACACTTTTTAATCATAAAAGGTATATCAAACAAACCAAATATCATTTTCTGAGTTTATGGCTAAGGTAAGTGAGTTTGATTTGTGTTCTTTTCAGATATTTACGCACGACTGTTTTTACAGTCATGAATAATGTAACCTGTACTGTAGCAGCGACAGCTTATTGGAAACCAGATAATAGAAACATGCCTGATGTGAATTTTCATTGGAGTGACATTTAGAAGAGATGCCTAGCAGTCAGATAGAAACACAACTGCAATTATTCTAAAACCGAAGGTGTAGATAAACACAAATGTCTCCAGATGATTTCAGTTGTGTCTTGTGTCTGTTAAACATTTGCTCCGCACCCTCAGATCAGACAGTCAGAGCATCGAAGGAAAGACAGAAGCAAGATGGAGGACTGCAGAGGAGCGTAAAGAAAAGACTTGCTCCACATATTTTTTAAGCTCACTGCATTTAAACACGTGCACAGCTGGCCAGAGCCCAGGTGTGGCTGTCAGACTGTTGGTATTTGGAAAGTTACCATAATTGGGCATCATGGGCATCACCTGACAGGAGCTTTTAATCATTTTCTGACTGTCCAGACAGCAGCTCTGAGAGAGAACCGTGGCCTTAACACAGCAGGAGAAGCAATGGCTCACACTCTCGAGTCTCAGCTGTACGTACGTAGCTTTCAGAACTGAAGCACATTCAGGAGGCTACACAGGAAGCCAATCTGGAATATTAAAAGATTTGTCATCAAAAATCAGCCCAAAATGTCACTCTATCAGGCAGCAATCAATCAAACGATGCAGACATTTGGCTTGAAACAGGAAATCCCAACTTTCAACACGGTCTGATTTCTATTATTCACATGTGTTCAAACTGATTTTGTTTGGGAATCAAAGCTTTTTCCACTCAAGGCTGAGGAATGCAGTGTTTAGACGTGCAACTGTCATCCTGACTTTACTGAAAGTCTTGGGCTTTACAAAGAAAAAAAAGGCAAATTAAATCCAAATATGCAGCTTTTTGAAACCGATCAGTATCAAATGTTTGGACAAAGAAGAACATCCGTGCCAGATTTTCCAACACATATTCGCTCTGTCTGTGTTCTCCCTGATGTTTTGGCCTAATTTTCCCACATGCCATGCCCAGAATATAAAAATAAATTGTTACCAATGTAAAAAAAAAAGAAGAAAAAACAACAGCATCTACTTTATTTTAAACAACACACATTAATATTTACGAGGAGCTCAGACAGAGAAGGCTTCCCATGGAGTGAATTTATTTGGAACGTTGACACATTTTATTATTGTTTCTGTATTTATTGCTGCTGTAATTGAACAAGTCTCGCATGAATGCGTTGTTTGTGCGTTCCACTCAGTTTGTGAAATGACTGCAGCCAAAGACGCCACAATTCAAGCTTTTTTTTTAATACACAACCAAAAAATAAATTCTTTATTTGGAATGAAATGTAGGTTTACCTGATAAAGTTAGTTCATCCGTAGTTTTAAAAATTCTGATTCTACAATAAAAATTTTTGATTCTAAAACAAATAATTTTGCTTTGAAATCCTAAATTTCACTAAATGAATGTGTCATTTCATAAAAAACTTTTAATTCATCTCTAAATTTGAAATGAAAACCTGTTTATTTGTGTCAGTCATTTCAAACGCTTGAAACATTTAGTCTGCTGTGTTTTATTATTAAAAGATTCACCAGCGTTAAAGTTTCATTAAACAACAGTTCTGATTTTTGAAGAGTAGAGCTCTGCAGAAAGATTTTTCATCATCAATATCTTACCTGTCGTAGATAGTTATTTGAATAATATCAGTTTGGAGAAAGGGGGTTTAAAGTTCAGAAAAATCATGAAAAAATCAAATCGCCACAGTTTTCTTTTTATTCTATCTATAGTTGGTGTCTGTAAATTAAAAAAAATAATAAAAATTTGTTTGTTTTTTTGTAACAGTTTATCCCTGAAAAAAGGTCAACAACAACAAACATAGAGGAACTGTTTGGGATCGAGAAGTCTGACAAATTTAATATATCGGTACACATTTATGTCCAGATTTGATAAGTAGATAAAAGTGCTTTGTTTACATTTAGGGAGTGCCTGTATTTCAGAATTGCATAACAATAAACCTTGAAAACTACTGGAATTAACTCCTTCAAACTGCACCTGTTATTAGAGTTGAGAATGATCCGTTTTAGGTTTGATTTAATACATTTGTAATTAGTACCTTTAATTCTGACCACAGCTAACAGCTAGCCTGAGAGGAGCTAAGAGGAAAGTTGATCACTGCCATCCTGAACTCTTATTTCAAAGAATTAAAAATGGTTTCTACAAGTAATACTTTAAATATAAAACATTAGTATTAATTTCACATTACACGGTTATTTTCCATAGAAATGTGTGGTTATTTACAAGAACAAATAACAACAGCTACAGTTAGCTGTAGCACATCTGATGCAATTTAAGAAATTAAAGCAGGAATATTATATTTCTGTAGGAGTAACCATGTAATATAAAACTAAAAGGAAAGGAAAGGTTTACAGACTGGCATTTGCATGAATTGCTGCAAAATAGTTTGGAGTTGTTTTAGAAAGACCGCAAATCTATTTTGGTCGCATTCCCAATTGGACTAGCTGTTATTTCATCTATCTAGTCAGGATTAAACTCTTTCTCTAAACTGCAGCTGTTCTATAAGATATCTACAACAAGTTAGATGTTCATTAATCTGAACTTTCCCACAGAATCCCACTTTTAAAGATCTGTACTACCACCTTAAATACATACCAACCCAAAGCCAAATGATTTGATTTGAAAATCCTGATTCATTATGTCTTTTTTTAAACTTTGATTTTAGCAAATCTAAGAATCCCAGCAAAACAACTTCCATTGAATCCAAACCATTCCACAATCCGCTAACAGCCAGTTCTGAGGCTTCAACAATCCATTTTCACAGCAATGCCTCCGATTAGTCGATCATGTAAGCTAAACAAGCTTTGAGGAAATAAAAAGAACCAAACGAGATGAAAGAAAACAAAGTGGGCTCAATATTTCTAACTCGGCTGCTTCTTATCGAGATCAATGTGGGGAGTTTTTATTTGTGATCCGCAGGAAGGCATGTTTTTGAAGTTGATACATAGAAGCAGTGACTTTGGCCTATTTCTGAAAGCACAGGAGAGAAAGAAGTGAGGGTGAGGAGAGGAGGAACGAGACAAAGCAACATATTTTCAAAGAGTAGAATCATTTGGTCCAACTTAATAAAAAAACAAAAAAAAAACATTAAATTAACTCATAATACCACCAACCAGCACACTTCTATAATCAAGTTCATTACTGAAGACAGAGAACAAAAAGATGTTTGTTCTTCGTGCTGTTTATCACCTCTCTCAATCAAAGAAAACACACCTCTGTAGAGACGGCAGCAGCATGGGAGAGCCAACAACACTGAATCTTAATATGCAAACACCAGTCATCCGTCACACAGGTGCTCCCTATTGCTTTTAATAAATGACGTCTGAGGGCCGGCATCTGCACACGACTCCACGCCCACAAATCGTCCTCCCTTCACCCGTACGCACGTAGCCTTATTACTCACCACTAATGAACAGCCCGATCCTCCTGGCGTACGATTATTACTGAGTGCAGGTGTCAGGCGGAACTCGTGCTCCGGAGCAGAAAGATGTTTTTTCATGCGCAGATGTTTATTTGTGTAAATATTGTTGTTGTCTCAAGTGGAGTTGGGAGGCGGGTGGTGTCTAAAGTTCTATTAGAACGCAGGATAAAACATTTCCAAACGTTTCTCCCCTCGTTCTTCCCTTCCATTTGCCACTGTGACATAAATCCACTTCCACCTCAGCGTCAATTACCACACATACTGAGGTGCAGTCGTGTTACAGAGAGCGTACTCCGCTGGTTCTGTCCGAGTGACCTGGGACGAGGCGACACCGTAACGGACGAGTGCGCAGAAAACGACTCTCTCAGAAACCCCAGCTGTGCAACATACAGAGGTATCAGCCAGATTTCTATTATGCAAATAAGTGCTGCGTTATTAGATTACACTCATACACCATGTATATGTCCACTGGTACACACACACACACACACACAGCGGTGGCTAATTGCCAGGTGGTGGAAGATAATGTGTGATTTAACGGATTGATGGATTTGTTTTTGTTTCGGTCATCCATCAGTAAGCAGAGACATCTGTAACAGAGCACACACACACACATTTACATATCATGTCTTGCTATCTTCCAGGGGACTTTGCATTGACTTACATTCATTTTTCATTCATTTCTCCAGCCTAACGCTGACCCCTTACCCTAAACCTAACCATAGCCCAGAAACCCTTGCGTGGACCAGGCAAAATGTCCTCACATGGGTGGTCAAAATATGTCCACACAATAAAACTAGACATGCGCACACACACATCAGCAAAAACACACACTTTTAGACACATCCCTGCCCATACAGAAATATCACTGACTCTGTAACGCTAGAAATTTTAAAAACTAAATGACGCTGCAGACGTTTGTGTGTTTGTGTGTTTTAGCTTGTGTGTATTTGTGTGTGAAGCGGTTAATCCTCGGTAGCAGCCTCAGCCTGTCTCTCATGGTTAATGAGTGACTCGGGGGGGTGAGAAGCTGAGAAACTCCAGGCTTTACAATGTGTTTACCAGGCAAACTGACAGCTATAGCCCAGCCCAGGCCTTCTACAACCTTCAACACAACGCTACAAGTCAGAGGGAACTCCGAGGAGGCCGACCGCCAACGGCTAGCTCCAGCCCGAACCTCCAAATGTTTGAGTTGGGAGATTAAAGTAAACGCTGGGAACAGGATCTGGTTTCTCGTGCACGGGAGAGCAGATTAGATAGGTTTCTCTTCAGTTTATCTGCCTTTTATCTGCCACTGTCCATGGGCCTCCTTTTTGTCAGCGAAGTCTCTAAGAAGGCTCAGGTTTAATTAGGTAAAAAAAAAAAAAAAAAAGTTATCCCTCTCAGTGTTCTGAGACCGACGGTGTGGATGAGTGCAGGAGGGAAGACAGGAGAGAGGGGAGGATCAGGGACGAGGCAGGTCCACGGAGATCAGAGCGTTCTTTAATTAACTACATTTTTTTAAAAATAAAGACACACTAAAATCTGAGAATATTCTGAAACCTGGAATAAATTTTAATTAAAAATGATCGACAGAGCAGCAGAAAACACAGAAACTTCTTTCCTTCTCTGAAATGTTCAGGTTAAAAGAGCGGACTGTTTAAGTTCTCATTCTGGAAAAATTCAGCCACACCATGAACGTACATTCAAAATAATTAAACTACATCTAGCCAGGAAAACCCCATCGAGATCACAGATCATCACTTTTACAAAGGAGGCCTGAAGGCAGCCGAACCTGCATGTTTTTAAACTGCAGAGTACTCAGAAACCACAGAAAGACCCCAGGTCTGAACTGGAGATGGAACCTTCTCGCTGTGAGGCATCAGTGCTAACTGCTAAGACGTCATGCTGCCAAAACGAGCAGATAAACAACTTCGTTAACCGCTACGTCATCGAGGCTAACGCTGCTCGTGTTAGCTGATTGTGTGATGGTTCTTCCCTTTTCTCCTGTCTGTTTTAAAACAAATACAACAATGGACTTGGATCGGTCCACTACGGCACAGACGCTAAAACTGAAAACCTTCGGCGTGGAGAAAAACATCAGCTAAATTGCATTAACGGTAAGTGTGCACACGTTGTTTGTCCCTCAAAAATAACCTGATCCGAGTATCACATCTCAAACAACGTTAATGTTTTTTTACTGCTTCTGTTTATTCAGGACTCCCAGCAAATTCAGTTATGAGCTACAAATTCACCTCACTCTAATCGTTTTATTTCACTCTAAGCTGAAATCACTGCTGTGTAGAGTTACTGTCCACCGACACCGTAGTTTAAACCCCCCTTCTGCTGCAAAATACAACATATTTATCAGTT
Source organism: Cynodonichthys magdalenae (assembly GCA_031762555.1). NCBI lineage: Eukaryota > Metazoa > Chordata > Actinopteri > Cyprinodontiformes > Rivulidae > Cynodonichthys > Cynodonichthys magdalenae. The sequence goes on from JARVJO010000305.1 coordinate 11,759,328, forward strand.
TATGCATTTAATAAGCACAATCAGGAGGGTGATTTATCTGGAAGAACAGCTCTGAGTGACGCCTGGAACAAATCCTTCACGCCGACAAGATGGAAAAGGTGTGCAGAAACGTGCACTCGTTTTTGTACAAATTTGTTCTGATCTTTTTTAAACTTAACTAAAAAAAAGAAAGAAGGGACTAAAATTATCAATCCCAGATGTGCCTTTTTAAGAAAAGAAATGTAAACACGACGAAACGTAAACCTCGAGTATTTTAGCGCAGAACGATATAATGTTCTGAATCCAGAGGCAGAGCCCCGGACTCAGGAAGACAACATTCAAAGAGGCAGCTATTTTTAAAAGAAAGAAAAGAGGAGAAAAAGAAGAGGAAAGCTGTCTGAAAGATGGTGGTGAGAAGCGAAGGATTAGGAGGATAACAAAAAAGGCTAACGGAGTGCGTGTAAACAAGAAAAAGGGGGTTAGGGAGGAATATAAGGAGGAGGGGGCGAGATTGAATAGTGACACCGCTGCAACACAATGAGGTCAGGATGAAGAAGTGCTCCTAATTGAATCACACAGAGGAGAAGACAGCAGAGAGCAGGAAGACTCACATGTGATTCTTTTTTTTTTTTTTTTCTTTTTATATTTCCTCTCAGATCTTCAAATGTGAACGGCAGAGAGGAGGAGGTGTGAGAAACTAGAGGGCAGTAATGGAATAAACTGTTACAAGCTGAGACCGAGGAGCAGAAACTGAATCTGTGTGGAACAGAAGGTGTCAACAGAGGCGGACTTAAACCGTCAGGCCGGGGCCCAAAAGTACCAGAGGGTCCCCCCTTCATAAAACACCCGATAAACTCACATTCTGACTGTTATTGTTTTCATTTGAGCTGTTGAATAAGAGTTAAGTTTGTAATCTTTTATGTGTGTATTTATGATAGATCGCTGATGGAAATCCGATTCCAGTGAGGAGCAACAAACACAAACTAAATTATTTCAGTTTCTACAGTATAAAATATTGTAAACCCATATTTATCAATCAATCCTGACCTTTTTTTTATCATCCACCTTGCTCTGAACGTACTTAATCAGCCACTGAGTGGGAAAGTGATGATGCAGCAGCAGCTTACTGTAGCTCACACTTTAGATTTTGAAGTGAGATCGCTCTTCTATATGTTATCTTTAAGTTCTTCTAAGGGTTAATAGATATATTAGGTAAGCAATTATTGGCATAATTTGTAAAATGAAAAATACATATTGGCACGAATTAAAAAGAAACAAAAAAAAACCTTTTTGCATGTTGGCTGCCCGGATTTCTTTCATTAAAAATCAGTACCAGAATCGGTTATAGAAAAACTCCAATCGGTCGACCTCTAAGCCTGTATTTCACTCCTGATTGTTGCAAAGCTGCTAAACTGAGACTCATTGTTTCCTAGAACAATGACAAGTAAAAGTTTTCTTCTACACTTTTATTTCTGGGGTAAATTTCTACCTGTGTCATCAGTTTCAGATCCCTGACGTAAAAAAAGGTGCTTTTCAGAGTGCAAAAAAGACCTCAACCAAACAGGGTGTGTGTGTGTCCAAATAACCTCACCAAATAGATCTTGCATAAATTATTTGTTTGTAACTACAATAAAAAGAAAACTCATTAGCATCAGAGTGAAAAACCACAAAGGAGAACAAAGAGAGTTAATAAAAAGGAATAAGAAATGTTGATGTGGGTGGGGTGGCTGGGGGTCTTACAGTATGTTCGAGCTGTTCCAGTAAACCGAATGCCTGTTGGCGGACACCTGGAGCACGTCCCCCCAGGTGAGACTTGTTAGGACCCAAAGAGCCAGCGCTGCCAGAGCCATGCTGTTCCTCCTCTGTCCAGCTCTCCCTCTCTCTCCCTCTCCTCTCTCTCTCTTCACCCCTCCACACAGCGACACTCAAACATCCCAGCAGAGCCTAACAACACGGGGAGAAGGAGGGAAACAAGAGGCTTCATGCATTAAAGGTTAAACTTGATGAATAAGTGGTGCAAAAAAAAGAAAGTCCCAAATAAACCTCCTCCTCCTCTTCCTCCAACAGTGGCAGGGGGGGATTAGGGTCCGCAAGAGCCGCCAAAGAAGTGCTGCAGGTCGGTCTGAGTCCAGTCAGAACCTCCGGGCTTCAAACAGACAGTTTCTACTCCTGATGTGGGAAAAGTGAAGGTAAACCACGGCTGACAGATGTTCATGGATGTGAGTCAAGTCCTCCTGGTTTGCTGATGTGAAGCAGGTCAAACGCAGAGCGAGAGAGAGCTTCTGTCATCTGCTGGAAACAAACAAACAAACAAAAAACAAAACAAAAAAAACATTCAAGCAGCCAGTTTGATTCCAGGACTCTTCTCTACAACCATCGTGTGCTCGGTGAGGAGCAGCAGCAGCTTCCTGCCCACACGTCTTTCTCCTCTCCCTCTTCCTCCTCCTCTTCCTCCTCCTTCTCTCTCTGTTTGGTAGGCAGTGCTCGTTTCACTTCTTAACTCCGCCCCCTGCGAGCGACAAAAGCGCATTCCTCCCAGCAGCACATCAGCCATCACTGAGGCTCCAACTTTGTCTTTTTTTTATTCCACCTCCACTGGTGGAGAAATAAAGAGAGAGAGAGCAAGAGAGAGAGAGACAGCTCAGAAACCCCCTCCCACCACCCTCTCTCTGTCAGACAAGTCTGCAACCACCATCTGCAGCTAATTCTGCACCTCATCTCCCCCCAAATACTCACACACACATTTTTTTATGCATAATGCCTCAAACTCACATGCATTGTCAGCTTCTCTTCGGATCCAAAGGCACTGTAGGTCAGTCTCATTCAGAAACATCGGTTTTCTTCATGCAGTGATTAGAAATGTCCTTCAGGACTCAGGGTTCACTTTAAAACTGTACACAAGTGTATATTTTTGGCACATTAACGGGGTTATTCAGAACTTCAGAAGATCTGTGGAAAGGTTATGAACACTTAATATCTTACCTGTTGCAGAAAGCTTTTAATTATTTGACCCCAAAATGCCCTAAAAAAGAAAAAGCATATCCAAATTTAATGAAATGCTGTTCTTGAACCCTTTGGAGCAATTTCACTGAAACCGTCTGAGTTTTAAACAGACAATTTTATAGCTCTTCTAGGTCACTTGTAAACTGAGATAACGCTGATGTTGCTATGAAAAAATGACATTAAAATTGTGCAAATTCAACAAGCTCAAAAAGCAGATTTATAGCTTAGATATTCATGAAAAATCTCCTCTATGATCCTAAAATACATTTGAACACAAATCAGTGTAGAGCAAATAATCAGATCTGTATAACGGCATAAATTTACAAGTACAATTTTTTCAGTGAGAAAAAATTCTCACTCCCCCGCTCTACGATTGCGGCTGGGGGATGGGGTCCAGCAAATGGGCAGGCCGTCTGGTGGGGGCCTGGGCTGCGAGCGGACTTGGGGCCTGGGGGGGTTGCCGGGATCGGGGTTGGCGCTCCGCCTTCCCTGGGGCTGCTTGGGCTCTCGAACTATGGCTCCTGGTTACCGTGGTTGGCCCGCGGGCCGGGGTGGCTGCCGAGGTCCGCCTGGTGGGCTGCTGGGGGTGTGCGCTTGGTCGTTGGCGGTGTGTGGGGGTT
>JARVJO010000305.1:11798147-11822315 GCA_031762555.1 Cynodonichthys magdalenae
AAGTGTCTTGCCCAAGGACACAACGACTGAGACAGCTGGAACGGGGGATCAAACCGGTGACCTTCCGGTTCCAGGACAACTCCCCTAACCACTCCGCCACAGCCACCTTTATGTTTGCTAACAGCTCACTAACAAACTAGCATCAACAGGTTTGTGTCAGTCCCACCAGTCCAGAAACAGACAGCGTCAGAGGTTAGCTTAGCTTCTGTTAATTTTTTTGTTTAGCATTTTAGCTTTAGTGAAGCTAAATTTTTAGTTAGTGGATTTTTGTTGGATTTGGTTAGCTGTGCCCACCTCAGCCTAAAGGATGGGTCTCTTCTCTCATTACTTGCTGAAGTATTCAGATCAGTTTCCAGAGTTGTAAAGTAACTAAGTACAAATACTTTGTTACTGTACTTGAGTAGAATTTTTGGTTATTTGTACTTTACTTGAGTAATTATTTTTCAGCCTACTTTTTACTTCTACTTCTTACATTTTCACACAGTGATCTGTACTTTCTACTCCTTACATTTTTAAAAAAGGCAAGAAGTAGAAAGTTATTCTTACTTAATTTTTGCTTGTTTGCATTCCGACTTATTGTTAAAAAAAATATTATCCAGATAAATTGCACTCCAAGGGACACAAATCATGTCACACAGGACACTAACATTTTAATGACTTCATAGTAATCCCAGCCTTTAGAAAAATGTTTTTTCGTAGAGGTCACCTCCCAAAAAATGTCAATATGGAAAATCTAACTGCTCATTTTTACTCAGTACTTTTACTTTTAATACTTAAGTACATTTTATTTCAGAAATTTACTTTTGATACTTAAGTACAAAAAAATTCCGATACTTTAAGACTTTTACTCAAGTCTTAGAGGAGACTTTAACTTTCACCAAAGTAATTTTATGGTAAAATACTTGTACTTTTACTCAAGTATCACTTTGTGGTACTTTATACAACACTGTCAGTTTCCCTTTGTCTTTGAAAGAAATGGGTGTCCTGTGACTTTTGACTCATCTTGCACAAGTGTTTGCAAGACAATATTGAGTCTTGGTCAGAATATTTGTGGTCCCAAAGATGCTATAACTCTCTATATGAGTGGATGAGAGATGCAAACAAATCAGTAAATGTTTTGTTATGCACAATATTGAGGACAACGTTGTCAGGTTCTTAGTTTCCTGCTTCTTCACTGGTGGTAAATTTACCTGATCAGAGAAATCATTGCACACTCAGCTATAAGCTGTTTGTTTTCCCGCAGCATGTCTCCTCAAAGAGCAATTAGGCGAAAGTGTATGCAGAGTTAATTACAGTGCATCAAGTGGAGCTTTTGGGAAACATGATTTCCTTATTATTTTAAAAACCTGTCAAACATTTTGTCAGGTTATAAAGTAACAAACGGTGAAAGGGAAAATAAAACATTTTAACATCATGCAGACACACACACACACGTTCTGCTACTAATTTGCTGAATAAAAAAATTAATAGGGAAAAAAGTCACTGACGTGAAATAAAAAGAGAGAAGAATCAGTGCCTTTTTTTTCTTCAGCCCCTTTATTTTAAGTAGTAAAGCCTATTTCAACGTTTCCTTGGGGAACAATTAACTTGCTTTTAGTTCCTTCTACATAAGCATGTCTGCCAAATCCCCATCAGATCACTGCCCACAAAAAGCACACGCTGACAAAGACTACTCACACACACTCACACATCCTCACACACACAAAGGGCACAAACTGTAAGACATTTGGTTTGTAGTCTTAATGAAGGGAGAACACAGCAAACCACAGTGAAACAGGAAGAAGAAAGCTGATCCACAGAGGTTAAAATTAGACAAGTTATTTGGTTTCTCAGTTAACTGATCTTTAATGTAGCAACTTGTTACCATTTTTCATGAATATCTATAAGTGTTGATAAAATACACAATCTCACCTGTCAAGGTAAATGCAAATATGAGAAATAATGTTATTTATTATATGTAAATATACTAATAAGACACTCATTTGAAATATCTTTAGGGCAGTAAGTACAAATGTATGTTTTCAAATAAAAGAGAACAAAAACTGTTGCTGCCTAGTCCATGTCCGAGTTCATTTCTCCTTCGAGAGATCACTCCATCCTTCAGTGATGAAGAGAAGGAGGGGTGCAGGCCGGTCTGGGACAAGAAGAGAGGGGATGAGACGAACGGCAGAGGGAGTTGGAGGCGGAAGGGATAAGCCAAAGAACAGAATATTGTGTTTTATTTTTGTTTTTGAATTTAACCATCCACAAATATGTAAAAACAAAGACAAAATAGAGGATAAGACAGCTGGGGAAGAAAGCAGGTGACAGGCAGCTCACAACAAAACGTGAAAGAGAACAGCATAATAGAGGTGTTGTTTCACAAAGTCTCCTCTGAGTACAGCTTTTTTTTTTTTACAAAACAAAGACATTTTACAGCAGCAGTAAAACACTTGAATACATTTTCCCCTAAAAAACAAAAGCAAAGTAAAAAAAGGAAAAAAGCCTTGTTGCTGCTTTATTTTCTAGATTCAGGTGTGTGAGTTAACTCACCGTCATAAGCTACGTGTCAAACTAAAGGCCCACGGGACAAATGTGGCCCACCACAGTATTTTATGTGGCCCATGAAAGCTTCTCCCATTATGTACAATTTGTCAATACTGCTACTTCTGCTGCAGCCAAGTTGTACTGAGAAGTGGGAATTTCCCACTTACAAACTGTGAATTTAAACTAGAATGCCCCTCCAGTGGGAGTTCCCTATCATGAAGTGGGAGAATTCAGAATTCAAGATGGCAGCTACTCACCACTACCCAACAAGGAGTAAAACTTTCTTTAACGTTTAATAATATTTCTGTATTATTTATTTCACATTTAGTTAGTCGTACACGTAGTACTTTTCAGTGTTTATAATGTACGACATGTTAAAACACTGTTTCTATGCAGGAAATATCACATAGAGCTGTTGTTTGTTATTGGTGCTCGGTTGTAGCAGTGTGACGAGGAACATGGCGTTTTGTGTTTAGTCAAAGATAATTACAACTGGTCCTTTGAGGGCCACCATAACGCTCATGTGGCCCTCAGTGAAAATGAGTTTGACACCTCGAGACACAGAATGACTGTGAAACACCTGATTTGAATGAATGGGTGATTTACAGGCTAATGCAGCCCTTGAAGAGGCAATTTAAGCACTGAATCAGGTGTGTTGGAGCAGGGAAACAAGTAAAACATGCAGGGTTGCGGCACTCGAGGACCAGGATTGGATAGCCCTTGTAAAACTGTATATTTGGACAAACATGCATGTTTCCTAATTATTTAATCTCAAATCATCAACTTCACCAGTGTAGAGAGTTTTGAGGTGGGTCATCTCTTATTGGGTGGCATGCATGTCTGAACATATTGCAGCTTTTTGTAGAAGCAGACCAGATTCTGCAGCTTCAGAAGAGGAATAACACGTTGGATGGTGTATCTGTGGTGATAAGGAGACAAGATGTTCACATCTCAGAGTGCTGTATTCAGTAGGGGCCACTTATAAAGTCAATAGTAATGGATAGAATGTCCCGAATCAGTACAATACGAGACTTTACCTCTTTATCTGCTTACATGCAGTCCCAGCAGCCACAGTGGCCACATTGAATGTCTCTCCAGCTCCCATCGTTTCTTTGCAAATAGCAACTATTAGTCACCCAAAGACGCTCTTCAGACAAGAAGAATAAGAAAACAGAAATGGCCATCAATACACAAGAGTGCAAGAAAAGAGTAAATACGGAGAAAAGCAGGTGGAGTTGAGGTAAAAAGAAAAAAGTCATGGGGGCCTGAGGGGGAAGTAAGAAAGAGTGGTTAAAAAAAAGCATTCAATAAACACATCTCTATAGTAACCAAGATGTAATTTGCTTGGTGAGAAAAGGGAAGAACGACGGAGATTGAGGGAGAGTGATGGCGAGAGGGGAATAGAAAAGCATTTACCATCACTGCTTGAGTCCAGAGCTGTAATTATGGAAGTGAGACACGGCGGCGGAGGGGAGGGTGGTGGAGGAAAAGAGCGGAGGTACATACGAGAAAAGAGCCGCACACAATGTACCATTAACAAAAGGAAAAGGTGAGAGGGGGTAAAAAATACACACAAGCAAAGTGGCAACCCCGTCAAATTGGCACTGTTGCGAAATAAGCGGCGTGGGTGTGTGGCAGAGAGGCAGAGGGAGGGAGAAAAAAAGAGAAAATGGCAAAGATGAAGGTAAAAAAGTGGCATAAAGCACTTCTTTTATAAGGACTGAGTACAGGTTCATTTGCTCGTAGATAAATGTTTAAAAAATATATATATTTTCCCAAAACAAGTACAAAACTTCAGCAGCTTGGTGAAGTCCAGGTAACAGTGTGAAAGGAGGATGAGAGGAGCGACGGGTGAAAAGAAAACAGGTGTCGGAGAAAGAAGCAGAGCGTCTTGGTGAGTGATGGACCGAGATGTGGATGACACGTACAGGCTGAGCTAAATAGTTTGAGACCTAAAATAGCAGGACTAAAGAGGAGATGGAGAATGGGGCCAGTTCCTCTGAGTGTGTGTTTGTGTCAGAGTAGAGTCAGGGAAATGAGGAAGACATAAGTTGAAGGTGTGTGTGGGGGAGTAATTGATTACTAGTGGTGGGCACAGTTCTGCTAATTCGCTAATAGCTTCTAATTTAGCGGATTAGCTTTTTTGCTAACTTTGAAAACCTTAATTTAGCTTCCACTTAATTAAGTTCCCCTAATTTTAAGTCCACAAAAAAATCACCAATGTAAAACTATTATTTTTATGCCATTAATCCTGAATACAATAAAAACTATCCCCTCCTTCAAGTAATGCTGGATGTGTCAGGCACTGTGTGTAGCATGTAGCATCTTTAGCAGCTAAACTTCAAACTAAGAGCATCAAACATAAATAAGATAATATTTTACAATATTTAAAAATCCATCCATCCATTATCTTCTGTAAGGAAATAAGTTTGTCACCTCCTCGTTCTGCTCTCCTTGCTTCTCTGCCGCTTCAGACACCGTTGTCTCTGCCTCTCCACCAGCAACAGTCCGCTTGTAGGTACAAAGGTGCTAATGAGGTGGGGTATTTAATCCCCCCTTTCCACCTCCACGTGTCTTCTGAATGAACCGAGGTGGTCAGAACACATGGTAACGGTATGGAGTGTCTTCTGAAAGATCCTGTAATCAAGGCCCCACAAAAGGGGGCGATCCTGTGACCTTCTTGCTTACAGGTGACAACTCTAACCACTGCCCCACCGTGCCACCCCTCCCCCCAACAGTCAATGTTTCTAAAATAAACTTGAGAAACTGACAAATAAATAAATAAAAAAGAAGATAAAAAAACACATTTGACCAGTAATGAGAAGATCAATGAGAGTGAAGATGAGAATGGATGATGGATGGAGACTGAGGGGTAAATATTGTGGACCGACCTGCTGATAATGATGAATAGACAGACGGCGGAAAGATGGGCCAAAGAAAAAACATGGAAGAAGATTTGAGAGAGTAAACATAAAGATCTGCAGTCGCTGCCTGTCAAGCTAAAACAAAACTCATCAGCTTTGTGATGGCTCTGTCTTCGGCTCACCAGAACTTCAACTGACCGACCCGTGGGGGAAACCAGAGCACTTTCAACCCAAATCTAATCTAATTCAGAGGGAAAAAATCTGGCCAATTTATTGTCGACGACTGCAGAGTTAGCTGCGGGGCTCCTGAATACTTTAGCTGATATATTCTCCAGACAGACCCAAACTGAAATCTAGGAAGGTTTTTTTCAGATGAAGACGAGAAAAACAAAATAATTTTTAGAGATATATTTTTTTGTTTTTGCACTCATGCAACATTTGTGAGGAAGTGTCCGGTGGTATAGATCAATCAGGATGATGGAGGGAAAGAGCTGCTCCTCTGTAGTCTGCTCCATGTTTGCTGAAGGAGCACACACTCACCAGGGACAAATTAGCCACACAGGAGCACTAAGGCATCATGGGAAATTAATGATCAGGACCTCCAGGAAGTAAGCTAATGAGTCCTCGTGGCGCACACACACAAACACCCTGAGCCACACACACAACAACAAATGGGGGGGAAGCAAGAAAAGCAGGAGAGGAAACAGGCGAAACGTGTCGCCGCAGCAGCTAACAACACGCAGCTTTACAGTGTAACTTTGTCTGGATGAGCAATAACGCTGGAGGAAACGTGGAGTTAGCGATCTCCCAGACGTTTTACAATCAGATAATTAGAGCGGACCACCGGTGGCTTTCGCCTCATGGAGGCGTAGTGATTACTGTTGCTGCACACCGTCCCCCCGGGGGGCCGACAACAACGGGAGAATTCATTCTCATCAACCTATAATCCTCTTCCATGTGACTCCTGCAGAAAAAAATAAATCAAATAAAAATCATTCAAGGAGGTGATGTGTGCTCCTTTTTCTGTTTGCTCTTTTCTTCCACACAGAGGGGAGGGCCTTACAACAAACTGAGACTCTGAGCTCACAAAGGCACCTTTAAAAGATTTGAGTTCTTTTCTAGAACTGAGGTCAACTTCAGTCAGTTTAAGAGCAGATTACTGACTGGGCCTAAGACACTCAGGGTCCTCAGAGGGTTGTTTAAGATGTTTCTTCTGCTTTCAATTTCATTCATGTAGACATTTTGAATGAAATGCATGTTAATTCTGTATTGCTAAAATGTTTTTATTGAGTTCTATTGTTTAAACTCTGATCTCAGCAGGTGATGGTCAGTAGTATACTCTAAGATCAAAAACTGTAGCACAGGTGTACCACAAGGGTGTGTTGATGTTCTCCTTATCTTTTTTTAAACTGTTTATGAAGGCAGTGTCCTCTGTAGCTCATAGCCTCGTTTCCATTGTCAAGCCTCACTCTAATGCAGGGGTGTCAAACTTATTTGTTTGTTTGTTTATTCATTTGCACTCACAAAAAAGAAATCAACTTTAAAAACATAAGAAAGTACAAAGATAAAACAAAATTTGCAGGAGAGGTAAAAAAACAACAATAAATGAGTTTACAAAGCAACCCCCCCCCCTCAAAATAGATAAAGAAAGAGAGAAAATTTAACCACTAAAACAAAAAAATCTAATAAATCTAAAACATAATCAGATTGTTACCTAAACAGAAATCTTAAACACACACTGTTCAAAAACAAACAAACAAAATTTTCACAGATGTCCACTTGAGCATTATGGCTATAAACTGTAACATTTTAACTTTGACTAAAAACACAAAACACCACATTCGTCTGTGTACTTTTTGGTCATTCATTATTCTTTTTTAAAACAGTTATTGAAAAATGGGAAACAGGTGTTTATTTTATTTTTACTTTATACTCCAAAATCAGAACAAGGGTCTGACTTTTTGTTTTTGTTAAATCGAAAGTTTCACTGTGGTCAAGGCAACTCAACACTGTCCTGTGGAACCTGCTGTGGCTTCAAGTCCCTCGCCATGGTCCTCTTGGAGAAAGGGTAATGAGCTAAAAGCACCATAAGCTCCAAGAAACAGTGTCTCATTTAAATCACCAGCGATATACAAACAGCTAATACTTGTTAAAGAAATGTCAAACTAGTTAGTTGGTGTATATTGCATTCATGGGATCAACAAAGTATCATTCATTCATTCATTTGAAATAAAATGTGATGTTCAAAATGGTATGTCTGAATAAATGCAGCAATCCACTTGGATTTATTCTCAAAATCTTTATTCTTGTCTTCTGACTCCAATCAGTTTCAGCACAGCCCCTCAGCGTAAAACCTTGGGCAAAACCAGTGGTTCTCAATTCCAGTCCTTGTGACCCACTATCCTGCATGTTTTAGTTGTTTCCCTGCTCTTCAGCAGGTCTTTAAGTTTTACAGAAGCCTGCCAATCACTCATTCATTTAAATGAGGTGAGCCAAAGCAGGGAAACAACTAAAACATCCAGGATAGTGGGTCACGAGGACCAGAATTGAGAACCACTGGGCTAAACCCAAACAAACAGCCAAGCAGACTGAATCTAACGGAGCCTGTAAAACTCTAACAACTTCCAAAAACACTTAATTTCTTCGACTTTATAACCTTTTCAGTCTCTTCCTGGTTACACCCCTGGAGGTGTTACCTTTTACGTCAGAATGTAACTAACTTTTGTTTATACAGACAGAAAGAACACATTGATAACACACACACCAACTCTTTGTCTGTTTTAACCTCATGGCTGCAATGATCAGAAAGTATAAAATACAAAATTTTCAGTTAATCAATTACAAACTTTCCTTCACATTCATTCATATTTATTTATTTATTTACAGGCAGTCGCCTGTTATTAAAAAAAGTTATTTAACTACCTCCACCTTAAATGGTCTAGCCGTGTACATCCAGTGCTTTTTCGATGTTATTGTAATGTTTGATATTAGCTGTATTATAAGAGAATTTTATTTTGAAATATTCTGTTACCGAAACAGGATGTGTCCCCACAAGTTAGGGAGGGTGACATAATATTTTGTGACTGCATAGCTTATATTCTAGGTATATAATTTCATCTGTGGCTTTGATGTGTTTATGCAAATTAATTAATAAACAAGCAGACACAATGGTAATAAAACAACTTTTGCAACGTAATGCAAATGGAAAAAAATCTCAATAATTTCTTGGAGGCTCCGTAGTAACAAATGCACACACAGACAAATATGATCACCCTCCGCCCTAAAAGGCAAATGCTCACAACAAATAAACCCATGAAAACAAACAAAAAAAAACATTGAGGAGAAATAAATTAATTCAACCTAAAAAAAAAAAAAAACTAAAGTCATAAAATCAAACACAAAGGACCTCAATAAACCTTCTATATGCATATAAAAACCAAGCAATCACATATATAATCCTTTTACTTTTATTTATTTTTGGTCTCTTTCTGTTTGGGTATCTTGGTATGGGGGGTCTGTAACACACCTTTGCCCAGGCCCCTGTAATCCTTCACTCTGTCTCTGATCACTTCAGGTTTAGACTCAAATTATTCTGATGTGTGACAGATGCAGACCTGACCCTCACACCAGTCGGCGCACCTCACAAACATTTAACTGCGCGCTCTGCAGGCTCACGCAGAGACACACTCGTGTCTTCTGATTGGTCAGAAGTTTTCCGCGGCACCGCCCCTCGGTCCCGCGCATCATCCGCCCTTGCCTGCGCTCCACAGCCTGTTGCTGCCAAACCCAGCTGAGAGAGTCCTGCCTGACCCGGCTACACTCCTCCACCCCCTCCCTCCTCCCTGACCTTTAAACTCAGACTCGAACCTCTCGTGCGGAATGTGGATCTTCTGCGCGCTCACCTTCCTCCTGTGAGCCGCTGACTGGTGAAAGAAGAAAAAAATAATAATAATTTTGCGCCACCTTTTGATTCACTTTGTCATCATGTCAGACTGTCGCAGCGGGTCGCGCAGAGGTGCGACTCCCCGCACGTGTTGGTAAAACTTCTGGGGTGGTGTCTGGTGAAAGTTGGACACCTGGCTGTCAGATCGGCTTCACCTGAGTCTCTCCCTCTCCCGGCGGGATGACGCGCAGCCTGCTGACACCCGGAGCCGCTGCGCTCTTCTTCCTCAACATGGTCGCAGCTGCCGCGGCTAAACGGCACGTCGTTTACTGGAACTCCACCAACACCAGGTGAGACTCTGAATAACTAATAATAATAGTTTGAAGGGTCAAGCTGGTTCGGGTTATTTGCGGCCCAACCCGGTTCTGAGCTCCTCTGGGCTGTTGCGCAACAAGCTGGAGTCCTGCAGCATTAGTCAGGCTTTAGTTTGGGTTTAAAGAATCTCAGCTATGCGGCGGATCACTTCCTCGTGCGCTTAATTAAAGAGGGGCGCAGAGCAGGTATTTGGAGCTCTGATGATAGGTCACACCTTATTTTCTGCTACTGATTGAGCACCTCAAAAACTCACCACTAAAAGCATATCAGTGTCAAACTCAGGGCCCGCAAAATCTGGCCTTTAACATTTTATTCAGCCCCAAAGGTAATATGTAAAATAGAAAATTAAGTTAGAATCTATCAGTAATCTTTGAATTTGGTGTGAAAAGAGTAATTATATAGAGTAAAATATAATTTGGAGAAGGTCATTTCATTTGTATATAGAAATATGTTTTAACCCTAACTGAGATTGACCCTTGGCTTATTAAAGTTTTGAGTTCCCCCTTGTGGGATGGTTTTTACATCAAAACGTGCAGCTTGATTAGCAATTATGTGATTTCAGATTTAGTAAACGTAAAGACAAAATATGCAAAAATAAATAATAATAACAAAAATTTTGTCTAGGCCAGATGTGAGAGAGTCCATCATCTTAAGCTCTGCTCTGTCTTCACTTCATTAAAAATCACAAAAAATTGCACTTTATAAAACCAAACCAAACTTGCATGAAACCATGTATGCTGTTTACATAATCTCACTTTGTTGATCGTTTTTAAGAGTTTCTTTCCCCACAATGTTCATTTCATGCTCTGATGTAAAATAACTCCTTTCTACCACATTTTTTTTGACAAATTATATATAGGTGTTTTTGTCTTTTTTTTCTCTTTAATTTGTTATATCTGCTCCATAAAAACTATGTAGAAACATAAAACTCCATGTGTGTTGGTCAGACTTTTCTGTTAAAGAATTTCTATACAACTTTTAGTTTTCACAGTGTTTGTTTGAGGCTTAGTTTTTGGTTTGTTTCTGCCTCTGCTGTCGGTGTTTTATATGACTTATTAGCAACGTTTTATTTCTTGACATGTTTTGTACTCGTACATCAGGTTTTCTTTTTTAAGATTGACCAAAGTTTGTTAGATTTTAAACCTCAGCTGCTTCAGAACTCTTCAAAGCCTCATCAGAAAGTTTCCAGTTTGTTTTTATTCATGCCGCTTACAGAAAGTCAGACGTACGGTGTTCTTCCTGAGCTTCTGCTGTGATTAATGCCTCTGTTAGTGTTCTCATGACACCAGCGTATATTAAGGTCTTAAGTGCTTTTGATGCATTAGTGGATGTGCAGTTGAGAAATGGAAAGATGCAAGTGTTTGTTAGTGTGATGGGATGATTGGAGCCATTAGCATGGCTCACCTGCTCATCCAGGTGTTCCCAGCTGCCTGAATAGGGGGGGGGGGTTGTGTTTTTATTGACTTTTGTGTTATTTTAGTTATTTACAGCTCTTCTGTCAGGTGGGGGTGGTGTCAGCTAAGGTCATATCCTGTGTGTCCAGGCGAGTAAAACCCAGAACTGTAATTTTGTGGTAAGGGGAGTGGGGGTGGGGGTGGGGCTGGGGTTAGGGGGGTGTTCCGGCAGAAATTGGGAGAAACTCTGCGAGGATTAGGAAGCACCTTCTGGCTCTCCGGAGATTTGTAAAAAAAAAAAAAAAAGACTGTTCACAGCCTGAGGCAGGGCCACCCAATCCCAGCACCGCAACAGCATCACAGGGGGGTGGATGTTCCACCACCTCAGTACCCCCCCCCCCCCCATCTTTAAAGCATTGGTGTCCAGAATCCCCTGGACTACCTCACCTCTTCCTTTTTGTCCTCTTCCCCTTCATTAGGTCTCCTGCCCTCTTCATTTATTTTAGTAAGTTTTGCCTGTGTCCCCCCCAGCCCCCTCCACCTTCACTGCCCACTTCTCTCTCCTCTCTCTCTCGACTCCCTCCTGCCCTATGATGGTTATTGGCGCTGTGATTAGTTGAGCTTCAGTCATTTTCCCAAACCATATTTTCTGTTAGCTGCCTGCCAAGTTATCTGGAGGCCTTTGAACACAGCCCCCCCACAAACATGGGGGTGAGGGGAGCATAGACACACTGGGGTGGTATACTTTTTGTTGGTTCAGTGCTGCACCTTGAGGCCCAAAGCTGCATAGGATTATCTTCTAAAAGTTAAGTTAGTTATGTTGACCAGGGTCAGTCTTTTATTATCAATATTATTTAACTTATCCCAAACATGTCATTTTGAACAAACTTCAACGCTGTTATTTACATTTCCGTTTCCTCTATTTCAGGAGCCTTTCAGCATCTATCATTAGACTTTTTAACAGCCTGAATCTTTATTGTTCAATTCTTGTTTCACAGCAGTGTAGATTTATTTTCCACAGGGGCAGACGGAGGACACAAGAAGACAAACTTTAACTCAAGAAAATAGTCGTTTGGGGTTTGTGTTCAAAGTTTAATACTAAACGTTTGAACAAAGGTGGTGCTCAGTAGGTATGATGGGAATGACTCTCAGCCACTACCACACCAAATAGTTTCTCATTATCTGAAGAATGGACTGAGTTCAACTCAGTGGTGTGCATGAGTCCACCAACCAGCTAACAGCTAAAACTGGAACCTATTTTACAGTTAGGGGATCAATTTGCTTCTGCTAAATTAGGTCTTGCCAAATTTAAATGTGCTAACAGCTAACTAACAAACTAGCATCAACAGGTTTGTGTCAGTCCTTTCAGTCAGGAGACCGAGTGACAGTCATCTTAGTGGTTAGCTGTTAGCATTAGCTTCTGCTAATGTATTTTTTGTTTTATGTTTATCATTAGCAAAGCTGTATTATAAGTTATCAAAGCTAACTTTTTGCTTAGTGCCCACCACTGGTTAAAGCAGGGGTGTCATACTCATTTTCACTGAGGGCCACATGAGCAGCAGCCCTCAGAGGGCCAGAGTTAATTAACTTAATGCTTTATGTTTGACTTTGACTAAAAATACAAAACCTCACTTTCCTCATCTCATTGCTACAGCCAAGCACCACTAACAAACAATAACTGAGCTCAATGTGAAATAAATAAAACAGAAATACTACTAAAAGTAAAAGTAAAAACGTTTTACTCACTGAGTTGTGGTGAGTAGCTGCCATCTTGAATACTAAACTCTATCACTTTCCAACAAAGAAGTCCCACGGGAGGGGCATTCCAGTGTAAATTCATGACTTTTAAGTGGGAAATTCCCACTTCCCAGTACAACTGGGCCACAGCAAAAATAGCCAGCGAAATGGAAACTTTACATGGCAAATTTCAACAGCTACTTTTGAATCCTGTGTATTTCCACCTAATGGTGGGATGCTGTCATTTCACTGGTAAAATAACATGTATTATGGGAGATGTTGTCTTAATTAGTTTATAGTCAATGCTGGCTTTAATCAAACAATCAATCAATCAATCAATCACGTTTATTTGTATAGCACAATTTAGCAACAAGACAGTTCAAAGTGCTTTACAACATAAAGACACAAGAAATACAAAGTCATAGAACAAGCAAAGCAGCATAACCTTATCTGAAGACATGAATACAGTTTTGAAGCTCTCACGGGTCACACAAAATGCCATAGCATGCCGCGGGCCACATTTGGCTCACAGGCCTTGAGTTTGACATGTGGGTTAAACTATTTTTTGTTTGCTAATGTCGAACAGCTGCAGCAGCCATCATGAATCCGGTTAATGCCAAAAGGTGTGCATCCATTAATGACTTTGACAGTGTTGAAATTAATTCCTTGGTTTGTGAGATATATGACTAACAGACACACACACACATCACCAACCTCTCATGGCAGCGGGCGATGACAAACAAAGGGCTGCGTTCACAAAAGTTACACCACTGTTTCAGGCTGTATTTTGTTTCTTGTGGACAACGGGACAAGGTCTGGTCTCAGGCGGCAGGCTGCCACTTCTTTCCACGTCCAAATTTATGATTTTAATGAAGTGGGGTCAGTGAAGCGGAGATTGAAGGGCCTCGTTGCGCCGCTCCTCTCTGGTTAATACACTCGTAACAGAGAGAGAGGCTCGGTGGAAGGCGTTTACAGACACACGGTTAGCACCGGAAACGCAGCTCTGATGGACTGACTACAGTGTTGAATATTGTGGGATCAGATCCTCTGGCCTCGTTTCTTTGTAGGGCTCCTGTGATCCCCCCACGCCGCCTCCTCTCTTTTATTTTTATGAACACAGTTTACGATCACTCTCAGTTTTACGACCGTGTCTCCTTCAGAGCAATAGTTCCTTATTAGATGAGGAATTATGTTGTACTTCCTGGAGCAGTTAAAAGTTAGTATAATTATATAACCATAGTTCTGTGTGTGTGTGTGTGCCAATAACACACCTTTGTGTTTTATTGCTGTGTGCCACCTTGTGCCTTTTTAAATTTGTCTGACCAAAAAAAAAAAAAACAAAACACATTGGCCAGCCTTTTGTGATGCAGCTGCGTCTGCTTCTTTTTACTTTATTTTTTATTTTGTGCTACATTCATCCTCATGAATCCACTCAGGAACCTGTCAGGAAGTTTACTCCAACTTTACGCATCAAACTACTTTAGCGAGAGCTGACCTGAGAGGAGCTCTTCTCTCCTGTATTTGATCTGTAACGAGAACAAATGTGGTCCACACCTGGAGCTGAAACCAGCCGCTCTGTTTTCTTTGTCCTCCGTGTTTTCACCTCGTGTCACCCTCTGCCAGGGGAGGAGGCTGACTCGTTGCAGCGGTTATTCTTGATTAGCTGCAACGGCAGAATCAGGTTTCAAATTCTTTAGCTTCTCTTCTCCATTGTCATTCTTTTTTTATTTCACTTTTTTTTTCCCCTCCCATGTTGATTTGCTATCACCAACATTGGGGGAGAAAATCTGATGTTTCCAGAAATCACTCACACGTGGGAACACAGCCCCACGTAGACTGCAACCCACGGAGGCCATGCCCTTCACAGGGCAGGTAGACTGAATAAAATATCTGTTAAATGAGACGGTCTATAACGTAAATTCACACATCTTTTCATAGGAGGTATAACATCACAAAGTTGAATGTAATTTTAAAAACGGAACGCATAGATACACAAAACACAAATAATCTGGGCCTAGCTCCAGTATCAGTACTGTTAATTGCATTGCAGCATAAATTTAAAGTTTAACCCTCTCCGATGTTTACCTGTATCTTGACCCTCAGAAATTCTTAATTTTCATCAAGTAGGCTGCAGGGAGAAGACGTGAGGGCAGAGATAACATTTGAAGTGGCAGAGGAGCATGGAGAGGTGGATGAGGAGGTGGCAAACTTATTCCCCTACAGCCTGCCGGCTCTGACACTTAAGTAAAATTCAAGCAAAGTTTTTGAAAAATCCATAAAGTTGCCCTACATGTCTGTATGTGTGCAAAAATGTGGGAAAATCTTGTAATTTACAGACAATCCATAAAAATTACCATGTATGTAAGTTGCTAAACATACATAATGATTTCCCAAACATTGCCATTTTCCTTTTCCTGTAAAGGAATGATGGTACAACGAGTCCTGGGATATCGCCGGTCGCAAAGGATAGTGGGCTGCAGCTTTCATTTTTGAGGTTTTCGTGGGCTGCACGGGCTGCAAGTCCACATAATGGGACAGCGGTCCGTGTACTTTATGGTCTATGATTTTTTGTTTTAAAAACAGATATTGAAAAACAAAAAATGGATGGCTATTCTATTTTCATTTTATACTCCAAAAACAGAAAACTGTCCATGGTTTTATTTTTCTCAAACCAGAAGTGTAAGTCTTGTTACCGGACCATTAAAGTAGAGCTAGTGAAATAACTTTTTAATAACAGGCGGCTGAATGTAAATAAATAAACACAGCTAACTACTTTTGCATTTCATTAACTAAAAAACTGCAAACTCTTTTTTTTTGTTTTTCAATATCTGCTTTTAAAATGAAAAACGAATGATCAAACAGTACTTGGAGCCGTCACTGGCCTTCGGCAGGGTCCAGTGACAAAACTGAACTGCAAATACACCCTACAGAGGACGCAGCCCCTGAAGTGAGGGCCTGAAGTAGTTTTAAGATGGCAGCAGTGATCTGAGCCCCATATAAATTAGCTCTTACAGCTAATTATGAACTGTCTACAGCAGGTAAGATGGTGTTTGTTCTTAACCTTTCCTGAAAACGGACCACCCACCCTCTGAACTCCAACACTGAGGCTGAGCTCTACGAGACACTCGGTTTTCTGTGTCTTTTCTGTTTGTTTTCTCTTTTAAACGCCACACTCGTACGTCTCCTGTGTAATCTCTGCTGTGTTTGCTCGTCATTTCTCCCCCCGTGAATGATCTGCTTTAAATACCAGAGTAAATCACCCACCACACCTACTTCGCACACACCTGATCTGTGCAGCAGACTGAACACAACACAGTGTTTGTAATCACGTCCTGTCATGGTGGAGGGGAATGATTGCACTTCAGGACATTTTTTTCTTTTTTTTTATTATTATTATCATTATGATTATTTCTTCATCTGTGGCTCTTTCTGTAGCCATCCCTCTCAAGTGTCTGAATGCAAATGAAGACGTTTCTCAGACCGTCTCCCCTCTCTCTGTTTCTGTCGGGGCTAATCTCCGTCTTCCCTCCCGGTAAATGATTAACATTGAGAACCTGGCTGAACTATAATCAACAAACCCACAGTGAGGTAATTACACTTTATTCCCTGTCCTGCTAACAAAGCGGTTTTCTCTCTTCGCCCTCCTCCTCCTCTTCCTCTCCTCATCTGTCATGTAGCTGCATCAGAGTCTGTCTGCCTCTTTACACACTCTTTCCATTGTCTCCCTTAACTGCCAACTCTGGAGATTCAGAGATGCATTTTGCTAGTGTGTACCTTTTTTATTTTCTTAATCTGTCAATGTAAACATGTGTGTTTGTGTATTATCTCTGCGTACTCTTGTGCTGCTTCATCTCTGTCAGAGAAACAATGCAGGGCAGTGATTTTTAGCATTTTGTAAGCCCGAGAATTGACATTAGGTGCCATTGTTGTTGTTTCAGTGGAACAATGGCTCTCTCTGAGGTGTGTGTGTGTGTGTGTGTGCTGGTTTGGCTAAACGGGAAGTCTTTGTTTCCTTGAAAATAGATGGAATGTGATAAACAGCTCTGTTAAAAGAAAAGAAAATTTAAACGCTGCAGGTTTTAAATCTTCGAAGATCTTTCACGTTATTTTATTTTGTTTTTAAACTAGCTTTTTAAACTTTTTTTCCCTTCTGTCAGAGCCAGCTGTGAAAGTGGCCTTTAACTAGGGGGGGAAAAAAATGCTGTTTTCCGGCCGGCGGTGGGAACATTTACCAACCGCCGCGCCGGCCTCTCTTCTAAATGGGTCATTGTTTTGTTTCCACTTGTTCGCTGATTTTAGGTGTGACTAAAGTGTTCAAGGAAAAAGCCAATTATTGCCATTAGATGCTTGTATTTTCTTTTTGTGTTTTTCCAAATGTTGCTTATGTAGAAACCTACAGGAACATTTATTAAAGAATGAGCAGTCCTTGAAGGAATGCATATTGCTCGCTGCCCAATTTTACCTAATATCTTGAAGTCTAGACATTAACATTATGAGAAGGTGTACACTAAATTGCAAGCTCAGGTAGCATTTAGACAAGCCTGCGTGTTAAGGCTGACTCTCAGCTACTATCACACCAAACTACTAGCTTTTTGAGACTTGTAGTAAAATCCATCTTGAGATATTTTGCTAACAGACATGTAGGTTTGACTCTAACAATGTAACTAAGTAAAACTCTTGACCACCATGTGCTGCTCAGAATATGTAATGTAAATAAGTCTCAGCTAATGCTCTGAAATTTTAGTTCAATATCTGTAAAATTGATTGAGCTGTAGTATTTTTAGTGTATTCCAATGTTGACTGACTGCAGCAGCCATTTTTAATCCAGTTGACATCAAAAGTCAATGGGTTGTGCCCAGTGGTGGACACGGCTAACAAAAAGTTAGCTTCACTAACTCTTAATCGGCAAACTAAAAATATAGCTTCGCTAATGCTAAATATGTAAAAACAAAAGTTAGCTAATGACAAACAACTAAACAAGCTACCCGCTAACACTCAGTCTGCGTCACACGTCTTTGTCTCCTTTGACTTTTGACTTAAGGTTGGCAAAACATAAATAAGCAAAAGCTTGGCCTGATTATGGTTTTCAATTGTAGAGAAAAAGCTAATCAGCTAGACAAAAAATTAGCTGTTAGCTGATTAGCAACACCATGCCCACCACAGGATATAGTCATTTTTGTGTTTGAGGTTGGTTAGCTGTGGCAGCCATCTTTAATCGGGTAGACACCAAAAGTTAATCGATTCAATGGTGGCTAACTTTTACTTTCCCTGCAGTGTGAAACTCCACAAACCTCCATTTTATTCTGCTGTTTACTGTCACATTATACCTTTTTTATAATGCATAGTACAAAATTGTTGCACAACAACAGCAGAAAATAAACTAATCTTTGAAAGTGAAACCAAAACAGAGATAGCACGAGGAGTCGAGCTCACTGTGTTTAAAATGGGCTCCAGCAGTGAGGACGTCTGTATTTAAATGGATCAGATAGCTGGACCCATCGCAGCAAACCTGCTGTACGAGCATGAAAGGACGACCGCTCCTCTCCTCCTGGTCAGGATATTTAGCCGATCGATACCAATTTAACACCCAGATATTATCGCCGGCTTGTCGTATTATCACCAGACTGCATATGGACCCGCCGTGTTCCCAATTTCTCAGGTCCCTGCATGCGCCGTCCTGTCTCCCTGCACGTACGTCAATATTAGGCTGCATTAAGCTGTAATAAGTTGCTTTGTGTGACTGTCTCCGGGTGAGGTGGAACAGCTGTGAAATGAAATAAGGCCTGACTTTGGCTCAAAATGGCTGCAGCGAAGAGCGCGGTCACGGCAGTTAATTCAGGGCTCAACAGCAGGTTGCCATTGTTGCTGGCGTCAAACAAATCGTGTGTTCATTAAACGAGCAAAGCGGTAATTAAACCCACGGCGTGGGAGTGGAGGGAGAGTGTGTAAACAAACAAAATGTGGGAAACGCCGTCAATCTGAGGCTGAATAAAATGAAACAATACAATGATTGTTTCAGCAAAACACGCGATGGAGGGTTTCTCCACACGTGTGTGCGTACAAGCAGACACACAGGTCAGAGCTGCTCCGCTCAGCGCAGAAATCCCACCAAAAGGCAACCTGGGAATTCCCTGAGACAGAAATTGAATTAGTATTGACCGGAGCAGAGCAGGAGGCTGGATTATTGTACAAAACCAGGTCCTCTCTGTCAGGAGGACACATAGAAACATACGTGTCATCACAGCTAAATCACTTTAAAAAACAAAACATTTCCTCCAATGTCCCTCTCGTTTACTCCTGTAATGCTAACTCAGCACTTTTTTTTTTTTATGTTCGTATTATGTTTTATCTTTGCGCATTTTTAAACTTTTGTATTTCAGCTCCAACAGGAAGAGTGGGCTTTGATGTCTCACTTCTATAACCTTTATGCTCTTCAAAAATAATTCACTTCTATTTACAATGAAAATTGTAAATAGGTTTCAGGACTTTGAAAAACCATTCTGCTACTTTTACTTTATCACCCGTTTTGCTAGCTGCAGATTTTGCTTTCGTTCAGTGAATTTTACCATCTGTTTTGTGTCTTTTAGCTACTATTTTGTGAGTTGTTCGTTCTCGGTGTCCATTTAGTTACTTTTAGCTTTAGCATAGTTTTGCTTTTAGCAACATTTTGCTACTTTTAGCCACTGTTTTGCTAGTTTTAGCTTCCACTCCCTTACCATTACTGCCTGCTTTGCATCTTTTAGTTACTATTTTGCTAGCCGTAGATTTTCAGCTTCTATTTGCTTCTTTTAGCCTAAGCATGTGTTTAGCTTTTAGTATAATTTTTCTACTTTTTGCTATTATTTTGCTAGGTGCTTCTCAGCTTCTATTTTGTTATTTTAAACTTTAGCATCTGTTTTGCTACTTTTAGTTACTTTATTGCGCGTTGTAGTTTTTCAGCTTCCATTAAGCTACTTTTACCTTTTAGCATCTTTGTTACTTTTAGGTTTTATTCACCGTTTTGCTACTTTTAGCTAATATTTTGCTGGTTGTAGGTTTTTGCTTTAATTTAGTTATTTTTAGCTATATTATCAGTTTTACTGCTATAAGCTTTTGTTTTGCTGTGATTTCAAGTTCCACAGCTCAGTTTCTGCTCCTTCAGCAGTCGTTCAGCTCATAGTTCAAAGAAAATAAGTTCTCTTGTTTCTGTTGATGTTTTGTAATTTACTTGTTTTGACCACAAGAGTTCTGCTTCATTTTCATGTTTTCTGTCCTGAAATCAGCTGTTTTTGTTCTTTTTTGTGCTGTTTTTTGTGCAGAATCTT
The DNA here is from genome assembly GCA_031762555.1 of Cynodonichthys magdalenae. Lineage (NCBI taxonomy): Eukaryota > Metazoa > Chordata > Actinopteri > Cyprinodontiformes > Rivulidae > Cynodonichthys > Cynodonichthys magdalenae. Next base: position 11,818,231 of record JARVJO010000305.1, read on the forward strand.
TGAAGTTTGTCATGTTTGTTGTCATTAATTTGCAGATTATGCTTCTCATTTGAAGCTTATAATCAGTAGCTACAAACATACAGTAAATACGGAGCTAAAGTGCTAAATTAAATGTCTGGATGTGATGTGCTTATTTAAAAAGGTGCAGAACGTCACTGGATGAAAGTAAAGACCAGTAAATCTGTCAGGCTGAACTGCTCTACAAAGTACTTTTTAAAAAGACGGCTTCGAGTGACATTATTAAAATTAGAAAAACTAAAACAAAGTAAGAAGAACATAATTAGGACTCCTGTCAAGAGAAAGCATGAAAAGAATAAAATTAAAATAATTTTTCAAAAATACTGAACTTTATCTCAAGCCTGCCCTCACTGAAGAAATTGGAAAAATGCTTAAAGGATAAAAATTTTGTGTACGAAAGCTGTTTTACTTTGACCTGCAGAGCTCATCACTTTTTAGTTATTGATTTAGATTTGACTAATTATGTCCTCTGTTGGACCTATTTGTCTTACAGTCACACTTTGGACACATTGCAGTACATTGTGTTTTCACTCAGGTGTGTGTGTGTGGGGGGGGGGGTTCAACCGGCAACTTCAGAAGAACCAAGTTTATGATCCAATAAACCCAGCAGAAAAGCATCGCTACTTTTAAACCCCTTATCTGAAGCAAGTAAGAAAACACAATATTTGACGGCATGTAAACCCGTGTTCTGATATTTGGGGGCTTTTGTCTTTTGGGTTTTCTGAGTTTTTGCAATCGTTGTTCCAAAACCACTTTTTATCTTTCTGCTTTGATATTTTTTTCCAAAAAAGAAACATGACAAATGTAGAAACTATGCAGGTTTGTTCTGTTTTCTAAAAACAAAAGCTAATATTATTTTGGCAATGTCTCCCTGAAGTATGCTGCAGCACACCATCCTTTATACACACACAGTTTGCCTCTTGCTTCGTTTTTTTTTTTTCTCTCGTATTTTCAAACCCCCAGGAGACGGTAAAAAACATTAGACCTGCAGTGGAGGGAGTGAGGGATGAAGAATGTGTTAAGGAGAGAATGGTGAAGAAGGAGTCAACAGATTTTAACTCCCCAAACAGCTCAGGAAGTCCCCCGGGGGAGATGGAGGGGTGAGGAGGAGGAGGTGTGTGTGTGTGGGGGGGGTGTCAGCAGGTATTACTATCACCATCAAAAGGAGGAGCATGAGGGCCCAACCTTTCCTCCTCCACCATCCCTCACGCACACGAGTGTGAGCCGTGACGCAGGTTTTTTTGTACAGGTGTTGTACAGAAATCTGTGCACACAGCCAACGGTAGCTCCGCTCCACTCTGCAGACACACACGACTGCTCAGACCCTGGGGAGAGCCAGAGGAGGAATCTGGTTTTTTTTAAGAGCTGATGGCAGCTTTCTGCTTTCAGTTGCAGTGGAGTTGGAAAAAAAATAAGTAAAAAATAGGGACAAATACTCTTATTTACTTAAATAATTAGACAACACTAATCCATTAACAGCTAATAGCAGAGCTAATTTTTCTTTTAACCAAGATTTAGGAGACAGGAGAACTCGGCCTGTTTGTTAGCAAAATATCTCATGAACCACAGTATGTATTGTAATGAAACCTTTTGATAAAAATTGTTGGATGAATGTCTACAACTGATTAACTTTTAGGTTCAACCTAATTCAAATACCCGCCATAGTCACTTGATTTTGTAAGACACAAAAATGGTTTTAACTCAACCAGTTTACAGATACAAAATTAAACTTTGACGTGGTAGTAACTGATCATCTGCCCTAAAACATACTGTGAGCACAACACATTGTGCTGCATTTTTGCTTAACAATTTGGCATTAACTGAAGTAATCAAACTTGTTTGTCTGTTAGCAAAATATGTCGTAAATCACTGGTCAGATTTTAACAAAACTCTCAGAAAGTAATTATTATCTACAACCAATTAGTTCTCAGTCAGCTTGGTTCAAGATGGCCGCTACCGCTAACCAACATTAGCCTACGATAAAATGACCAGAGGTGGGTACAGCTAAACAAAATTTTAGCTTCGTTAACTCCTACCCTGCTAACTAAACTTATAGCTTTGCTGAAGGTAAACTGCTAAACATGTGAAAAACAATAGTGGGAGCTTACTCTAAACAAGTAAGAAAATAATGTTTTGTTTTGTCTTTTATTTAACAGAAGCTAACACTGCTAATCAGTAACCATTAAGACGACTGTCTGCGTCACACAACTTTGTCTCCTTCAGGTGGAAGACTGGTGGGTCTGACACAAACCTGTTGATGTTGTTTTTTTCATAGCTGTTAGAAAACTAAAACCTAATTTAGTGAAAGCTAATTGGTCTGCTAACATTTTTTTAAAGTTAGTGAAAAAGCTCATTTACTAAATGAAAATTTATTTCGCTGTTAGCTGGTTAGCAGGACCATGCCCACCACAAAAAATGACTATCAGTAAATTTTACAGATATTGAGCTTAGAGTTTGTGTGTCGTAGCAGAGAGTCAGCAGATCATGCAAGTTATTACAATATCATGAGATTACACAAAACATTATTCTAAGTTTGACCAAAAATGCTACAACTTGTTTTCCAGCACAGCATGATCTTTGTTTAAAACATGAAAGGCAGCGGGTGATTATTTTAATATTACACTTTTAATATTTGGCTTTTGGGTTGTTGTTGTTTTTTTTCCTTTTTTTTCTTTTGAATGTACATCTTGTATTTTTCAGCATTTTGTTCGAAATAAATATATTTGCAGTTAGTGAAACATTCTTACAGCAAAGCACGAACCTCTAAAGTTTTAAACTAGATTTTTTAAGCGTATATGTTACTTGGGGCCCATTTTTGCAACATCCCCTTCTTTAAGTGAATTGTTTGCTGTGACGTCTGAAAGTATATTTGTACAGATTCATCCCGAATGATCAGCTGTTTGTGATTTCCAGCCCGGCCGCGCTTAGACGGGTGGTTTTGTGTTTTGTGCTGAAAGGAAGCAGAGAAATCTCCTCGACCCAAACCTCCATCTGCGGTCCTGTAGCAGCAGAACTCATGAATCTCATTGCTCCTGCATTCAGTTGCAAATAGACTTCTTGTATGCAGTGTGCACCTCTCAAAATGCTCCACATTCAGGATGGTTGTAATATGTGTGTTCTTCCAGAATGCATTCAGAGGTAAATGCCTCGTCATGAAATCCACCATGTGCCACTTTTTATTTCTCGTTTCTTATTTCTTTAAAAGAGCTTTCTCTAGATCTGCTTTTGTTCAGTGCAGGACTTGTTTTACTGTATTTTTGTATTTATTTAAAAGAATATCTAATTTATAATACTGCATACCAACCCTCCTTACCTCCTGCTTATTAATCTTGTCATTTTTTGGGTCATGGTGGTTCATTAGGTAAAGTGCAGACCAGTCGTCTTTAATCCTAAATTAATCAGTTAATCCTGTCTGCACCTCTCCTCATGACCCTCACCACTTCCTTCCTTTCTACTCTTAAATCCCACCCCACAAACCCCTCAACCCCTCTTATTGTGTCTGAACCGTTCATCCGTGTTGTAGAATTTTAACCTCAGCTGACCCAAAGTCAGAGACTTTGAGGAAAAAAGTTTAGTTTTAGAATGGTTTAAAAAAAAAAAATTACTTTACATTTCCAAACTGTCCCTAAGTCAAGACTAAGATCTAAAGGGGACAGAATCTTTGCAGATGATTTCTATGACCAGAGGTTATGCAACATGTGACCCTTGGGCCCACATGTGACATAAATACCATTAAGTTTATATTTCTACTTTTAATCACACAAGGACTGGTTTGTTTCAGCACCTCTTCTGTCCAGTTTGTGAAAATAATTAATAGAACAAAATAAAACAAATAATGTCAGGATAAAAATACACAGGTCTGTTTGAGCTAATAGCCTGTTAACATGTTAGCTTGTCAAAATAAGGTGAGATCAATCCATGTCCTTGCTCTAATTATCCTAAAATGTGTTTTTTACACTGCTGTAATGCTGAAACAGAGTGAAGTTAACTGTGTCCCATAAAAGAGGAACTAAGGTTTAAAAGACAAAAAATAAAGAAAAAGCTTTTTATTCATGTGTCCATGTTAA
>JARVJO010000305.1:11824404-11861662 GCA_031762555.1 Cynodonichthys magdalenae
GTTCAGGTAATACCTTTGAGTTTGAAAGAATTCGGACCCTTGAAACGGAGAGCTGGTACTGAGGCGCTTCTGAAGCAATGAGGAAGTGTCTTGCGACATAACAAGCTATTCCATCATTCCAACTGCCAGATGTGTTTTTCTGAAAAAAAGAAAAAACACTGTAAATTTAAATGATTTTTACACGTTTTAGACAGAGAAACAAGTGATAAAACAGTGTAGATTTGAACACAATGTTCTGCTGCAAGTTGTCAAAATAAAGCGTTCTGTGAAAATATGGCAGGTTTTTTTAATATGTAATTTTGATAAGTATGTGAATTTGTCTTTTGATAAAAACATCATTCTATCAGAGGACATTCAGTAGTTAAATTTTAAACAGAAATCACAGAAATAATTCATTGGGATGCATATAAAGAAAAATACTTTTTCATTTAGTAGTAAAACAAACAGAAATTGTACAATTTTTGTGCTACTGTGAACTAGATTTAATTAGGAAAATGCTAAAAACTTATCATTTTAGTTGGACATTATTTCTTTAACATTCTGATTTTGTCTGATTGGTAGTTTAGCTCATTTTACTAGTTTTTTTTTTTATTGTATCTTGATTTTTTTATCTCTGTTATTGGTATAATGTTATTGGTATGTATCACTGAGTGACTTTTATTTTGAAAGTCACCATATAAATAAAATGTTCTTACGCACTTTGTACATATTTATATGCCTTTATGTTGCCGTTTATTTAGTGTTGAATAGTTATTTACGTATAATTTTATGGTTAAGTGCAAATACCAGCGGCAGCAGATAGCTGTAGCACTTCTGTTGCAGCCTGTGCCCCTTCTAACAGCATTTGAATGAAACGCTTAAAATATTTGAGTGAAGTTGTTTGAAGACACACTTTGTTTTCTCTGACTAGCCATCAGCTCATCAGCCCAGTCAGAATGAAACACTCTCTTAACTGAGGTCAGTCACAGGGCCATGTATAGCAGGTAACATACTATTTGTTCACAATCTTTTAACAAAACTTCACTTCAAAGGTTCTAAACTTAAAGCTAATCAATTTTTGAATCAATAGATTTTTGTCAAACAAAAACACTGCAGACTTACTGTTACTTAAAACTTTTTTTTTTTTTTACATCTCTAATTGCTCTCCATGTTCACGAGTGTGGGGTGGTGGAGCGGGTGTGGTGGCTCTGCGTGACTAGAACAGAAGAAAGCTGGACGCCTCAAGGGGGGCTAAAGTGGACCTTATCCACAGAAGCGATATAAATCTTAACCGATGTGACGGAGAAAGATGGAGAGCTGGAGAGGAGCGTGGATCGGCTGCGAGGGGCAGGGGGGGCCATTTCAGACTCCTGGGATTCCAAAGCAGTGACCGTGAAAGTGCTTAGATAAACAGAGAGTAAGACGCAAGGAGAGGAGAGGGGAGGGGGTAAAATAGTGATGGGAGAAGCAGTGGAGGAAGGAGAGGGTTGTAAGGTTATTACATACTGACTGGAAAATGAAAAAGAACATTTATGGTAGATGGGGGGTGAAACCAGGACTGGAAGTTCTACAGTAAGTTGACCAGGACTTTGGAGGCTCTGAAAGCTGCCAGTTCACTCTCTTTACTCCTCTGCCTCTTCAATCATTCCTCCTCCTTCTGTTTTTAAATAATTCAGGTCAGTCGGATCAGAGTGAAGTTCCTCAACATGTTCTAACTGTGTCTGACTGCCACACTGAAGGACGGCTTTAACCCACCAACCAGCCATTCCTCAAACAACCACATAGTCCCAACCAGGAAACACAAGAACTCACCTGACGTTAAAGGAAAACAGAAACAAGTCAGAGATTTCTGTTTGGTGTTCATATCATAGGCAATTAAAAAGACAAATTTGTGTTTGTGTAGTCGGATTGAAAAGAAACCATCAGAAGGGTGACCTAGTTTTAAAAAGGATGGATTTTCAAAGCCAGGTCGGAGCGCATTTGCTTTGCTCTTGCTCTTTGTGTTTGTGTAAATGTGTGTCTGTGTTCACTCGTTAGTCCTCCCTGACCCGCTCACAGGTGGGCCGAAAGACCCAGGATCATTTGGAGCTGATAAATAAAACCATTAGAGAGCAGTGGTATTCATATCTGCTACCCCGCTAACAGCTAATAATGGAGCTAACTTTTTGTTTAGTGGATTAAAGGTTTTGCTAATTTCAGAAACTGTTAGCAAGCCAAATATCTTCCATTAAATTTAGGGACATAGAAATAGTTTTTTTATGTGTTTTTATCCAAAATCCAGAAGTTTCTGTGGATACCGCACATTTCTATGTTTAAATGACAGAGTTAACATTTATCAGTTATTGTTAACTTCCACTAATTTTCCTAGCTGTTTAGTGGTTAAGCTTTTGCGAAGCAAATTTTTTTTTTTTTTGGTGGTGGTGGTGGTGGTTAGCAAAGCTAACTTTTTGGTTAGCTGCCCATCACTGTTAGACAGTAAATTACAAGAAAATATCAAAGTTTAAAATATTCGTTAATAACCAACAGTCTCAAATGATCCGTTATTGTTTGGTGTGCAGTTACGGATTGTTTGTTCATTTATTAGTGTGTGAAATTATAAAATGAACATCTTTGAATATTGTGTTAAAAACGTCTGTGTATGTATGTACATTGCTAATATTGGGAGGTGGAGGTGCTCAGCGGGAACGACTCAAGTGACTTAAGTGATCTGCGTTATTTTAGTGATTGACTCCGATTACCCCATGAACAGGATTTACCATCTCTACCCTCCAGCTGCATCATTTGACAAATTTTAAATATGGTTGGAAAGCCACATTTTTGAAGCTCCCTAACTATGAAAGTACCTCCCCACCTTCTCGACCCCCTGCCCTGAGCAGACACCAACAGAGCATCTACTCCACGAGCTACTGTAGCCATATTTGAGCCTGGCACCTGCACAGACCAGCCCTGTATTTACCCCCGTTAGACCGCTGAAACACAGAGAGCACTCATTACTCTGAGGTTTGGGCCGTCCAACAGAGGGACACAGGGAAAAAAAACAAGACTGATGGAGCGAGAAGATGGATGGATGGATGGGTGGGGCTCTGGCTTGTTGGCACCAATCCCAGTTTGGGATTTTGGTGGTTGCCCTGGTAACGGCACATCTGACCTTATTTACCCCCCACCTCTCCTGTGTACCCCACTTTTGCTCGTTTCTTTATCGGCACACAGCTTCCAAAACTCTTTATCTGGTGCTCCCTCACACTCAGTCTGACAATTTTTTGCTGCTCCAGTGTTTTTTTTGTGTTTTTTTTTTTTTTTTCCCCAAAGTGATGCTTCTCGTCAAATGGAGAAAATAAAAATGACAGGACTGCACTCCGGTCCATTTGCTGTATCTCGTGGACAGTAATTTCATACCTACCCCCAAGAAAAAGTTACTGGAAAGCCTATTTTGGGATTGGACTAGACCACACAGGGCGAGTCGTCCCTATGCATGAGAGAGCGCTCTGCCACATGAAGGACTGATGGTTTCTGCAGACCTGCAGCCATATCAAAACGGTTCAGATGAATTCCATACAGATCTGTCCCGTAGGCCTCAATTGAGCAATTCTCCTCAGCTCTAGCTGGCCCTTAACTTTGCATCCTGTTGTGCTGCTGAGTCCCACAGAATTGCAGCGAGCGGACCTCCGCCCTAACAGGCAGAAAATAGGGTCTGTTTTTACTTTGAGGCCTGAAGCAGCAGGTGTGTTTGTGTAGCTGTGTGGTTTTTATCTGTTTCTGTGGATTGATGTGGGCTGAGGCAGCCTGCTGATCCAAACAGTTTGAATAAAGGGTCGTGTGAATCGCTTCCTTTTGGTCATTTGATTGAGGTGACAAACCTTCACGCCCACAGTGGTCAACATTTATGCATTGTGTGTGCTAGCTTTTACATGGATCTTAGACTATTTGCACATTGGCTTTAATATGTTGTTATTTCTCTATTCTAATAAAAGTCTGTGACACATGAAAACGTATATCTTAGTTTTTGGGAATGACAATGGGTTACAATTGAGACTAAAACACAAAGAGTCGAGGCTAAAAAGCTTGTATTTGTGTATATACTGTGTGTATGTAAATATATATGATAGCTTTGAAGCTAACACTGTAAATTAGCTCTGACGCTAAAGCTAAAAGGCTAAAGCTAGGGTGAAGCAGCTCTGTTGTCCTCCATCATTTTCAGATATAGGTTGAGTTATTTCTACCTTCTCCTCTCTGTCAACGCTCTCCGTTTCATTTAAAAGGGCTGAATGTCAGACATTGTCTAAAATTAACCTTCAAACTGGATATAGCTCGCACCAAAGCACCAAAGCACCAGTAAGCATCATCAATGAACCAGAATGATTTGCAGCGTAAATAACATGCCAATGTCCATGTGACAAAATATAATTTTAAAGCTTTTAAAATCTAACTAACCAGTCCACAGTATTAAAACAGCCTTTATAAATGTTTATCAATAATGAGGAACCACAGACGAACCTTTCAGATCAAAATGAATGCTTAGGAGTTTCAATTTAGAGTAAACAAAAAAAAACAGAGAGAAATTAAAGAAGGGAAAAGTGTCGCAAAGTTCACATTCCTTGCATTTGTGAAGGGTTAAGAGTCACAGAAATTAAAGCAGAAAGTCTGGTTTACAGCAGAGATTCACATCCTGCTGACCTCGAAGGAAACTTAAAGACACACATTTAAACGCACACTCTGCTATGCACACATCCCAAAACAGGAACAAGCAGATAACCACCCCAGCTTGCCCCCCCCCTCCTTAAAGTCCCCATTTCCTCTCTGTGATGAGGTGTGGATCAAGCCTTTGGCCTCAGTTTGAGTCTAAAGAGGTGAATTCTACAGACTGTTGAGTGTGAGGGGGAGGGGGGGAGGGGTGTCTTAGAAAAAAGGTTTTTGGAGCCAGCTGGGAAAGCGAGATGGTGGGGGGCCACAGATGGTCATAGATGGGGGGGAAACATCCTTGTTTATGTGCATTGAAGGGAGTATGAATTACGATAGACATAACAGAGGTTTTGACTCTGAACGCATCGTGGGCACGGAGGTGGGGGGGCACAGTTAGGTGAAGGTCGGGGGGGTGGGGATGGGGGGATTGTTTGTCCTAATTTTGTTCTGTTTTTCATCCATGTGGAGTGAGACTGAGAAGAAGAGGGAAAACCACAAACACCACAAGGTTCTGGGGTTGTTAATTCTTAAAGGCCATGTGCAGCAGATGATGCTTGTTTTTCTCTTTTTGTTTTTGGATGATTTGTCTTGTCTTTTGTTTCCCTCTGAACATGGGATAGCCTGTGGATTGGACTGATGTTGTAGATCTCAAGGAAACATTGTTCTTTCTTTAGTTACTCTCTTTCTTCTTCGGCTGTCTTTAGGCTCTTTTAGTCCCGAGTTCTCTTTGATTTTTTTTTTTCCCATCAGTTTTTTTTCTGAAAGTAATGATGCTGCTCCTACAAAAGTCAGGATCAGCACTTTAGATTCATATGACAAGTTTCATTTCTGCCCTATCAGGAGGACGGCATTAACGTGTGGACACCTTAAGTTCCTTCTCACTTTTGTTACCCGTGTTGTGTTAAGACAAGTGAAATCGTAGCATTGTTGCTGCGGTTTATCCATTCATGTAGGTACACAAAATCCTTGCATGTTTCCTCTGAAACCAAAGCTTTTTGAATCCAGGTCTCAGAGTGAAGGTTTTTGCAAACCTCCAGCATCAATGTGACTACAGCTGCAGTCAATAGTTTTTTGCACTTACGCCAATGAATAACAGTAAGAATGGCGAATAGCACAGTGCTTTTGTGCCTCTATCATTTTTTTAATGTGTTGGAGCAACCAAACTTTATTCTTGGTACAAACATTGGTTTGTGTATTCATCATTTTGGCTGTACCGTGAAAATTTTTACCCCAAAAATCATCGATAAAGTGGTGGGGTCATACTATACACAGGAGTTAATTTTGACAGATTTTTTTCTAATGTGCTAATTTTCAATACTTTCTTGTATATAACTGAAATATTGTGTTGCTGGGGATAAATAATTATCAATTCTCCCTCTGTCCTCACACTGTAGAATGCATCTCGATGAACAGTAGTTGTTTGTTTTTTTTTCCACCAAGGTAAAAAAAAAACTTTTTTTTCTCTTGTGAACCACAGAGATGGAAAGAACACCTGGATGTCAGTTGCATGTTGCTCAATTGAACCAGATGAGCAGATCTTCAAAGCTATATATGAAATTGGGGGTATCATACAGTAATACATGAGGGTTAGATTTTTTTCATGCTTTTTAAGCTAAAAAATTGGTGTTGCATTATACTGGAATCGCACTATACATGTATAAATACGGTAACTGTTTTCATGCTCAGGACTGAATTGTCTGAATGCCTTTGTGTCTCCATGAAATTCAAAAATCCCAGTGCCTACACTTAACTACAACAGATTCAACAAGCACAGCAGAATCAGTGTAGGCGTGTGTATGTTTAATAATATGCACATCAGATTGTTTACATGTTAACAGGACCTTAGCAAGGCTAGTTCCTCATTTCATCTTTTCATCCCAACACATTACAGGTTTACCGTGTTAGCAGAGTGCTACATTGGTAAAGCTAAGTCATAGCCACTTATACTGTCGCAGCAATCTTCACTCCACTTATCATCTTAAATCGGGGTCCAATTTCCTAGTGGAAGTTTTTCACAACTCTCCTTTGGTTTTCAGATAAGGAGCCTAGAAAACCCTAGAAAATTAGACCTTTTTAGAGAGGCAGCAGATACAAGAAGTTTTCGGGGGAAATTGGAGCCCAGCTTCTGTTCTGTACTGTAAAGTTAGGCAGCATTCCATTCTCCGGCTTGATGAAAGGTGAGATCACTCTTAAAAGGCAAATACATGGTGGTGCTGTCATGTACCAATAGACAAGCTATGACTTGTAGAAGAATAAGTAAATATTAGCAGACTTCTGCTGCTTTGAAAATGCAGCTCACCAGTTAATAGAATTGACAAAGCAAAACAGTTTGTGCAGGAGAGCCGAGTTTGTGATGCAATTCACCATCACAACTGACCAGAAACTTCATTTCATAGGTCTGCTAATAGAGATTACTGGTTATACTCTCTGAGCAGTTTTTTTGGGTTGAAAAGACATTTACGCAAGATTTAAATTGACAGTAGACGTTGAGGCTAAAATCAGGTTAAAGTAAAAGTTTAGTTGACATCTAAATCCAAATTAAGACACCAAACGAAGGTCTTAGTGACACACTCCAGCTCCTCGTGGGGTCCCAAGGTGTCCCAGGCCAGGATGGATATATAATCCCTCTGGCAAGTTTTGGATCTGCTACGGGTCTTCTTACAGACAGATGTGCTTGAAAACCTGCAAAGGGAAATGATCAAGGGATGGATGGATGGATCAGTAAACCTTATGGTCTGTGGAGCAGTAACTATACAAGACCATGTACTAAAACTAAATAGTTTTACTGTCCAACGAAAAAGTTCTGTAGTGCCCAATCCCTGTCCTGCATCTTTTAGATGTTTCCCTGCTTTGACACACCTGAGTTTAATGATTGATTAATATCCTTCCACAGAACATAAAGGTGTGCTGAAGATCAGGGAAACATCTAAAACACGTGTCAAACTCAAATGTGGCCTGCAATGGCAACACTAAGTGGAGGTGCAGGGTTCAAAAGTAGCCAGTAGCCGATTCAATTCACTGTTTAAAATCTCCATTTTGCTGCATTTTAACTGGCTTCTTTTGCCCAGTTGTACTGGGATTTGGGAATTTTCAACTTAACAAGTTGAAACTTTAAACTCGAATGCCCCTTTTGGTGGGAATTCTAGATGGTAGATACAACTACTCAACAGGAAGTAAAACTCTTGTACTTTTAAAATGATATCTGTATTTTTTTTTTTTCACATTTAGTCAGTTGTACATGTAGCACTGTTTTTAGTATTTATAAGATGATGTGTTTGTGTTTCTATGCAGGAATTACTATGTAGAGTTCAGTTATTGTTTGTTAGAGGTGCTCAGTCGTAGCAATGAGATGAGAAATGTGACATTTCCTGTTTTTAGTCAAACACAAAACGTAAAAGTGAATTACAACTGGCTCTTTGAAGGCCACCACAATGCTCATGTGGCCCTCAGTGAAAAGGAGTTTGACACCCCTGATCCAGAACATGCAGGAGAGTGGCACTTGAGGACCAGGATTGGATACTACTGACATAGATACACCTAATGTGAATTTTTTTGGTTATTTTTTTATTCACTGACGGACTCGCCTCATAGAGATTCCTTTGTTAGTTGGTAATATTCACCTATTTTACAACATGATGGGAAAATAAAACACTTTTTCACCAGATCCTGCAGTAGTATTGTTCCTACAGGACCCACCACTGTGTGTGTGTGTGTGTGTATAACTTTGTCACGCTGTTGTTTATCCAGCCCAGGCACTGTGACCACAGAGTGCTGTGCCCAGTCAGCACTGCACCCCGAGTTAGTGCTCACCCTGCTGCGATTAACCACAGAAGAACTGAGGCTCAACCAACCATTTCACCCCCCACTATCACTGAAAGGAACCAGAAACCCTTCACTGGGGGTGTAGTTAGTGTACCGTCACAAGCAGGATGGCGTGTCTGAACACTGTATGCATTCCATGCAGTCATTTGGGACACACAGATAAGTGTGTAATCATGCTATTAGCATTTTCATTGCATGGTAAAGTGATATTTTTATCCCAGATATTTCTATGTTCTGTGCCCCAGTGTATTCACAGCTGCCGAGTACAATCTAGTATCTGCTCTGTATTCCTGAGGCAGTGTTTGGAGATTGTTGCTCCTTTTAATTATTCTCTCATATTAAAGGATCAAAGGTCTCTGGAACAGTAGCTCTGCTGCATTTCATTAAAACTGCACATATAGTGAAGCCCCAATTTTCGTGGGGGTTATGTTCTTACCTGCGAATTGTGAAGAAAATAACAAATAATGGATGCAGTCCAGAAAAGGCCTACAGCACGATTGGGGTGGCATCGTAATGCAATAGGAAACAAGCAAAAGCAGTAATGTGTCTGCCACTACCTTGCTCTGAGGTTGTTTTTTAAAAAAATAGTTTTGTACCTCGTTCTGAGCTTAGGAGGCGCTACAGATGGGGGTTTCTATTACCCCCCCTCCCTCTTCTGATTGAACTGAGGTGGTCAGAACACCATTATGGGACGTTATGGGGTGTCTTCTGAAAGAGCCTAGCATGTTGATGTCCCAGTTTCCAAAGCAGCCTTGTGGAAATTTGGCGCTTCTCCTCACGTGACTGATACGTCATAATTTTTATATACCATCACCATATATATATATATATATATATATATATATATATATATATATATATGGTGATGGTATATAAAAATATATACACCATGGTCGGTATACCAAAATACTGTCATGCCACCCAAGCCTACCACAAACTACTATTTATTAGGTTTCATGAAAAAATCCACAAAAGTCTGAGTCTGAAAACTGTGAATGCAACATTGCAGGGCCTCACTGTATGTAAATCCCCAGCTTTGTAACGATACAACGTGTTTGAATGTTAATACAATATTTCTCTATCACAAAGTCTGTCATTATATGATTTCGATTCAATTAAATTTATAAGCCTGCAATCGATATGTGATATTGATCCATATTGATCCAGGCTGATATAGACTTTAATTTTTCTTGATTAAAATTGAATCATTAATCCTTTATCAGTATACCAATATGGATTTAGAATGTGACAAAAAAATGAATAAATTGGCAATTTTATTTATTTTTTTCTTTTCGATAAAAAGCAGTCCTTAGAAGGTGCACAAGTAGTAAAAATATTCGTACATGGAGGACAAAGTGTGGTGTTACTCGCCCTCCGCTCCAGCAAACCTGTCCACAAGTCCTGGTTGTTGCATCCAGAGGAATCTCCCACTGATGTGGCTGCTCCAGCACTTTCTTCTTCCAACACCCACAGCTTCTCTCCCATGATGCCCCCCTCTCTCTGTCACCGCTCTACTGCTCAGTAGTCTGGCAGGAAGGGGGAAGACGCTGAGTGTAATTAGGGCATACCCGAGCCTACCAGGGCCGGAGAGGAGGAAGGTGGAAGAAGAGAAAAGGAATCGAACAGGGAAAAGAGGGATGACAGTTTTGACATCGGTACAGCGTATCAGCGCTGTAATTGCTGGTGTGCATATGGCACAAGCTCAGAGTGGGAGTGTGTGTAGGGGGGTGGGTATCAGGTAGGCTATGCAGACTCTGAAAGCAACAGATGGAGGATGAGTGTGTCTCATCCAAAGTGGAGAGGAGGAATTCTGAAGTGGGGTTTGTTGGAATCTTGAGATGAATGACATCTGTAGCAGGGAGTGCAGCATATTGACGCAGTGTGAGTCTATTGTTGAACGCACGCACACACACACACACACACACACACACTTCAACAGGAAGCCTTTTTCTGCTTTAGAGAGGTCTTAAAAAGAACCACAGGTGGTCTGAAAATAGAAAAAAACTGTTGTGTGCTTCTATATTTGTGTCAGAGTGTGCACTTACATGCGTTAGGCTAAACTCAAACAGCTTTTCTGCGATAATTAGTACTCACAGGTATCACACACACACATTTACACACAGTGACAGGGGGGGATATTGATCATGGAGAGTGTGCATTTGTGTCCTGGTTGACTAATCCTGATCGATGAAGCCCTGTCCTTCTAGGTGGACCTTCAGTTCCACAGGAAGCAGCGTAGAGTTTTTCTGTGTTTTTATTCTTTTCTGCTCCATTACTCGACTCTGAAATCCACCCACCACACTCACGCTCAGTTTCAGAGTTACACTGTTCATGTCTGTTTGAGTTACTTTTTAACTTCTCTGAGTCTCTTGTCATTCCTCCATCCGTCTTTGATCCACTCTGCAGATTTGCTGGACCATCTCAAGACTCCTGTCACGACTTTTCCCGCTTCATTTTCTGTTTTCATCAGTCTTGTCTGTCCTACACTTTCACTTCCCCGCTCTCGTTTTTTTTTTCTCCTGCTATTTATGCTTCTGGTCTCCTCTTTTTTTTGTCCGCCTACTTAACTCGAGACTGAGCCGCCGCGCATCACCACCTCCACCTCTGCCCCGTCCTACACTCCCTTTCCCCTACACTGAGTCCCACTAATCCCCCCCCCCCCCCCCTCCCCTTCCCTCGGTCTGTCACCCCTCTATAAAGACTCCCACTGATGGAGCTGAACCCTTTTCTGCCCGAGCCACTGTCTTGCCCCTTCATTCTTCCCTCTCGCTGCTCCATGAGACGAGGAGCCCAATTAAAGTCTGTCTTCTCTCTCCTGTTTGCTCCGCTGTTCTCCCCTCTCAGACTCTCTGGGGTCACTTATTAAAACGCTTTTACTTCCTTTTTTTTTCTTTTCTTTTAGTCCACTTTATGCACCTATTTGTCCAACTTTCTTCTTGCCTTTACTTTTTCCCTTTCTCTTATTTTTCTGTCATGTCACATTTTAAACAGCTGTTCACACAACTTCTACACATCATATTTACCTATTTTATTCTCCTATTGCTTTATACATGGGTAGCTCTTTCTACTCTGGCTGACAGGAAGTCAGAAGTATTATGCAGCTCTTCTGTTCTAATGATGCTGTCTTGTACAAAGTTGTCGAAATGCCAAAAGCTAGTCAGCCTTGACTGACGTGGTTGTGTGTGTGTTGTGCAGTAAGAAGTGGAAAGCAGAGGGAGTCGAGTTTATTTCACGCTCAATCTCCCCACCCACCCCTCCACCCCGCCCCCGGTGATGTTAACTAGCATATTGAGAATTGTTGTCCTCGTTTGACGCTCATCGCTCCCTCGCTGGAATAAAAATGAAGACGTGATCTATAACCCCCACCACCACCAAAACGATGTTGAAATCTTGCACAAACTTTGTTCCATCATCAACAGTAATTGCGTTATTGATGACCTGCTCGTCTCCTGGAAGCACCTGCGCTCCTCCAGGCACTCTTTCTGTTTAATCACCACCTCGCTCGTGTGTTAGTCTGTAATTGTTATGTGAAAAATTAATGTCCCCCGTCCTTCGTCTTCTTCCTTTCACAGGCTAACAGCAGGAGAGCTGTCCGTCCAAATGAATCTCAACGATTACCTGGACATCTACTGCCCCCATTACTCCGCCACGGGGGCTCCGGTTCCGGAGCAGCCGGAGACTCTGGCCCTCTACCTGGTGGGCGAGGAGTCGTTCAAAGGCTGTGTGGAGACCAAAGGGGCCATCAAGCGGTGGGAGTGCAACACCCCCTTTGCTCCATTTGGACCCGTGCGCTTTTCGGAGAAGATCCAAAGGTTTACGCCCTTCTCTCTGGGCTTTGAGTTCCTGCCCGGGAAACATTACTACTACAGCTGTAAGTACAGGATGTTTGAAGATTTGTAGCTTGGGAACGTATGAAAACTGACTTATTGAAACGTAGTTCTTTATATAGGAGCCATCAAAATGTTTTTTATATTTTTAAAAATATAAAAGTTCAGAAAACACCTATTGTGACACTCTTGCTTGAAGGTTCCCCAGCTGCACAGGAAGTGCTACAGCTAGCTGCCGCTGCCATTATGTGCATTTGCAAATTACTATAAAAGCCTTCTGAAAACATCAAATATGGCATTTCAAGACAGAAGCAATCCACTCTGGTCAGACTAGCCGTTAGCTCATGAGTTCAGTCCAAATTAAACTCTAATGAAGAGCTACCTACAACAGGTAAGATATTAGTTAATAATAATCTTCTTATAAAGCCCCACATCCAAAGATTAATTTATTTATCAGCATTAATCATTGTTAGCTAGTTGTAGTTTGCATGAAAAGTCCAACAACTAAATGTGAGTTCCAAATAATTTTAGCTCTGCTGCTGACAGGTGGGAGCTTTGATGCACAGTTGTTGTTGCTACGAGCAAATGTGGCTAAAAGGTGGATGTTTTTTTAGGTAAGAAGCTTTATCTTGTCATTGCATTTGTTCAAGTAAAACAATTTTCCTTTCAGGCAGAAATAATTATTTTCCCTTAAAGTTTTCATAACTTTATTCAAAACTGCATTAATTTGATGTTTTTGAGAACCTGCAGAGAGTTTTTTTTTATATATAATGGTTTCTCCATCACATCCTCCTCCTGTGCTCCTCTCCTTTTACCAATTTAAAATCACTGAGGGGAGTAAAAAGGGGCTGTAAATGTTTTTATTTTTCCTCCACTTTTAAAACTTTTGGTGTAAGTTTGGAAGGAGGGTGTACATGAGACGAATACAGTAGATGAGGAATGAGAGTTGAGAGCATCATGTGGAAGGATGACAACACAGAGGCAAGGGAAGATGGTGTCTTAGAGGAAGAAATGATGATCCATATGGGGGGGGGATAAAGAAGTGCCTGCAACTCCTTCAACTGAAGCATAGAGCAAAACTGAGGCCATAAAGTTTCAAAACAAAATGTTTGTTTTAAACTGAAAGAAAAATTTTGGAACTGAAAAAAAGAAACTGGAAAAAAATTTAAACTAAAATAAGAAGATTTGAAACTAAACAATTTTAATACTGTTTTAATAATTACATATGGCAGCCCATTGTCATTTATTTAAAAAAATATGGCAGTTTGTATCAAACAGTTAACAATGTGTGACAGGACGTTGTATCATATAATAAAAAACATGTAGGCCATTGTATCATATAATTATTCATGAATGACAGCCCATTGTATCATAAAATAAAAAAATGGCAGATCATTATATCATAATTAATGAAGTTTGGCAGGTCATTGTATAATATAATTACCCATGTAATGGGTTGTATCGTATAAAAAAAATAACATTTATAAGTGTCATTTTTTTTTTTTGTTTCAAAATTTTTCTTTCAGTCTCAAAAATTTTTTTTTTTTAATTTTATGGCACCATTGTAGCTCCATAAAGAAGTCTTGGGTAAAAGACGAAACATTTCAATGCCGAAGACCCCGTCCAGAGGACTTGGCTAAACCTACCTGGATTATTTAGAGTGTATCAGAACTTGGACACTGACATTACAGGAGAGGGGGGTGGAAGAAAGAATAAAATAGACAACAAAAGCCACGGATGAGACGAAAGCAGAGAATCTTTACATAAATTACTGTGGAGGTTCGAAAGGACAATGGAGTATTGTGAGAGCATGAGAGAGTAGTCCCCTGCCACGACTCAAACACACATGCATATATGCACACATGATCACTGGGCTTTTGTGGGAAGAGCAACAATAGGTCCCTCCCGGTCAGGTCACAGCAGGATCAGAGCGATTATGTGTGTTTTGTCCACATCAAAGATTAGGCATAAAGTTGGTCCAAATGTCTGGCTCAGGGGTTTGAGCTCATAATGGGGCTTCAGCACTGGACACCGCATGTTGCCATTAGCCTGGGAGAACAGCACAATAGTATTAGAAACACTAATGGCATTAGTTTGTTCGCTCTGCGCTGAGCTCTGCTCTTCTTCACCATGACTGTGACACTTTCAGACCAGGGTTTCTCAGAACCCCCTGCCACACCCAGCGATGAGAGAAGAGCCCACTTTGTGTTGGGGGTCACTAAAAACAGGAAACACCTTGAGACCTTGATGGTCTGCTGCTGCTTTTAGAGTTGAACAATTTTGTGGGATGGTGAAGTAAGCTCAGGATGTTTGAAGTTTAAAAGCGAATACGTGCAAGCACAGGCAAATTAACAGGTCGTCCATTACCGCTTTGACGATGGAAAAAAAATGAGGCCATTTACTCACTATCATTTTAATTAAAAAAATACATTTAACCGTAGCTTTTGAATTACAAGCAAAAACTGCAAAACTTAAAGGCAAGTTTCTTTGACAAGGTTTACTAGAACTACAAAACTACATCTAACTTCCAAGAAAAACTAATAAAGAGGTTGATGTTTTAATGAATAGTTCAAACATTTCGAAGTTACGTTTTGGTGGAGGGGTTAGGAACAGTTTTCCTGTAGTAGACGGTTGAATGACCTCCGCTTGGAGAAGCAGGCTTTAACTCTGATCAAATAGACATGCTAACAGCTAGTCGACTTAAACATGGTTAGGTGCCATCAAAAGCTCCAATCTCAAAAGTATTTTTGTTAATTTACTTTATAAACCTTTACATCTCCTTCTGTTTTAGGTTGTATTCTGGCAGAAATGTTTTTACAAAAGGGCTACAGTTGGTAACCTTAGAATAATGTAATGTAACACTGACAGAGATGTAAAGGTTTCTAAAAACAGTTTGCATTAAATCACTTAGAAATTTTTGAAGCAACATTTATCTGCTTTGGTCTTGGACTTTCTGTTGGTCTTACTCCAAACTGAGGCCAACTGGATAAAGGCCGAGTCATACTTTCTGAGATGCCAAGATATTTGTCCTTACTAACCTAGGTGCCAACAATTGGGTTTTTGTTCTTGCAAATCTCCTGAGAATCTTTTTTTTTGTTTGTTTGTTTGTTTGCACAAACGCCCGATGTGGGCCTGGCAGAACTTTTTGCCCCATTTATTATGTGATTTGTCAGAACTTTGTGGGCATGTTTATGAGGAAAAGTGGGTGGACTAAAATGCTCTCATTTTGCCTCAACTGGTCCTCTGAGAAGTAGCCATCTTTTTAAATGTTCCAGCAAAACTTGTAAAGATAGTCAAATAACTCGTGGGTAGAGACAGCGTGGAGACATCGGCGGCTCTCCACTCTTCGTTGCCGTGCTGATGTCTGTCAGCAAGAACGGATGTCTTGCGTCTTTTGACCCATGCAGCATGTTTTTAACCTTTCCACTTAACTCCACTTCCAATATCTGAACTTTTGCTTTTGGTTAATGTAGAAATACCCAAGTACAGTATAAGAAGTAATAACATTACACAACTTTATGCTATTAGTAGAGAATGAATAGAGATCAACAGCAAGTGAAAGAGACAGATGTTTAATTTGTCAAAGCGCTAAAATGTATCGAAGCATTTATTACTGGGAAAATGAAGGCTATGTATTTGAGGATTCAACACATTCAGAAGCACTGAATCATTAACTGAAGAATTCTTATTGAACCGCGAGGTCGGCCAAGATTCACGGCTCTGTTTACACGATTAGGAGAATTCAAACTGGACGCAGAGATGAAGGCCGTTTGTGTTCAAGGTTACTCATTGGTACAAACAAGTTATTTCTCAAAGTTTGTCACAATGAAATAGGAAAAGATTTGGTAACAAGTCAGTCTAGTCTTTTTTCTTATTGGTTGTATTCAAAATATTTATTTTCTAGATGAAATTTAATCACTACAAAAAACAAGACGGTTGGTGTCTGAGTAGGTTACACCACTATTTATTTCACCACAATATATTTGCGTGTGTAGTTTGAAGGACTTACTAAACAGTAGACATGCTGTCTTGTTGCTTTAAAAATGCAATTTAATATATTTAAATGTATTAAAACCTAAAGTCTTATGGTCAGGGTTCAGGTTTAGGCTTTTTGAGTCACTTAAACTGAAGAATTTTTTTTTTATTTTTAGTAAATTTTAAAGTAAGATATCTGCTATTAAAAAAACAAGTCATGTATAGGATGGTGTTGAAGAGATAGATGAATAAAGTGCTGAATGCTCTGCACTAATGCATAAATCACAGTCTAGGCGTAAATGATAGAGAAATGTTTTAATATTTACTACACTGTATAAAAATGATTCCTAACATACTGTCAGAAATGTCTGCGAGCTGCAGCTCATCACTCCTAATGATTGATGTCATGGAGAAGGAGTTTAAGAAAGTAAATTTGAGTGTCTAAGCTGCTAACCTGAGGCAGAGGCTTCTCTGAGAGGTGGCAGGTCTGGCTGTTTTGATGCTTTAGGCAGAATTTCTATCTGATTCAAACGGAAAAAAAAGAAGGAAAAAAACTGCAGACAAAATGGATCAGACCTTTACTTGCTCTGAAGTAAAACTGTCTAAATACATTTTAAAGGAGCTTAGGACTCATCCTAAGAATTATCTCTGTGGGAGTCCAATAATTTGCCACTTAAAGTCTAAAATATAGGCTGTTACCATTATCCTTATTAACATAGAAATATGGCTATATACTGAATTTTCAACTGCTCAATATAAGTTTTAATTCAATTACACATAATATTTATACATTTTGAGGTGATACAAATGTGCAACAGTGAGGAAAAAACATGTTCTATGAAGAGACAATTTTAAAAACCATTAAATAGAGGCTAAGCCCCCCACCCAAAAAAAAGGAAATAATAAAAAATAATAAAATAAAAAAACAAGTCAGACTGAGGTGGTCCTCCCTAAATGTCTCTGTATCTAAGTCGTCCTGTATAT
Organism: Cynodonichthys magdalenae; assembly: GCA_031762555.1. Taxonomy (NCBI): domain Eukaryota; kingdom Metazoa; phylum Chordata; class Actinopteri; order Cyprinodontiformes; family Rivulidae; genus Cynodonichthys; species Cynodonichthys magdalenae. The sequence continues at coordinate 11,841,672 of JARVJO010000305.1, forward strand.
AAGGAAAGTCATGAATAGACAGATATAGGTACCAGGAAACATAGGTACTGAGAAACAGAGTCATCCCTATGTTTCCTGGTACCTATATTTCCCAGGTACCTGTATTCCCAGGGTACATGCATTTTCCTGTACCTATGTTTCTCAAGTAGGGGTCTCTGTAGAACATGTCCTGTGGGCGGAGTTCGCTTTACTCATGATTGGCGGAGTTGGCCCTACCCGTTATTGGTCAGATTGACTTATCTTGTAGGGCAACTTAAAAAAGGAAGTAATAATAGTAAAATATTATGATATATTATGCCATTTATAATGTATGTACCGTTTAAAACAGAAAAATAATTCAAATTAAAATGATTGCAAACATGTAAACATAATTAATTGACTTAAAATGTTATTTTTCATAAATTTATTCATTTAATTAAAAAACAAAATATTTAAATACAATAGAAGACAAAAATTTGTCAAATTTTGTGCCGCTAGCACCTTCTTGTCTCAAGTTTTTAGTGATCTTTTTACAGGCTGGTTGGGGGATGTTTTGACTGAGCCAAATTGTTACATGTCCCTCTACATGTACGACATTCAAATTTCATGCAGCTAGCACTTTCTTGTCTCAAGTTTTGACTAATATAAGTTATTTCTGGCTACGCAGCATCAATATCACTATCATGATCAAACAGATGCTGCTCAACCAACCATTTCGCCTCCCAAAACAGAAACATAAAGCTAAAAAGTGGGAAATCAATATTGGATGTTAATATCTGCCCAGTTTTACATATCGAACCGATACCGATATTCTAAAAAATGACCAACATTGGCCGATACCGATATTAATGCTGATATATCGTGCATCCCTAGTTTTGACAATAGTCAAATTGTTACACGTCCCACTATATGTACGGCTTTCAAATTTTGTGCAGCTAGCACCTTCCTTTCTCAAATTGACTAAAATTTATCTTAAAAAATTGTTTCTTCCTGCCCAACTCGACCAAGCTACTCGCTGCTGCCCCCAGCTTCTTCAAACCCCACCATCAACCCAACCAAACACGTCTTGGGCCAACTACGCCCACAAAATAAGAAACTCATACTTTGTGACTGCAGAGACCCCTTTCTCATATTTCCTGTGTACTTGAGTTTTTTGGTACCTGTTTCCTAGCACCCATGTTCCCTGGTACATATGTTTCCTAGCACCCATGTTTCCTGGTACAAGTGTTTCCCAGTTTCCCATTTCTTGTATTTCCCAGGTACCTGTAATCCTGGGGTACCTGTATTGCCAGGGTACTGGTGTTTATCAGTATCCATATTTCTAGCATGACTTTCATCAATAACCCTTGGAGAACATCAGTACTAGGGAGTATCCCGGTATGGACCCTGGACTGAGAATGTTTTGGGCGTAGAGATGTCAAACCTGATGTCAGACAATATTCCTGGAAGAAATCAACCCCTTAAGAAACATGAGCACATATGGATGGGTTTAGGAAGTGGAGTACCTTGTACCAGTGTGTTCTGGATCATTAGAGATTTTTAACACTAAAATTGGTAAACACTACATTTGCATTCAGAAGTTGTAATTTTTAAGTCTCAAGTTGGAGAAAAATGAGTGGAATGTGTTTGTATCGGAACTCCAGCTTATCCTGTGTTAAAGGTGAACAACAGAAGTTCAGCCTCAGCTGAAGTAAAGTTAAAAAGTACATAAAAGTTGATTTACTTTAACTTTTATTTTAGCTTCCATACACTTCTACCTGCAGCCCTCAGTTTTTCTGTTCTGTGTTTCTTGTGTTTTATCATTTGAGATTATGGAAACAAACTACAGCCAGCTTTTCTTTAGTCCCTGTTGAGTTAGCAGCTGTTTGTGAATCATTCAAATTTAAAACGCATTACCTGCAGCTTACCTACAAATTAGTTTTAGTAAAAGCAGCATTTAACTGACAGGTAATACAGCTGCTGTGAGCCATGATCAGTACTGATAACAAAGCAGTTGTATTCTCTACAGCCACACCTCTATGTAGAGTTTTCTTTTTATTTGTCCTGATGCATCTCAGTAACTCGGGTAGAAAAATCTAAAATAAAATTAAGTAGGTTCTCTGGACGGGTTCTACTTCAATGAAACTTTTTTGTCTCTCCTGGGGCAGTTCTTATAAGGCAAAGTTCACCTGAAACTCCTCAAACTGAAGAAGACTCTTGGAGGAGAGATGAAAAGTTTAATTAAAGAAGAACCCGTCCAGAGGACCTAATTTTTTTTCCTTTTTAATTCTTTTTATGTGGTTGTTTGGATCTGGCCATTTGTACAGAAGAGAATAAGGGCTATAGTGCATTTTATATTTTTTTACTTTAATCTTATAATTCAAAGAAGTAAGGTCAAAATTCTAACTTTAATCCCGGAATTCAGATTTTTGAGATTGAAGTAAAAAAAGTCAGAATTTGGACTTTGAATTTCTCTGAGTAAATGCCAATATCCTGATTTTTGACTTACAGTTCTGAGGTTAAAGTCAGAATTCTAAAAATAATCAAAATTCTGTTTTCTCAGAATTCTGAGATTAAAGCTAGAATCTTGGCTGGACTTTGATCTCAGAATTCAGTGCTTAAAGACAGAATTGTGACACACACTTACACACACACACCAAATTTTAAATGGTCAAAATTCTGAAATAAATCAAAATTCTGTCATTTTACTCAGAAATCAGAAAAATAAATAAATAAAATCACACTGATCCCAATCCTCTCCTGTAAGAATAATGTGAGACACTACAGCTGATTTTGAGCATTTAAACAAGAAATTTATTTGCCACAAAAAAGAACTAAATAAATGGAGCACAGAAGTTCTCTGAGTAGGTTTCTTTTTCTTTCTTTTTGAATGATTTTATTCTGCATATTTTCTTTTTACACCTCACATGTTAGCATCCTGAAGTCTGACTGTTTGTTGGGTTTGATGAGTAAGTAGCTGATTTACATATCCCTTTTCTTGTTCTCTGCAGCTCTGCCGACAGATGAAGGCCCTCCTCTGCCATGTATGAAGTTGCGTGTCACAGTGTGCTGTGAGCCCAGTGAGTACTCTCCTCCTTTCATCTGTTCTTCCTTTCATGCTCTTCCTCTTTGTACAACCGAGACTCTTCTGCCTCTCACATCTCTACTATCAAGGCTGAGTATAGAATGATGTTCAGACAACTCATCCAAACTACTACGCCTCTTTTCTTTTTTTTACTTACCTATAAACTTCTCTGCATTTTACATTTGCTTTTAAACTTAATTAGATGCAGTTGTATTTTTGAGTGCCACTTTGCTCTAAAGCACCTTCTCTTATAACCCGCCTTCCTGTCATCCTCATTTTTCCCGCTGCCCGTCTCTGTTTCCCAGCGTGAAATTCTCAGAGTTGATCTAATCCAGAGCCCGCCTGGCGTAATGTTAGTCTTCCGGTTCAGTGAGCTGCCCATTCCGGTTGGGAATATTGCCCAGTCACTGTGGGAATCTCTGTATGGTGGTTGGTGTGTGCGCTTTTTAATGTGAGCAACCTTTTTTTTCCTGCTTTTCTTTGTATGTGCTCCTAAATGAGTTGACGGGCCTTTGCGTGCGATCATTGGCAGTTAGACGGGTGTTTTATACCCTTGCATGTGTATACGAGACGTCTGTCCTAGTTCCCATCCCAGCGTTATCGGCAGGGGGGCGTGTTGTCCTGTCCCAGACTAAACTACTGCACTTTTTTTTACATTCAGAGAAAATACTTGCTTGATTATTTATATATCCTAAAATAGGAGTACCTATGTTGTCTCGAGGTTATTAATGAAAGATGCTTGGCTTCCCTTTCAAATGTCTTTTAAAAGAAATGAAAAATATACTAAATTACAGTGCAGACATTACACATCGGTACTAGAAAACAGTACCTAAGTTCCCCGGTACAATCCCTGCACTGTAATTAACTTTTTCCATTTGTATTAAGACATTTGAAGTAAGAGAACCAAACAGCTTTCATGACGTCCATTGTTAACCACAGGACAACATAGGTTCCAGTCGTGGTGGGCATAGTTCTGCTAATTAACTAACAGCTAATAATGAAAAAAAATTTTCATTCATCCATCCTTCCATTATCTTCCACTTTATCTGAAGTCAGGTCGTGTAGCAGCAGCTTGAGCAGGGAAGCCCAGACCTCTTTCCCCAGCCACCTCTTCTGTCCAGCCGAGAGACATGGTCTCTCCAGTGTGTCCTGGGTCTTCCTCGAGGCCTCCTCTCAGTTGGACATGCCTGAAGCACCTCCCTAGTGAGACGTTCAGGAGGCATCCTTAACAGATGCCCAAACCACCTCAACTGGCTCCTCTCGATGTGAAAGAGCGGCAAATTTTTCGTGTAGTGAATTAGCTTTTGCACTGACTTTGAAAACTAGCTTCTGCTTAATTAGGTTTTGGTTAACAGTTTTATTTTATTTTTTTAACAAAACTGTTGGAAATAAAAGAACATAGTTACAAAAGACCAAACTACTATACAAAGCAGCCGACAGGAATGGAATCACAAGAAGTGTGGGGAATAACCTCTTCACATCAGGCTCTTTCAGAACACAGTACAGCTAAATAGGTAAACAGGCCGTTCCGTGCTGACGCTCCCCCTGGCAGTTCAGAAGTCATAGACGGAGACGCTCTCTTACCGCGTTCACTCTTTCACAGACCATTAATCAGTGTAGGATTAAAAGAGGTGTGAAAAAAAACATAACTGCTCTGACGTGCTGCTGTCACTCAGGCTGCTGCTGAGTCACAGGACTCTTGTTCCGTAATATATTGTAGAGAACAAAATTCTACCATGAGGACACCAAAAGTTTAAACCTGGTGTTTTGATTTGATTTAAAAATCCTGCAGCTTACAGTTGTATCTCTAGTTGCTGGATAATTTTAGCCGGTATTTGTTCCAATAAAGTTTATTTCCTCCTCTCCACACATATGAAGTGGAACTTGTGGGGCTTGAAAAAACAAAAAAACACTGCAATCTGGTGTTTGATTTAAGAAACCAGTGGTTGGTTGGTTCCGGAAGGTGTCAGTCAGAACTACGCCGGCCCACTTTCTCAGGAGTTGGCTGTATCATGCTTCGCTTGGAGTTTCAGAGGCCTGACAGACATGAGAGTTTCTGTCCCCCCACTCCACTTCCGTGAGTCTTCTGAATGAACCGAGGGGGTCAGGACACGCATCAGTAATGGTACGGGGCATCTTCTGAATGAGCCCATCGTATATAGGAGTGGTTCACCAACTTGGGGGTTGCCAGAGAGCACAGGGGAGCCCCATAACCTTGACTTGGGAGTAGGAAAAGGAGATAGAGCCCCGTTCACACAGACCTGGTTTACACGTCACCGGTGATCGGAGTCTCTGACACCGGCAATTTTTGAAACCAGGTCTCAGGCCGCTTCGGATGTTTATTGGGGAAAAGTTCCGTGTTTACACGACACTGTTCGGACAACTGGAATCTGCTGTAGTTGTCATACCAAGGCATTAGGTGGCGCTGTGATTTAGTGCCTCGTCAAAAATGCGCATGCGCCCTTTGCCTGCCCAGAGCTGGAGAGGTCCTTTGACAAAAGGTACGTTCACACCAAACTCGTTTTGAGCATCTAAAACGCGCCCAATGCCTGAAGTTGGACGTGCTACGTTCAGACCAGAACAAAACTAGACGCGCGTCTAAATGGGAGGAGCGTCTTGGTTTTTTTCCGGTCCGTCTTTAATGTCTGATGAAATAAAGAAAATGGCTTTAATTTATTTAGTGAGAGCAAGCGAACGTTGTGCTAACCAGGTAACTAATTCACTCAGACTCGCATCGGTGCTGCGTCGGTGCTGATATCCAGAACACCAACTACAGATAGTTGATTTCAGCTAAAGAGCTCCTGTCTGTTTCAGGTAGCGGGCAATATTCAGGAAACCGTCATGTGGAAAAATGAGTCTCTCTGATTGGTTGATGCAGCACGTCAAGCAGCCAAAGTTCAGATATTTGAACTCGAGCGTCGGCTGCTTTGGACGCTCCGCACCCACGTAAAACACTCAAACCGCACCTACTCCTTTATTGCGCGCCGCGTTAAACGCTCTAAACGCGTCGCGAGAGACCTAGACGAGCGTCCACCATTGACTTTGCATATAAACTGGCTGCTCCCGCTGCTCAAAACGTGTCCGGTGTGAACCCACCCTAACACTGCGGCCGTGTCTTCTGCACAGGTGCGGTCACAGAACTGCGGGTTACTTCACACCTCCACAGGGGGTGTCACAGAAAAGTTCCACTCTGGAACCTGGTTTCAAAAAGTGCCAGAGTCACAGACTACAATCAACAGTTACGTGTAAACGATCAGCTAGCTCGCAACAAAAATGTTTCGGTTTCATTGAAAACCAGCTCAGTGTAAACGGGGGCTCAGAGTGGAACTTTTCAGTAACACCCCCCGAGGAGGTGAGAAGCACCCTGTAGCTGTGAAAGCGTGTAAGTGTAAACCAGCGACTACAGAAAAGTTTCTTCTAAATTAACAACAGTTACAATAGATTACAGCAGAGTGTTTCTTCTGTTACTCACCCTATTGCAGCTTGTAAAAGCAAAACACAAAAATCATCCTAGGTCCAAAGGAACATTAGTTTATGCCCTAGGTTTGGACATAACTGTGATCATGAAGCCGCTGCATGATCAGACCATGAGCGAGACCAGCATTAGGGTTGCCAGGTAGAAAAAAAAACATTTTTTTTGCCCCCTTTTTTTGTGTACATTTTCACCAAACACAGCATACATCTTATCTTACAACACCCTCACTCAGCATATATGACTGAGTGAGTCATAAATATACGACAAATGGTTTAAAATATAATTTTAAAGGAACAATAAAACACTTTATTATGTTCCATTTGGCAACCATGCATGGGACATTACTGCAGTAGTTCCTTGTAAACAGGTGATTTTTTTTTGTGTATTTGTCCCAGTAAACATTAGCAGTTTCAGAGGCTGGTCTTGTGTAAACAAGGCCTAGGTTGGGAACCACTGATCTACAGGTTTGTGTCAGACCCACAAGTCTTCAGCTCAAAGGAGAAGACTGAGTGACGGTCGTCTTAGCGGTTAGCAATTAGCATTTAGTGTTAGCTTCTGCTAATTTCTTTTCTTTAGCATTAACATTCTGCTAATTTTACATTTTTTTTACATTTAGTGTTAGCGAAGCTATATTTTTCGTTAGTGGATTATGAGTCTAACTTTTTGGTTAGCTGTGCCTACCACTGGGTACCAAGGAACACGTAGCCTCCCAAAATATTTACACCTTAAGTTTGACTTTAAATGTTAAAGGCAACATATTATCAAAATAACCAAAAATGTGCGCTTAATTCATCTCAAACAATATCCTAAATGTCATTCCTGTTCCGTTGCAAGATGGGGATTAATTTGCTGTTTTACCCGGAGTGAAATCAGATGACTTTTTTAATATGCTAATTATCCTGCTGTCCCTAATTAGAATAAACACCAGATAGCAGTTGAGTTGGGAAAATGTTAATGTATTCTTGACCTTCTGACAGTATTCCCTAATCAGTTTATCTGTGCCAAATATGATAATAATAAAAAAGAAACCAATTGATATTACCCAGGCTGTGCTTGCTGGGAGCGACATTTCACTTCTAAAATTACTTCAGAGGAGGAAGAGTTCTACCTACAAAGACACACACACAAATTTGTTCCTCAGCATCTCATCCCATTCTTTAACCAAATCTAATCCCAACTAAATTTCAGGATCTGCGTCTACTTGTCTTTTACCCTCCACCCCCGCCACCCCTTGACTCCCAACTCTCGCTATTCTTTCTTTTTTTCACTTTTCTGTCATTCCTGAAGTGGCACTAATCCCCCCCTCCCCTCCCTCTTGTCTCTTCAACTCTCTCCTCCCCTCCTCGTTTTTTTATGATCTTTCGCTACTGGAGCAAATCTAATCTAGGCACCATACATTTCTAGTCTCTTACACATCCTCCTCCTCCTCACCACCTTCTTGTTCCACCTTCCCTTTGTTGAACCTCTCTAGTTATTCCACCGGTTTTTCTGCTTCGCTCCATCTTTGTCGTGCGCATGCTGTGCGGCGAGTTGTGTTGGGATGAGCTCGCATGAGGCCGCGGAGAGAGGAAGGTGAAGTAGATGGATGAGAGAGGAGATGAAGGAGGGTTAGAGGCTGTGTTTTGCCGTCTGTCCACTTGTGGCAGTTTACTACAGCTGTTGTTGTGTCGCTCCCTGTGGTAGTGCTTCAGATCCTCCTCGGTTCCTTCCTGCTGCAGGTTCCTCTTTCATCTGACAGCAGGGCACACCATCCCTGTGTGTTTTGACAGCGTGTGTGTGTGTGGCCGTCGGTGATGGCAGCTCCTGTCCTTCAGCTTCGTCTCTCATCTAAACTTCAAACCGTGCACCTCCCGCTCTTTTTTACCCTGTTTTTTTCCTCACTCTCTCCCTAACAAATCAGCCTGTTCTTAGCTACATGTGGGGATACCCTGTGTTCTGGGAGGTTTGAATTAATTATCAGCACACGTACAAACGCAGCTCGTTTCACACTGGTGAAGGACAGAGGTGACTGCGAGTCCATAAGGTATGTTGTCATTGCTCCAAGGTCAGCCGGCGTGTTACGCTACGGTCCCTTGATCTCCTCTCCGGTGTGTGGATGTGTTTATTACCTTTTAAAGGGATAGCTCAGATCTTTTTGAAGTGGGGGTTCTGCGGAAAGGTTATGATTATTTCCCGATTGAATGAGCAGATCGAGCAGAGCCTAATACTAAAGTGGATCTCTGGCATCTTAAAAATGACTCGAATTTCACTTATTTTATAGCAGTTTATGTGAATGCTGTTCGATGAAACCTTTTGTTTCATGTTTTATAATTGTTTGCATAGAATTGTGTGGTTATTTACAAGGAGCAGCAGTAGCAGCTAGCTGTAGTCTGGTCAAAATAAAACACAAATTCTCCAAATGGCAGCGAAACTATATTCCCCAATACATATGTTCTCTTGGGATTAATAATGGAAGTCATGAAAGATGCTTGGTTCCTCCTTTGACTGTCTTAAGAAAAATAAAAACATCTTGAATTAAAGTGAAAGCATATTACCTGAGAACTTAGGTACTGGGGAACAAAGGTATCACGAAACAGTATGCGTGTTCCCCAGTACTTACTTTTGTTACTAATTGTACTTATGTTTCCCGGTACCTGGAAACATAAATACGAAGGAACATGGATACCGTTTCTTAGTACCTGGTACTCATGTTCTACCCGGGTTAATAATGAAAGTCATGAACGATGTTTGGTTCCCCATTCAAATATCTTTTAATGCAAATTAAAAGATGTTACATTAAATTACAGTACAGGCTTTTAATACAGGGAATTTAGGTACCGGGTACATAGGTACAGGGAAATGGTACTTATGTTCCCTGAGACTTCCATGGGGAACATGCTCGTGTTAATTTTTGTACTTACATTTCCCGGCACCCAGAAACGTAAGTACAGAGGAGCATAAGTACTATTTTACTGTACCTATGTTCATGGGTACCAAAGTTAAAAATTAAACTCATGAAAGTCGCTTGGTTCCCCCTTCTGATGTCTTTTAATACAAATAAAAAGTATACTAAATTACAGTACAGGCATTTTACCACAGAACATAACCACCATTTCCCATTACCTATGTTCATCCGTATTATATTTCCAGGTACCAGGAAACATCTGTTACAAATAATAACATAACTATGGTACCTAGGAAAGTACTGGGCAACATAGGTACTGTTTCCTTGTACCAGAGAATGTAGGTGACCATTTCCTAATACTCAAAACATAAATACTGGGGAACCTAAGTTCCCCGGTAAAATACCTGCACAGTAATTTAGTATATTTTCATTTGCATTAGGGTGGGTTGGGGTTAGCCATGACTTTCATTATTATCCCAGGAACAACATAGGTATCGGGACACCAAGGTATCGCTCCCTAGAAACTGAGGTAGTTCAAAGTGCTATCAATAATGGGTAGGATATTAATTGTTTGTAACCTTTTCACATAACCCCAATTGAAACCATCCCCTTTAATTAAACTGCAGAGCACCACAAACAAGGGCAGGACAGATTTAGTTACACACAAATCTCCCAATTACGTTCTACACCTGCGTGTCAAACCAGTTTTCTTGTCTTTCGTTGAGAACAATGAAAAGCCCGATGAAGGTTTCGGTATGTGTTTGTGTTGTTTTGATCACAATGCTGTCACGAATCACAGTAGACGTTGGAAAAATAAAGGCTTTGCTGTTAGGCATTTAGCCCGTGTTGCATCAGAATCTAGGCTCTGAGTCGGCTTCAGTAGACTGCGGTCGTGTAATTTCTGGTGCCCTGCAGTCTTTATTGCATCTTCCTCAACCTCGCTTCAACTCCTACTCCATACTTACCTTTTTTATGATGCATCTTCTCTTTAAAACTCCTCCTGTTGTGTTTATCTCTCAGGCTCCTGTTGTCACTTTGCCTTTCTCTCCTTTTTTATTTTTTTTAGCTGTCCCACTGTGAGAAACCATTACAGACCAACTTCAATCCCTCTCTAATTGATTCCCCTTCCCTCTCCGTCTCACTTCCCTTTTTTACAGTCATTGTCCTGCTGTGAGCAGTCCATTACATTTACTTCAGTTTGCAGAGCTTCACCATTTTCCTCGCTTTCTGTCTCATCCCCCCCCCCCAGATATTTTTTTTCCCCTTCAATATCTCGCATCCCCGCCCTCCTTAACCCCCACCCCCACTGTTCTTACCCAAATACCGTCATACCCCTTTGCACTTGACTCTCAAAAAGACAAAACTCGAACAGACATAATCGAGCCAAGCGATTCGGGGTCCAAAATCGAGATTTAAATTGTTCTACTTGCACCAAATTTATCGATTTTATGCTCAAAGTTTGCCACAGTCTTTTTTTTTTCTAGTTACAAATTTTGTTGACATCGGTTTTGGCTAGCAGTCAGAGGTGGTTACCGTTAGCTCCAGTTTTGTGTAAAATGGCGGCACAAGAGGAGAGGTGGGATGGTGGAACCTTGCCTGTCTCTGCAGTGGAGTGTTCTGCATACACCCCACTTACACGTATGCGCACTTTGCCACAGTTGTGCACGTGCAGCCACACACTCAGGCATGTCTCTGACTGCACTGCAGAGAGGGCATCCTTCCTCTTCCTCTTTTTTTTTTTTTCCGAAGTCACGCCCCCGTGGACACCATTTTGTGGGAGAGCTCCTTCGCCATGACCAACATGATGATGATAACAAAAACCGAAATGCAGTCAAATGTTCAACTTTTTCTTGCGCAAATGATGTGATTAAAGTAAAAAACACACGAGTAAACACGGGGAATTTGATAGAGGCAATTTCTGTACCGTTTTTGGGCTGGCTGCAATTCAAACACTGTTATTTTTACCGTTATTTTAAATAAATGTTCATTTTAAATTTTGGGTTAAATTCAAAATAAACTATTTTTATCAGAGTAAAATTATATCAAATTTTAGACTTAAAATAAAAACAAAAAAGCTTTAAGTCTAAAATATATTTTTAAGTAAACTTTAAATTTACTGTGATATGTAAGTATTCATTAAAGTTGTCTTAATAAACAACACATTTTCAGTGACTTCAGTTTGATTGGTGGAAGCAGACTGTTTTACTGAAGGACTTTTATAATAATTATAATAATTGTTGACTTTTTTCCTTTTTAAGTCTCACCACAACCTCACTTGGTGCAAGGCCGGGGTGGGGGTGCTATTTAATTCTTTAAGTCCTCGATAGTCATTAATTGTGGAAAACTTGAGGGTAATTTACCATTGTGACGTTCAGCCCCACGCAGGAGGACCATTTCGAGTCCAGGAGCAGTCTTTCGGGTGTCTTTCATGCACTTGTAGTTTTCATGAGACTGCACGCTCTTGTTTGACTTATGTTGTCAGGGTTGTGGGGTACAAAGCTCGGTTCAAGGCCATACATTGATTTAATAACCAGTCTCATCTCATCTTTATGTTCTGACCCCTTTTGTCGTCGCTTGCCAGATCCTAGGAGCCTTTTTTACTCTTCATAAGGGATTTTAACAGTGTTTTGTGCTGCTACCTGTATTTTTATTGGTTCCTTTTTACCCCAGTTCCTTCTATTATTTCCTTTCAGTCTCCTCCTCCCCCCGCTGAGAAACTAATGCGCAGACACAAACGTCCCCCCCACCTCAAACTCCTTATCCTTCTTTTTCTTTCCCTCTCTTTTCTCTGTCTGACCTTGTTTCGAGTTTTTTCTTTTATTTTCCTTTCATTGTACCTTCTCACTCGAGTCTCCGCTGCTCCCCCCCACCTTTTTATCTTCTGTCCACTTCTTGGTTTCGCCCCGTCATTTAGCGTTTTCGTGTATTTTTTCGGCTCTCTTTTTATTTCCTGACCCCTTCTGTATAATCTCCATCATTCTTTCTCATTCTAATTTACATAACACTATATTTTCCTGTTACTGTGCTTCCCAAGCCTTTTCTTTTTCTTTTTTTACTTTTTTTTATTTGACCTTTATGAGAATTTGCATAGGGGACATATTTAGGGTTGCACATCATTTTTCATGGCGTTAGGCTTTGAGTAATGGTAAATGCCTTCCCCTGGTCATTTGTCTGTTTCTTGTTCCTTTTTTTGTTTCACACGGCAGCAATTTTTATTGAGAAAGTGAAGCATGCATAAGAAAAAAAAGACTAACAAGCAACTTGTCTCTGTTTCAACTTTATCTAAATCTCCTCCTCCTTGCTTTGTTACAGCATCAGAGGGTTCACAACAAAAACAAGGTGAGATGTGCTTTCATACAACCATTCTGCTTCAAATCTGCTTAAATACGAATCTTCATGTTTTTTGACGGTTCTGTTGATGTTTTAGCGCTGCTTTTGTTCCCCTCATGGAAAAGTTTTAATCCAATTTAGCCACAAGTTGATCCCATTAGTCATTAGTGGTGTTGAGGAGGAAATGTTGGACAAAAACTGGTGGTGAATGTCACCTGCTGGGGCAGCCTTAAAAACAAAAAAATCACATTAAGCTCTTTAAGCTTTACGCAAGCATTTTTTAAATTTTACTTTTGTGAAAGATGATTGCAGCATTGTGATTTTTAATCGCTTCAGCCAAGTCCGAGTCTTCGAGCTGTGCCAACAGAAACAAATGTATATCTTAATTCTTTATCGTTAATTTTTATAATGTTTTTCTTTTTTTGTCGGTTTCAGAAACGAAAAGTCTAAAGAGCGTTTCCTCACCGAGGACTGCGTCCCTTCTGCTCGTCCTCATCCTCCTCTCACTGATCACCTGATTTAGCCGTCCTTGTCGCTGACTGGTACTCCGTGGGAACGATCACTCAGATGTTCAGATAAACAATGCAATCGATGCCACATTTAAGCTATTACAAATGACACTCACTGCCTTGTTTTTGTTTACCAGTGATAAAAACCCTTTTTGTCCAGAACTCAGGGACGGACACCGAATCACGATGATGCATAACTCGTTTTCTGGTCCAGCCTGTTGTGCCGCTAAAAGAACAAAAGCGTCACAGCTGGGACCACATCTGATGCCCAAAAGAACAATTATGAATTTCTAGATTTGTTTTGAGGTTTATTTTTTTGTTTTCTCTGTTTTTTGTTTTTTTTGGGGGGGGTGTTAAAGTTTGTTTAATCTATTATTTGTTTGTTTGTTTTTTTTTAACCTGCCTCCAGTAAAGGAAAAGTGGCCAAATTAAACACAGAGGACTGTGAGGAGTGGCTCAGGTTAGAAGTTTTATTTTAGTTTTTATTTTCCAGATCTGTTGTTCTTGAACACTGAATAATTTTTTACCACTTTGTCGGCATCAGAGCAACATAAACGTGTTCTACCTTTGTAGCTAAATTACATTTGTAAAGTGAAAAAAGGATGAATATTGAGAAGAAACGAGGGACTGTTGTAAAGGGAGGAAACTGGGTTACTGCGCCCCCTGCTGGGATTAAACTGGTTGTACTGGAGTTAAACTGGTTTAGCCCAGAAGCTGGACACTAAGATTCTGATTCTATTTGGTGTTTTAACAGGACCTGAAAGTTCTCTGAACGGGTCGCCTCGTTGTTCTGCCTTTGCACACTTTTTCCTGCTTCAGAACACATTTGGGGGATTATGTATAAACAGAGAGCATCAGCGTCACTGCAGAGGTGATCGAGCTGCCAAGAGTGCAAATGTGCACACAAGCTTTGTGTTCCTGTTGTTTTTTTTACTACTTTTTTATTTGTTTTATTGTATATTTGGCAAAATTAAGATGTATCGCTGTATAATTCAATCCAAACACTGTAGCAACAATGAGTCTGTATTCCTAATTAGCAAAAATAACCAGAACATTTCTGGTTAGGTGTAAGTCAGGATATAGAAATTTCTATTTTTGATAAGCTTTTCTAAACTACATTTTGTAAAAGTAATTGATTTGTTTATTAAATTTCATCCTTTCACCATCCAAAAATTCTGAAAAATAACAATCAAACATTTTTTAATATTTTATACAAGTTTTTTTCCTACAAACCAAATGAATGTTATATATTTTTATAATGTTGCATGTTTTTTTCCACACTATTGGAACTACTTGTGCTTAAACTACAAAAAGATAATCATTCTTGCTTTAAAATTGTTTTAGCACTTAATATGCTTTTTTCTTTTAAACGTTTGCTGCAAACCATTCCAGTCATGTCCTCGTCTTCTGTTAAATTCCCAAAAAATCAAGATAAAACCAACGTTCGAAGATTTGTTTACTAATTTTGTTTTCAATGTCTATCAGTTTACAGTCATGTAAAGGGTAGGATTTTGTTTGTTCTTTAAAGTCTTTATGTGCGATTCTGATTTCACGTTTTTGTGAAAAGCAAAACGTAGCATCTTCTGTGAAGAGCAACTGCAATCTGAGCCGTTTTCTGTGGCAGGACAACAAACAAATAAATATGATTGCAATCAAAAGCTTTGAGTCAGTTATTTGTATTTTTTATCGTAAGCATCAATTCTTCTTACGTAGCCACAAGTACGGTGACAAGTCGCAGCCGTACACAGTTTTATTTGCGGAGCAGACACATTGAATGTTCGACACAGATAAGGAGACTACAGGGACTTGAAATGACCTTGCGGTGTGAGAGGCCATTGTAACGGGAGTAACCTGGTGGAATATCGAACCAGGTTTTTTATCTGTGCAGCCAAAGCCTGATAAGACTCAAAGGACTCTCGCTTTTAATAGACTCTCAAGCGTCCACTTTAAAGACGTCATTGTCTGTCAAACACGGGACAGAAGTTCAATAAAGTTCATATAAATATATGCGGCTTCTTTATGTTTTAAATACAGAAGTTGTAGGGGCTGTAAATGTATTTCCATTTATATATGAGGTGATGTGAAGCCAGAGAGGCGAGTTCCTGGATAATGGGGCTAATGCTTCTATTTCACGCCTTCTGATCTGTTCTGATGACATGTTTGTCACTGTAGATTCATGTTTCTGTGAAGTCTCTCTGATTCTGACCTTCACTTAGACATTTCTGAGGCTTTTTGTTGTCTGTTGTGAATGATGGAATAAACACGGTCGAAAAAATGTACTTTAAAAGCCGTAACACTCCACCGCCTTCCTTCTGTTTTTTTCTGATTGTTTCTGAACCAATCCGAAGCTTTTACATTGATCAAAATATACTTGTCTTGTGTGGGTTTTTGTTTTTCATGCTAAATCCGCCAAAGCTGGAACAAAACTCCAACTTCATAATTATACACACTTTGCCATATTAGATAAATTTAGAAAGAGCATAAAAATCCTTCCTGAGGATCTTTTTTTGGGAGGATTACGGGGAGTCATAAATTTCCTCCCTGAAAAATGTAGTTTTGTTTTTTTAACAACAAATCCAACTAGAAAAATCTACATTGCACGCCGACCGTACACTGCATAGTAATTACTCTGTTTACATTTAACGAGGATGCCTATGTTTGCTATATTTGCTCGACTGGGATATATACTGTATATATTTAAAGGTTTTGGATGTTGATTACACATTTAAAAATATGAAATGGTGAATAAATGAAAGCTCAAGTTGTTTGGGAAATTACGGTGGCATGTACAATGTTTCAAATCAATTTCATTTTTGACCAAAACCTTTTTTCAAATAAGTATAACTTGTTTTCTTTTCCTCTTAAAGCACCTTTTAACCTGACCACATGACCAAACACAGAATGCTTTTAGCTTGATTAACTAGTATGTTTTTAATGTAATTCTTGGCTCTGTAAAGTCAACAACATCCTGAAAAATATTAATTTGTTTTCGAAAAAGAAATAAAACAAAGTCCGCCTGTTAGGTTAGCTTAGCTTAGTTTATTTGAAACTCTTTGAATTCCTTCAGTTAAAAGAAATAGTTTAAATCTGTCCCAATATGACTAGCAGCTAGTTGTAAACCTTAAAACACCAGACTTAAAGAGCTTTAAATTTGCTTGTTAGTTTAATAAATTATTCAAAAATCTTAGGACTTCAATTTGCAATTGAAATAGTTTAAATCTGGTCAAAGCCGCACTCTGACTAGCAGCTAGCTTTTGGCAGCTAGTCGTTAGCCATGAAACTACAACACTAGACTAAGCTTATGGGTTGTTTTGAGCCAAGGGCAACAGGAAACAAAAACAGTCACAAAATTCATAAAACAGAGCTTTCATAAAAGTGTGCGTTTGTCAAAGTGGCAAGGTTATGTAAATTTAATGGAGTTAAGTTACTTTTCCACATTTTTGCGGTGCTGTTTTAAAAGTTTCAACTAGATGTGGTCAGAAATATTATTTAAGGCTGGAACAAGTTGGAGATTTCCACAGCACTAAAACTCAAAGCTCCACTGATCTTTTCAGCTCACCGGTCTGTGGAAATCTTTAGTCGTCATCTGCAGGCTTAAAGACAGAATCACTTTCCGCACCAGGAAGCTGAACTGGTGTTTAAAATCCCAGCTCTGGACTTCATCCTACAGTATGTAAAGGTTTTATTTTGGGTTTTTTTTATACTACGTGGAAGTAGAAACTCTGTGAAGAGGAAAGATCTTGTACTGTGGGGTGCAAGTGACTGTACACAGCTTAAAGATTTATTGAGTTCTCACTGAAACTTCAGCTGCAAACTGGAATATTGTCCAGCAAAATGGTAATATCAAGTTCACGGATTATGTTCAAATCCTCACAAATCACTCAGAAAAAAAAAAGTCACTTGACATCTGCTGCAAGTATTGCGTTTTCCTTTTTCAGTCGTTTATAATAAGATGTATTTTTTCCAGAGTGAATATTTGACCCTTCGTGCGGTGGAGAATAAAAGCTCTAAGATATCTAATCTGTGAAGCTAAATCTAACAAGCAGACCTTTGACTTGATAAATTTTATTCTAAGATAGGCTTCACTTCACTCGTTTGGCCCAGAGGCTCGTTTGTAACAACTTTCTGATCAATATAAACGCCACACTTTTCCTCACATAGTTGCTTATAATGTGAACCAGTTTTTTTAAACAAGTTTAATGTCCTTTTACTCCTCGGCCTTAGTGTTTGCTCAAGAATACTCCCTCTCCTAATGAGATTCAGGAATTCACAGAAACTTGTTTTAACTTCACTCCTGCAGTTGATGAGTAACTAACCACTTCTAACTAACCGCTACGCTCTTATTTCTAAAAGCATGCAGCTTCCTGCTGTGGAATTTGAAGCTTGTGCAGATCTGTCCCATAAAGTCATTTTCACATGAAACAGTCATATTGTCACCAACTGGAACAATGAGACAGATCTAAAACATGCTGTCTCAATTGGAAAATTTTGTTGTTTTTTTTAAAGCAAAAACAAAGGTTTGTAGCAGTAAAAAAACAGGGAATCCAAATTTTAAAAAAACCAAAAACTAAAATGTTGAAGCTAAACTCTAACAACTGAGTCATATAAACTACAGTAAGTGATATTCAGAGAAGGGGATCGCTGCAGTTACTGAGAGGTTCTTGATGTGTTGGCGTAGTTCATCAAAGACATGATTGGTCTGTTAGACTTTTGTGGGCGGAGTTTTTTTGAATACGTGATTGGTTGGACTGACTATTTTGGGTGGGGTTTGCAGAAGATATAACGATTTGGCTGGATGAACACCGGGCAGCTGGAGGGAAGTGCAACAATTCGGATTGGTTGAAACAGCCAGAAAGCGCCTAAACTTTTTAAAAATATGAATATTTTAGTCATAACTTGAGACAGGAATGGGCTAACCACATGAAAATTAAATGTCGTACACGTGG
Source organism: Cynodonichthys magdalenae (assembly GCA_031762555.1). NCBI lineage: Eukaryota > Metazoa > Chordata > Actinopteri > Cyprinodontiformes > Rivulidae > Cynodonichthys > Cynodonichthys magdalenae. Next base: position 11,859,859 of record JARVJO010000305.1, read on the forward strand.
AGGGGACGTGTAAATTTCAGCTCAATCAAAACAGCCCTAACCTGCCTGGAAAACGTTAGCTTGTTTGGAATATAATACTAGTTATAACTCAAGACACTTCGATTTGGCTAAAAATACCAGACATCCCAGCTAATATGGGACAGTTGTCTAAATTATAAAACAGGTAAAAACGGATATTTTAACAATTCCACTCCTCGAACCTCCAGACAACCTTTCAGCTGAACTTTCCAGTAATTCCGGAAGTCAGATGTGTCGAAATTTGCTCTAGGAACGTCTTTTTCTGCTACAATATTAACACTGACTCTCAGTAGAATCCATGCAACTTGTCTGATTATTTGAGAGGACGGCAGATATATGTAAATGATATGCATGTCATCATGAGTGGATATTGCCATTAAACTATTTCACCATTTAAAGTTGTTCAAATAACTACAAGTTAGATTTTGCTCGTAACCTTTCCACAAACAACCCTTAAATTTCAAACTTTATGTAGTTTAAAGCTGCCTGGTCGTAGATATTTTTAGTACAGATGATTACCTTTGTGTAAACATATTAATACTAATGATTTTTTATATTAGGGTTTAATTGGATGCTCAAAGTGGTTATAAAACAAACCGACGGGTTTTCAGAAAGTTTAAAATCCTGTTTTAATCGACGACAGCAGGAATCATTCCCCGCTGATTGGGACTTTTTAGTGTCAAACCTCTTTTATCCCTCAAGTTCCTCACTCCAAGTTTAAAAGATATTTACTGTTTAGTGCAAATGTGCTCCAGCTGAGTTGAGTTTTCAGCATGCTGACTGAAACTTCACAGACCCCAGGTCCTTTACACAGAAACCAGTCCTCAGAATGAAAGGGCCCATCTGAGCACGTCTCTCGTGTTTGTGGATTAAAGCAGGAGGGTCTTGGTTCTGTGTACCGGACCGAGAGCTGTGACACATTTTGGATTTTGAGGCTGGCTTTTATTTGAGCACACCAAAACTGAAGTCAGTCACACTTCGCATATTGCTCCTCATTCCCTCACTTCCCTATGTTTTTTTTTTTCTTTTCTTTCTTGCTTTCATCCACTTTTAATGTGCAGAACTTTGATACTGAACACCCTATTTCCCGTGTTCTGGTCGGCTGACTTTACATGCAGATGGGCTGGTAATTTGCATCAATTCAAAGGTCTCCCTTCTCTCCTGATGCTTTCTGACAAACGTCTATTCATCCTCCCGTGTTAAGCATCACTCCCGGGACACCGCCTGAATTGCTGTCTCATGGTGCTTCAAGGCTCGTTTTACACCGAAGAAGCTCCTGAGGAATTGGATTAAGAACACATTCCTTCAGAGAAAAGGCTTCACAGTCAGCAGCATCTGATGGGTAGTTCGCTCTGATATCAAAGCTTTGTGTCTGTTTTGGCACAAAGTCACGCCAAGCATGATTTTAAGTCGTGCAGAGTCCATATCACAGACACCGTTAGCTCTTTGGATTCTCTTATAAAGTCCAACCCACCTGCGGGACATAAACACCGGAGAGCACGGCAGGATCAAACGGCTGCTTTTACACGCTCCCATCAGCAAACCGAAAGTCTGTGTTTAAAGATCCAATAAGGTTTGGATATGCGGGGTTATCCCTGTGTTTCTCAGTACCTATGATCCCATGTGCCTATGTTGTCTGTATCGTAATTCAGTACTTTCTTCATTTGTATTAAAAGACTTTTGAAAACCTCTCTGCAGACTTGCCACCCTAATGTGATGGAGGGGTTTGAGCACCCCCATGATCCTGGAGGGGGGGGGGGGGGGGGGGTTTATTTTTTGTGTGGAA
>JARVJO010000305.1:11861762-11873045 GCA_031762555.1 Cynodonichthys magdalenae
ATGGAAGTCAATGGAAGGTCCCCACGGGGTTCAGAAACAAACGTGTGTGTGTGTGTGTGTGTGTGTGTGTGTGTGTGGCCCTAATGCCCTTCCATACAAATCTGATGAGTTTTTCTTTTAATATAAAAAAAAAATTACAACTCAAATAAGTTCCATTTTCAGGGAAGCTAATATATCTGGGACAAAATTTAATCTAAAAGAAATCAAGTTATTTAATGCTGTAAGAAACTCAATATTCCTTTAACTAGTTTCATATTAAACATAATCCAGTGAGCACCAGCAGATTAGGAGTGTGATTCACTCATTAAATTGTGCACTTCTCTCTGATTTGAAGCCTTGATTTGATCAAATAAGACGCTTCAGAAATGAACCCGTTTGACTCAATTCTATTTTCTAACTTTGAGTCGTGAGCGACATTATAGAGGGTCTGTATTAAACATCATTTTCTCTCACACAAGCATCATTCCAGACAATGTCCCGGTGTGTTTGTCTCCCCACCAGAACACACCCTTCATTACATTTCTGCTGTAGATTATCAAGGCCCCTGTTTATTGCCTCTTATATTACAGTTATTATTAATAAATCAAGCGGGCCGTGAAGAAGTTAGGGCAGAGATGGTATGGTGAGAGGTGTGTGTGTGATGGGGCTAGATGGGAGGGGAAAGGGGGGGTCGACCTGGTAGTGGTAATTGCTGGTGTAACAGTGCGTGCAGCCCTGCGGTGGCCTCGTAAGCGACCCGCTTTATTAGATCGGCCGATATTGATCGTCGCCGCGCCACGTTGACTAATCTCTCCAGGCTGAGGAGGAAGAGGATGGAGGGGGGGGAGAGAAAGAGAAAGAGAGAGAGAGAGAGCTTGGATCGATGAGCCTGGATTCAATCATGTCTGGAAACAAAGAAGGTAATTTATTGTAATCACAGATGCTAAATGGAAAACGTGATAAGAACGCGCCCGTGAGGCCCACGAGGGGAACTACAACATGATGATGATGATGAGGCTCAATTCGTCTCGGCTGGGTGACCTTCAGCTGCTGCTCACTCAGAGCACAAACCCTGAATTTTTCTCACCTCCACAAAAACCTCTTTTTCACATTATTTCTAAGCAAACTGTCAGCAGCCGAGTGGATTATTTGATTTAGAATCGATAAATTATTGCTTTAAATGACACAGCTTTAGCAGGATACATGACAACTGATGTTCTATTTATAGCAGCACAAAACATTCTATTAAACACAGTTTTATTCATTTCATCTTGCTGTCAGACATCTCAAACATTTTGTAAACTCTCACAAGATTAAAGAAATGTCTTCGTCAGAAGTTCATGTGGATGGCAATTAGAGCTAAAATATAATAACTACACCTTATTTAGCCTAATAAATGATTGGTTAACCTGGAAAACATCATTATTATCATTACCTATGGATAAAAGAGTATGTTGGTTTTGTTAGTAGCCTTTATGGATAAAGCATTAATAAATTTGTTAATTTATAGCTTATTAAGTATAAATCATCCTTAATGTTTTCAAGGTTAAATAACCATTTATTAATGATTAAGGCTCAATAAGGTGTAGTTATAAAGTGCTACCAAAATAATTATCTATGAGCAACAAATGATGTGCACAGACTTTTTAATTCTTTTTTTGTGATCAGGCACGGGAGTTCCGCTCCTCTTCTTCGTTCTCTAAAAGGTAGGCCGGTTTATATCGCTTCACCCCCCTCTCGTCCACCACCTGGAGGGCTTTGTTCCTCTGAGTGTTGTCCATGCTGCCGAGTGAAGTGTACCTGCAGGGCGCAACAGAAATCCCACTAAAATAATCTGAAATGGTATTCAAAGTAGACTTAAAAAATAAATAAAAGGAAAGAGAGGATGATCTTACCCTTTATCGTAGAGGATGCAGTAGGGAACGTATAACGTCCTCAAGAAGGACCAGATGTCATGATATGTCCAGTCCTGAGGAGTGCAGGAAATTTACTTACAGCTCAGTTTAACCTGAAGGAAATCATCAATCAGTCAAACTGAAGGCCCACGGGCCAAATCTGGTCCTCGTAAATATTTTATCTGGCCCAATAAGTAATGCGTTAAATGTGAAATAGCTTTATGGTTTCTCTTTATGTCACATTCTTCCCATGACAGCTGACCAACTTTCAAGACAAGAAAATTAAGTTTGAATTTTGAGTTTGATATGGAAATGCTGGATTGTGGTGAAATGTATCACTAAGAAATAAATGAAAAAGTTAATAGAGAGTAAAGCATAAGAAATTTAATCTTTTTTTCTTTATCCGTTATACTAAATGTTACATAATACATAATTTGGAAAAGGTCATTTGTATTTCTATAAAAATAATTTGTTACAGAACATTCTTTCAATAAATTATGACAGAAATTGGCCCTTGGCTGGGACCAAGTCGGGAATTTTGGCCCCCTTGTGTGACTCAGTTTGGTCCCCTTGCTGTCGAGCAAAAGTTTTTGTAGAAAAGGGTTATAGAAGGTCAATGACAGAGCAGATAAGACCATCTTATTTACATTTATAATAATTAAACTGACTAAACTCTAGGGTTGGGCGATTAATCACGATTAATTGTGGCATTTAGCCGATAATGATTTATATGACAATTAACCCTCTAGAGTCCCTGGATGAGTCGACGCATCTTAGTCACATTTAAATCACTCTAGTGAAAACGTGCTTTCTAAGAATCAATTTGTGTCAAAAGAAAAAATTTCTAACTTTACAGGAGTTTTTAAATTGTGTTAATAGGCCAAGTAAAACTAAAGTTATGATAAATAATTTACCGCACTTTATTTCTTTTTTTAAATGATCGTCAAATTGAATACAGACTCACGAAAAAACACTTAAATTCACTCTCTGGTCTCACCCCCACCCCGCCAAACAAACACAAAACCTCTGACCTCCTTTCTAACTGAACTGAAGACATTTTAAAAGCACCAAAAATAATCTGCAGGAAGTAGAAAAAGACTGAAAGTTGAATGAAGTTCGGCGGCGATGGAGAGCAATGAGATTTGTGATATTTAGCGTGTTCAGATTTTATAGTTAGGGTGTAACTTAGTGTTTAGTTTAGTCAATGTTATTGAGGTTGAGCCGAAACAATGAGGCGATTTTAGGAGGAACTGCAGCTGATTGAAATGGACCGAGTTGCAGCCAGAATCTATTTAGACAGAAGAGAGAAACTCAAAAGCAGAGCTGGAGGGAAAAGAAAAAAATAGTCTAGTTTCTACATTGAGTGCAAAAAAAAAAAAAGTTCTTCCTGCAGAAAAAAGTACCCAACATTTCTCTAAAAATGCAGGAAAATAATTAAAACAGTTGCTGTGTAGATTCTCAGATTGTTGTAATCCAAGCAGGTTGAATTAAACTAGACTTCCTTTTTGGTTTTTGACATTTTACTTCTCATCTGAGTAGCTTTTTTCCCCAATTTTGAGCTGAGGAGCAAAACCTGTTGAAGAATCAGAAATGACAACGAGCTGTTCGTTTCAGCGACAGTACGCGACCCGCTGCGTCAGCCTTACCAGCAGTGGGTTGACTCGCACGTACTCGGGCCAGCCGGGGTCGGTGGGGCACATCGGTGTAAGCGTGTGAGAGTAAGGGTCGCTTCTTCTAGTTCCCATCAGGACGGCCCTCAGCTCCGCCCTCTTTTCCTGCAGCTCGTTCAGCGCTTGGCGAATGCTGCCCTCCACGTGGATCAACTCCAGGTTATACCTGCAGGAGATACCGTCAGGGGAGATTGTTGTGTGAATGTTTAGAAAACAATCTCACTATTGAGATTATTTATACTTCTGTAAATTCTCAGCATGTATCCTGTATTGCAATTTTTGTGGTATTTAAACAATTTATATGTCAAAAAGTTCAGCTCTTTCAGGGCATTCTAGTTATGAATAATTGTATTTCTGCAATTTATACTTGTTTTATTTATTTAGCTTTTTCTGCCATTTTTTCTCATCGTAAACAAATGGTGCCATCTTCAACATCCTTAAAACCCTTCAAAATGTTTATAAATCTTTACTGTACTTTTTACCTTTTGTCCTGGTTTTGCTCATTTATTACTTATTTGTGCTAATTTCATCTTCCTTTAGCTTCTATTTAGCAGATTTAATAATTTTTTTGCATTTTGAGCTACCATTCTGACCTTTTCTGCTATTTGTCTGCTAACTTCAACTTTTGTGGGCTTCTTACAGCTGCTTTCTGCTAATTTCAGCTATTTTCTGTATTTTTTCGGCTTCTTTTTAGCTAATTTTAGCATTTTTTCAGCTTTATTTACCTTCAGCTTCTTTACCGTTTAATTTAGCAAACGTATGCTCCTTCTGCATCTTTTTCAGCTACATTTTAGCTTTGTGTGCTATATTTGGTTGTTTAAGCTATTTTACAACAAATCTGAACTTTTTTGTACATTTTTTTCTTGATTTTCTGCTAATTTGAAAATGTTTACACTCTTTTTACTGTTTTGCTAATTTCAACTTGTTTCTGCTACTTTTAGCTTCTTTTAGCTAATTCTAGCAATGTTTAGCCCGTTTTGGTTACTTTTCCACTAATTTCATCTGTTTCATGCTGAATTAATTTATTTAATCTTCAACTGAATCAATTTTAAAGATACTGAGGTAAATGTACCTGCTTTCAGAAAAAATATTTCAGCATGAAGCATTCATACTGCGTTTTTGCAGGAAATGCAGATTCTCTAGTTGTTATTAAGACTTGTACCAAGAGAAAGTTGAAGAAAATCAGAATGACTCACTTCTTTGTTGTGTCCTGAAGGAATCTCTCCATTTCTGGGAAGGGAGACACATTACGGATGTAGAGAGCTTTAACCTTGTCTTTCCCGTCCGGATAGCGCCTGAGAGTGGCAGGAAGAGAGAAATTGGGCATTACAGATTTAAAAAAAAAAAAGAGAGAAAGCAAGAGATTAGATAAGACAATCTGTCAAATACAGACGTGAAAGTCAGAACAGGTAGGTCTGTTCAAGGTTTTCCATCAAGCCCTTTTCTTTCCCCAGTAAAGACTCAGTGAGACGTCCCACTCTGCTCATCGATACGTTCTTAATAATAATAATCCTGTTTCATCTCAGGTGGTTTGTTTACCCTGTTAGAACTATTCTGTTACCGTTTCAGCGCAGCGTAGTAGAGATGGAGCAGCGCCGTGCAGTCTTTGCCTCCATTGAAGCCGACGCAGAGTTGCTCCGTGGAATATTGATCCAGCGCAGCTTCGATTGTCTTCAGCGCAGACTTCACTTTCTCTCCCAACGCCGTGTCTGTGGAAGAACCCTCCACTGTGAGATGAAGGTTCATTGTAGTCAAACACAGTTAGCTTTTATATGGAGATACTTGGTGTCTCTTTAGTGGTACGCAGAAGAAATTTGGGTGTTTACCTGTTAAGCTAGAAGTAATATCATGAGATGTAACAAAAGAAATAGGCAAAAACGTAGGAGGTTCAAGTCCAATAGATCTTGGTTCTAAATGTTAATTACTACTAACTGTGAGGACGATTTCATTTGAGGGTGGAAATTGGTGGTTTTCAGTCAAGTTTGAAGGGACTGAATCTGTGGTATTTCTAGAACTAAGTACTTTTTGAAGTTGCATTTTAGTAAAAATTTAAGCGCCACTGATTTTAGTCATTATTTTATTTTGTTTTTTTATGTTATTAGTTTACACCTGTTTACTGTTCAATTATAAACTCCTAGTTTTCAGCTGCTTCATTTCACCAATGTTTCAATAAAAATCATCCCTCTGAGTCCTCACCGTTGTTGGCCAGTTTGTAGACCTCTGCCGTGGCGATGGTCACGGGGTCTTTGATTAAAGGCACCACGCTACCCGCCGGCAGCTGATCGACCAGCTGCGTGCGCGCTCTGTCCACCTCCTCCTGGCTGTCCGAGTCCAGAACCAGTCGGACTTTGCAGTAATTACTCAACCAATCGGGATAGGAGCCGAGGGCCACCTTTCGCCCCCAACTGGCCTGCAGTTTGGTCAGCACAGCTGCGATCTCTGTTTCTTCTGCGTCTACGAACACCTGACGGGAGCAGGTTCGGTTAGCTCAGCTTAGCTGTTTGCAGACAGAAGTTCTTTAAACAGAACGTGACGGTACCTCACGAGTGTAAAATGTGGTTCCTGAACTCGCAAAAAGATGCTCCAGTCCAGTGAAGGCCAGCTCCATGAAAGATGGGGTCCCAGGAAACACGTAGACATTCCGCACACTGACCTTTAAGATAAACAAATTAAAAAATGGTAAGAACACAAACAAACCACAGGAGAAATGACTCAGCTGTTTGTTTTTTACTGCTAATAATCCTGGTTGAAATTTGAGTCACTTTAGAAAAACTCAAAGCAATTAGTGGAACAAAACAGAGATTTTTCATCAATTGTTTACATTGTTTTGGCTAAATCTTTTTTATCAAAGAAAACTCATCTTTTTAATACAACGAAAAGATCTCATTTGAAGAGGAATGATGGAATTTCAGCATTTTTGCAATAATCTATTGAAAATAAACTGATGTAAAAATACCAAAAGTCTTAAATAGGTACCAATAGTCAAATTAAAAAGAAAAAGAATTGTAGCTGAATAACCCATCCAGAGTGCTCGGCCTTGTTATTCAATAAATAATAGAAGACGAAAACAACTTTTAAATTATTCTGCCTGAAAACATTAATCAGGGGCTGCAGGTGAACGAGGAGAAACCAACATATCGTCAAACTGATTCAGAATTCAGCCAAGACATACAGAGCTGAAACTCATCAAACTCAGTATATTTTATCGATGTTATCTTTCCAAAAATGCGTTTATAATCATTACAAAAAATGAATGTCAGTGTTGCAACAGAACAAACGTATGTTCAGGTGCAGACATATGAAAATGTTTTGGACAGAGTGGTTTCTGTGTCAGTTTGCTCCTGAATTCACTTACGACTGGGTAGCGTTGGCGTTTTCCAGTCTGGGGGTCAGTTCCGTAGTTGAGCTTTGCCGATCGAGGCACCATGGCCATCTTCATGGGTGGGCTGTCTCGGTCCGTTACGCCGAAAAACTCCTCGACCAGGCTGGCAAGCTCAGGGTGAGGATACAACTCCTCCTGAAACGCCACGGCGATGCTCTCGAAGGTGATGTCATCGTGAGTGGGGCCCACACCCCCTGACGTCAGGAGGTGGGTGTACTGAGAGGAAAGGAGGACCACCTCCTTGGCTATGACCTCCTGCACGTCAGGCACGACCGTTATCCGCTGCACGGACACGCCGAGCCGCCGCAGCGCTCGTGTCAGGAAGGTGCTGTTTGTGTCGGCGGTGTGGCCCTGAAAAGAGACGCAGGGAGAGTTTCACAGCAGCTTCTCCAAACTCAGACATCAAATTCAAGGACTTAAAAAGAAAAACGCTAAAGTTCTGCTTGATGAAATTCAAGGACTTCTGGTGGATGTATTTTTGAGTGTCAGGCGTGACATTGGACCAAATCAAAGCCTTCATGTTTAAATCAAGTCAAGGGAGAATAGTGAACTTGTCAATTTAAAACAAAGCCTCTCCTCCACATCAAACAACCATTACAAGGTTTTTCCGGGGTTATGAGAAGTGCCTCAAACACTTGAAAGAACCCTAAACTGTCGAGGCGAGCAGATGATTGAGTCCATGTTTGTAATATCAAATAGAAAAGAAACAAACATTTTCAAAGTGTTTCACCGTCAGTTGGATAAAGCTGAAATGTCACACAGATTACCTTGAGTATCTCATCTCCGATGATGAGAATGGCTGCTGTGGGAGAATCAGAGGACGAACTGGAGCTCTGGTTGTTAGTGGACATTGCTGCTGTGCTGAGTTGTGCTGCCAGCCTCCTCACACGCACTGCTGCTCTGTTCAGACTGGGTAAGGAAAAGCTAAAAACCAGAACAAGTTAGTTAAAACTTGTTTCCTTTGTAGTTTTTACTTTCTATACTTATACACAAAAAGTCAGTCAAATGTGTGTTTGATAGATTATTTCTTTGTCATAACAATGTTTCTTGTCAAAAAAATCGTATAACGTTGGAAAGTCTTTTATTTCTCTTTTAAATGGTGTGACATGTGTAAGGAACACGCATTTGTGGGATGAGCTGTAGAGCTGAGTTACATTTGCCAAACGGCTTCTTTGCTGTTGGCGCTTGTTTTGAGCTTCTGGTCCCTCCAGGTGCTGCCAATCAAGTACTTGCCATAATATTTATTACAAAGAAGCCTTTTTACAACAAAGAAATAATCTGGCAAACACAGGGGTGCACCTATAGCAGTTTTCTGGCCGATCACCGAGCTTTAAAAGTCTGACCTGCTGATTCAAGGTCACAACACACCTTCAATGTTCCAATCTTATTTTATTGAAAAACATTGAACAATACCCTTTAAACAACGTAAATTTGTTTTGACTGGACATTATGCAGTGCTCACAGTAGAACAAAACAGGACAGTGGCTGATTTTTAGACCTTTGCTGAGGTAGACGAGAAGCCGATCTTTTCTAAATATCGGCCGATCTCCCAAAATTAAGGAAATCGGAGTGGCCGACTGATTTACCGATGCACTCCTACTAATTTTACTTCCTTTTTGTCCTAAGTTTATATATTACCTGCAAACAAAGGCAAAAAACCTTTCAAGGCAACAAGGTCTGTTTAGTACAAAAACACAAAAATACAATGTTACATTGATAATGAGCATTTTTCCTGCTCTCTGCATTATGTGTGATGTTTTAATAAAATAACCACAAGATGTCCCCATGTGGACAATCGAGGACGCTCACATCAACATGGATCCACATGGAGCACAGAAACTATTTCAGTGAAGCTCAGGCCCTCCTCGCCTTCATTATTTGTTTCCTACCAGCGAGAATCTTGAGGAGGAAAAACAGACATGGAAGAGCAGAGAAGAGACAGACAGAAAAAGAAGGAAAGAGAGAAGAAATTATGAATAGTATGTGCACCTGAGTCGCACAGAGCAAAAACAGCATCACAGATTTACTAATAAGTAACATTTATTTCTATAGCATCTTACAGAGATATAAAATCACAAAGTGCTTCACGATAAAATCAAGAAAATTTAAGTACAAATGCCAAAAATGCATGTTAAAATATAAAAAGCATAGAAGATTCAAGTAAAATGATATAAAACATGTATCAACAACTTTAACAATTAATATAAAGCCGGTCTAAAAATTTTAATTTTTTTAAATGCATCAAAAAAAATCTGCTGTCAGAGTCTAGGAGAACAATAGAAAAGACAAAAAAAAATACTTCCTGTTAGAGAATTTGTTTCATAATATGACAGCTATTTCAAACATTCTGAGATGTCTTACCAAGTTCATACGCTTACCAATTTAAAAAAGACTGACTGCACCCTTAAATGCTTATAACATGTATCTTTGAGCTTTCAATTCTGATCTGTTAGTTGCTTCTAATGAATATTAAAATATTTATTTGTCTGTGTCACTAAATTCCTCAATGTGCTTTACTTAACTAAATAAAACATGTCAACATACAAAATATGAAGAACCTAAAACAGCAAAAGTTTTAAAATAACTTTGAATTTGAGTAATAGCGATTACTAACTAAATAACTGATAAATAAATAGATTTTCAACCTATAATAAGAAAATTTCACAACTCCTAACTGCTTGTTTTGTTTTTTCTTTTAAACTTTACAGCTTTTAAAGTTTTAAGGATTTATATGAAAAACTATCCAAATCATATCTTTTTAGGTTATTTAATTAGGAAAATATCTATATGATTAAAACCATAATAAAATAAGCTACAGTTTGATGTTCAATAAGGATATGAATATTGACAGACAATATTTAGCAAACAAAAACATTTTTATATGAAAACAGCTTCATGCTTAGACACAAACATATTTTATTTGCAAAGTACTTCCTAATTTACCCAGTCGAATAAAACTTAAAAGGTATAATGGAGTATATTTTAGTTTTAGTGTTACTGAAGTAAACCAAGTGTGTTTACCACCACTGGAAGAGTAAAACAATGTTTAAAATACTAAGTTTCAAAGAAAAAAAGTCAAGTAGTTTATATAGTTTTCCAGTTTTTACTCCATGTCTGTACGATTATACTGTAATTATGTTAATAAGTTTATATGGAGCTACAGTTAGAAAACGATTAGATTACATAATCCTATCTTGGATATTTCATTCTTTGAGCTGACTGTGATAACTTCACCCTGAGGGCACAACAGTGACAAAACAGCAGCAAGCAAAAACTACGTTCTAACGCTGACGTATGTAGTCATATTTGATCCATTGTGCCACTTCATCTTAACCACTACTTACCATAAACTGCAAACATTGTGTTTCAATTAAATTTTGATGACTAAACTAAATATTTCAATTAAAAAACAAGAAAACTTACTCCTTGACCGCGTACGTCTTCGTCATGTAACAGATGACGACATGACGCTCAGGAGTAGTCATCCAATCACATATCATTAACCGTTAGCAGGGATGTCTCGTAGCCAATTATCTTTGAGGAGGCGGGTTATGTACGCGGAAATCGTCGTTTTTGTGTTACTATAGCCAAAATGTGTAAATGTATGATGCGTAGAAAGAATAAATAAAGTAGAGACAAGCTCCGTAAAAATACAACTTGTCGCACGTCGACTTACCTTTTTGAAGTGGTTGTTAAGCAGGAAGGAGAATGCTAGTTGCAGAAGATGCTAGCAGGAAATCACTTCTTCTGGAGATGAAAGGAATGATTGTGCTCATGTGCGCTCCTGCTGGCTGGAGAACTCACACCTGGCAAATGATTCTCGGCCTCCTGGTGGAGCATTTTAGCCTTGAAGCTAAATAAAAATCATAGACTATTTAAGTATTTCCAGATACTTTTTTCAACTATATTTTGTATAATTTAGTGCTATAAAATGTGTCCAGTTGAAAGAATATGCTCTCTCACCTTTCGAATACTCTACTCTCGTGTTTTCTTTATAAATTTATTTATTAGTGTGGTCATGAAAGAGTAGCATTCATTGAAAACAAGTGAGGGAAGTAAGACTTGCTTTTTTTGTATTTGTTTTGTGGAATTTTTCAAGTGATTCTGCAGCTGTCAAAAACTGGTAGCATGTTCAGCATATATAATTTTATTTTACATAATCATTATTTTTAATCAAAGGTATGAAACACATTAAGCTCTTAACTGTTTTCCCACGTTGTGTTTTATACAAAACAGTGAATGATTGGACAGAATGCTGTCACTGTGAGATGTGATTTAAGTATTTAGATAGATAGATAGATAGATAGATAGATAGATAGATAGATAGATAGATAGATAGATAGATAGATAGATAGAT
>JARVJO010000305.1:11882791-11904935 GCA_031762555.1 Cynodonichthys magdalenae
AGTCTGAGTTTGACACGAGCTTCACTATGTGCAAAGTTTGCAAAATGAAGATGAACCACTTTGGGAACACGACAAATAGGCTCACATTATCAGTTTTGAGTAAAAAAAAAATCGCTTTTTAATCGAATCGTGGCCCCAAAAATCAGAATCAAATCGTGAGATGGCAAAAGATTCCCACCCCTACTAAGGACCAACAAACCTGAAATTAAATGTATTGTTTTTAGGAATTAATGTTCATTTATCTGGAAGTAATTAAGATTTACTTCTTATAACTGATACTCAGAACCCGTCATAATCCTGTATAATCTTTGTACAGTAAGTAAACCATGTTAATGATGTTTTTATCTCATCTTTTATGGCAGTTTGCAGCTAATCTGCCTGACAGAGTTTCTGGTAACCTTATAAACAAAAAATATCAGATTTACATTGCAGACAGATAAAATGTGACGACAGAAACATGAACTTCTCTCCTGGACTGTGTTGACAGACATTCAGGGACTTACTGTAACATTAATTTAGTTATTATTTTGTGTTTATTAAGTTATTTAGATTTAGGATTGTTGTGTCTCCAGATGTTGGATAAGAGAGTTGAATTTTCAAAAAAAAACATTTGCAGTTTTGGCTCATTCTAGTGTTTTGTTTTTGCTTTTTTATGGCTTTTTGTCATACAGCTAAACTGATATAAACCTCAAGACACTCTTAGTGTGTGTGTGTGTGTGTGTGTGTGAGCTGACTAAATACTTTCAATAACTTTCTATTTTAACTGTTAGTTTGGGGTCAAAATGGTCTCAGGGTCTCGGTTTTAAAACCGAGCTGTGCTTTTTCCGAGGCCTCCGTGGATCAACTTGACCAAAAAACCACAGGACTGGAGGGTTAAACATTATAAGCTAAATAAATGTTTTATTTACTTCTAAATTTAATGTTTTAATCCTTTGAATGTAGAGATGGAGGCAGTTTTTAAATGTTCTGAATTTGTTTTATAGGCAGCTAATTTAGATTATCTTGTCAAAATGGGCTCACTTGTGGTTTTTAAAACAAATAAATACTACATATTAAGCTTGATGGAGAAGAGTGCTGAAAACATAATATAGTCAAATATAATCTTGAGTTTCTCTTTTAGTAAACTTACGAACAACAGATGGGCAGCTGTAGTGCTTTGGATAAAACGTTTGCAACAGTTGCATTTTGTCAAAAAACAATAAAAAAACATCTATGGATCATTTGAATGAACTGCCTGAAATACAATCTTAAATAATTTCTTGAAGTATTTTTTGTATCAACAAAAAACATCCTTTTGAGAAGAAAAGCCTCAAGCTAGCAAAGCTTTTTTCTTTCTAGCTGGGAAATCTTAACATCCAAATATTGTTTCAGGTTTTATCTTTAAAATGACATTCAAAAGATTCTCATAAGAATAAACCTTAAAGTAGGATTCAGAATAAATGAGTTATCTTGATTAGGAAGACAAATCAAGGCAGATCACTGGAAATACTCATGATATCCGGCTGATCCAGGTCTCAAAATGTCTCTTAAAAAAGTCGTGATCTTCATTTATCCTCATCATTTTAGCCAAATCTGACTTAATCCTCAAATTGATGTGATAGGTCACAATATATGTTTATTATTTTAACAGGTGTAGATGAAATAATATAACTCTGTTTTATTCCATGTGTATATTTTTTAATAAAAACTGGCTTAACTTAAGGTGAACTTTAGTGTTTAACATAAAAGCTGCCATGTAGGAATAAAGTGATGCCTGGTTGTGATTTAATGATCTGTATATTATCATTTTTTGTTTACCTGCGTATGAAGCAAAGACAAACAACTGTTAAGAACAAACAAACCGTTGCGTCGATTAAAAGCTGTTTGGTGAAGTGGTCCGGTCGCAGAGCGAGGCAGAGAGCAGCAGGAAGAGAACGATGGAAGCAGATAGAGATGAGGGATTGTGGTTAAAGGGGGCTGGTGGGTGGAGGGGTCGGTGTGACCCAAAATAGCCGTCTCACATGTTTGCTGTGTGTGTGGTGAGCTGTGAAACCAGCAGACCGAACGTCCGGCTAATCTCATGTTTACCCTCGGCACAATTTTCTGTTTATTGTAACCAGACTGCCTCAGTTAACGCTAATCCTTTCAGGGTTTTTTTTTCTTTACTCCAAAAGGTGCTGTTTTTGTTAAAAAAATAAAAATAAAAATGCACTAATGCCAGACAGGAAAAGGTCACATCCTGAGCTGGTGAACTTATCTGTATATTTGTTGACTTGGTGCATAGCAGAGTTGAGTTAAACGGGTCAGACCAGATTACAGAGTAAGATCAGATGACAGCTGATCTGCTGCTCAGTTTTAGTTTTCTTTTTTCCTGATTGTTTGACCTTAACGGATGCTTCTTCCTCAGACCCCCTTTCAGCACTCAGAGAAACTAAACAAACACTGGCTAACCGGGATCTGGGCAAGCTGAGGCAGAAACATCCTAGAGTCGTGGTCCTCGCAGCTAATTCCTTTCATTCCACAGCGGTGTGTTTCAACACGCACGCAGGATTACAGCTCTTCTCTCGTCACTGTTGCTTTGTGTTTCCCTTCACTTTCCATTACTTTCTCCCACTCAGTACCGCTCTATCGCTGCCTGCGCCGTTGATATGGAGGCAGGCCTGTGATGCTCTCTACAGCTGATCCTGGGAGCAAAGCATGCTGGGAGGGGATGCTTAAGTGACTGCAAGGGCGTAATCGGAGCATGCGTGTAATTGGCTCCCTGTGTTTTGTGTGTGTGCTGATGTGCATTTTGGTGTCTTTTATGCTGACTTGCAGGCAGCCTGTGTTGATCGATGGACTATATGGTAAGATGTTTAAACGCTGCAACCAGCCAATCAGAAACAAGGTGTGACACAGTGGTGAAAGAGTTCCCTCTCAAACTAAAAAAAATATATATCCAGAAAAGGTCCAATCTCAATTTATCATAAAGTGAAAACTTGCAGAGATGCATCTTTTCAGTTTATGTATTTGTCATAGGTGTATGAAGTATTTGAAAGAAATAACTAAGTAAAAGTAAAAATATTTTTGTATTTTGGTAAAAAGGAATTTCACTGATAAGAAGTACTTAAGTTTAAGTCATCAAACTGCTCACAATAATTGGGGAAAGTAATAGTATTTTGACATACACTTTAAGAAATGTTGAATTTCCTTTACTAAACTGGTAAAGTAAAATGAGTAATTTACTTTACTTGGTTTGGTGGAACCGGTTGCCATAACTTGGTTAAGTAAATTCAACACTTCATTTTTTTTTAGAGTGCATGAAAAGCTCCTTTCATGATGAGTTTTAAATTTGTAGTGTGTAACGAGGTGTTAAATTTTAATCATTCTTATAATTTTTACATTTTAAATGTAATAAAATAAATATAAATGTTAGGATTTAAAACAAAACATTTTGGTAAAATTACAGATCCTCAAAAAAAAATACTTAAATACTGTAACAAAATAAATGTTCTTAAGGTCTCGTATTTGTTTTAGTTCTATTTAAGCGTGAGCTTTCAGCCATGAGCAGTTTCTAAGCAACACACACTTCAATCTTTTTAAAAAATAAAACTCCTAATCCAGTCTGCAGTCTCAAGTAAATACTTCAGTTCATCGCTTGTATGAAACTAAGAACAACTTGTCCTCATGCAGCTCAGATTGTGCTCACCAGTTTACCAGATCAAGCTTGGTTAAACAGTTGCAGCCTGGCAGTAAAGTTTACCTTCATGAAATGTTTTAAAGAGCTTGTGGGTATTTTTGGAAGCTGCAGGCTGCGTTCTGGTTGGAGTGTGTTCTGTAAGGTTCAGAAAGTTCAAATGATTTCCTCTGTGTAATGTGAGTAATAAATTATTTATATGTTTGTTATGAATGAGTGGAGGAGTCAGAACTGTAAAAACAGCACCAGAATAACTTTACACTCCAATGGATTCAGGGGATGTTTTGAAATGTGGTTCTGTCTAAAAATTGTGAGCAGTCAATATCTTACCTGGCTTGTATTTTAAAAAATCATAGTGGGTAATCTGCAAGCTTACCACTTTATATTATACAAAAGGGCAGCCAGGGTGCAGTGGTAGGGTAGCGGTCTTGGGACCTAAAAGTCACAGGTTCGACTCCCTGCCATCAGGGCCGGCCCTAGCCAATTTGGCGCCCTAGGCCAGATTTCAGGTGGTGCCTCTTGTGCAATTTTCTAAATGTCACTCCAAATTTACATACATTCCCATACCAAATGAAATAGTTTTGTTTTGGACATTAGTTTTTATCTTTTAGAAACCAGTTTGTCCAATTAAAATAGGTAACAAAAAAATCATTTGAAATAGAATACCAGACTTTGAAGCTAATAAAATTTAAGTTTTACCCTAATCTGCTTCAGTTGAGGGGAAACGAGTTGATTAAAGCTCCTTAGTATCTTTGTGTTCATTAGTGAAAGCAACAGCTAGCCCAAGCTTTTGGCTGTGCTTGAGCAAGTTATTAGCTAGCAATGATCAGAATTAACTTAGGTTAATCCTAAATGTTTCAAAACAAAAACAAAGCAACTTGTCTTCTAATTTGTAGTAAAAGTTATTTCGCTTCTCATCCGGGGAGCTTTTTCCATCTAAAACTCAGGTATGTAGTTCCAAGCTTTAAGCGTACTGAGATTTTCCATCAGTGCAAGCTAACCTCACTTGCAGATTAATGTGTCTCCTCTGCCTCCTAAGGGTCATTAGGGTCATGTTTTGGTCACATTCATTAAGGAATGAATTAAAGTGAAAATGACTGCCTAATGCTCCAGCGTGTTTTAGAAAGCTGAAATTACAGACCTAAAAATCTGTCTTTGGGAGGCAGACAAAGACCCTAATGATCCTCAAGAGGGGGGCGGGGGAGATTTATCTGCATTTTAATTTAGCTCATATACATAAATAAAGCATATCATATAGATTAAATCTTTGAACTCCACACTCCAGTTATGGGTAGAAAAAGCTCTGGATTCATAACAGAACACGTTCTACTACATAACAAAAGTTCATTTGCTTTGTTTTTTAAAACTTTCTTTTAATCTGCCACATCTTGTATGACTCAGCATCTAAACCACCAAGCTGAAGTCATTCAAAGAGCTTCCTGCTGCAGGAGGTAAAATAATAGTTGTTCATCAAAACCCTTTTTCCACAAAAGCTCACTTCAGAGGAACAGAACTGTTGCTTCACATTTTTTCAGAGAATTGCAGATAATCAACCCTGAGCCGCTGTGTGTCACCAGGTTTCACTGGTTGTTGGCACGACGGGGTGGAGGGCGCTGTTTTCACCAGGAATCACTGCCAATCATATCTGTGCACGGTGATTCGAGCTAGTCTGAACGACACTTTGATTTTGCCTGAGAGTGGCCTCGGACCACAATGACAGCGTGGTGTTCAGAACAGGTGGTCTTTGTGGGGGGGGGCGGTCAATCGAGGGCTTTCTGCTTCTCTGCTACTGCATCAGACACACTTTGGTGTTGAGGTCAATCTATTGGATCTTTTTCTTTCTTTCTCCCTGCACTCCCTTCTCAGTAGCACTTTATAATAACTTCACTTTAGTTAGCTTTACTTCATCATTAATAAATGGTTAAATAAATGAGGTGTAGTTATTGTATGAGCGTTACTCTTTTCTCTTTAAAGCTTTGTAGTGTAGTGCATATAAGTGTAGTTTGTCTGCTTTCATCAAGGTTAAAGACAGCGACCTCCTGTCACTCTTTAAACTGTTTCTCAGGTTGAACAAAGGGGGAGTTTTGAATATTCAACACAAACGACCCATTCTCTCCCCAGATACACAAATGCACAACTCCTCCCTCACTTCCTTCCTTCCTGCCGTTTTCCACATCACCCCCACCCCACCCCTTCCCCTCTGGAACATGTGCATTAACGTGCAGCATCTCCCTGTGAATGCACATGTACGCCTCTAAATGACTCTGGCTGCAGAGGGGGGAGGGGGTGGAGTGAGGCGGGAAACAGGAAGGAGGTAGCATGGGAGAAAAGATGACGGGGAGGGCGCACGCGTGTGTGTCTGAGAGAGAGAGAGTGAGAGAGAGATGGTAAGAGAGCAAATGGGAAGAAGCATCACCCACCCAGACCAGGAAGGAGGGGAGGGCGGACGGCGTGCTCTGGTTCCTCCAACAGACAGAGGTGGAAGGAAAGTGGGCATGAGAGGCAGAAGAGGAGCACAATGAAGGAGTGCCCCGGTTCATCCTGGCAGCGCTGCCATTTCACCGTCTGCTGAAAAGACAGGCAAGAGGAGGGGAAGAGAAGAAGCCAAAAAACCGGAGGAGAGGGTGGATGGAGCGGCAGTGACTTTGTGAATTGATCAAGCGGAAGAGTGGATGAGAGGAGAAGCACGTTTTTTTTTTTTCCTTTTTTTTTATAAAAATTTCTCCTGGGGAGTGGACGAGAGGATAAGAGAAATGATCGAACAGTTTGTCGCTGTTCCAACTAACGGGGCTCTAAAGTGAATCTTTAAAACCCAGCTTTAAATAAATGTCCATGAATTATCAACCGCATGATTTTAAAGCCAAAAAACAATGAACTACTACTGTTTTGCTGTTCATTAAAAAAAATGAAGAAATGCAGGGGCAAGTTTATTAGATAATTCTAAATCACTTTTATTTCTGTAAATACCAGGTAACCTTTGTGACTTCTGATTTTCAATTTTTTTACAAGCCTAGTGTCTGCAGGATGTTATAAAATCATCTTTGTTAGCAGCTGCACTAAATATTCAGGGTTTTTTTGTTTTTTAAAGCAAGTTTTCTTAACATTATTTGTTTTTGGAAATGTAACCGTAGCGTAGATGTTGTTTATACAGTTAATAAGAGTGTGATTATTGCTCTTTTGAGATCAAATCAGTTTTCTGTGCCCTGGTTGTTGTCAAACACGTTCAGCCAGTCTGGGATGTCAACATTGATTTGGTTTTATGGCTGGCGTGATGCCGGTCAAACTTTGATCATTTCCTGAACTGTATTGATCTTTTCTAAGTCTTAGCTTTTTTTTTCTTGCTCTTGGATGAACAAACAAAAACGAACCGCTCTAATGTTAAGCCTTTGATGCAACAGCTAATTGCTTGCCTCGTGATTAAAAAAAAAAACAAAAAACGCGGTTATCGCTCTGAAGATTTTTGCTGCTGTCGGGACTTTCTTGGCACATATCCTCTGCAGGCATCTCTTTTAATGTCTGTTGCCATAGCAACGGGCAGCGGCTGCAGACAGAACAAGATGTAAAAACAAAAAAGAAAATCTTGTCTTTTGAAAACTGGTGCTGTCCCATTAGCCACTTGTTGTTATTCCATAGATAAGACCTAGATTAGATTAATCCAGATCTGTGTGTGGTTCTCTGAATTTGTTTTAATTAATTACACAGGGTTTGTTTTATTTCTTTGTTGTGTTTGTGATTTTGAGTTCTCTGGTCGTTTCATGTGACTTGTCTACTCTTGTTCATTGTGGGTTTGCCTCGTAGGAGTCGAGCTCAATCTACTTTATCAACAGCAACAGCCATTTCCATCCGTCAAGCCAACGTGCTATTATCAGGCATGACTGGATAAATTAGATTAGCACTCTGATTTCACTTGTACATATCGGTGGAAGCAGCTGCTCGGCCCCCGAGGCCTCTAATTACCAATCATTAGCTGTTCTGTTTGGGATAGTTTATTATTGTTCATGTGTTTGGTGACTCAGGATTTTTCTTTAAGTGTCATTTCCTCTGTAGTCACCTGACCTACACTGTGTTCAGTGCACTGAAACATCCCCGGGCTGGGTTGACTTTGCTCGGAGAGCTTATCAGCAGCCCCCCCACCTCCCCCTTTTTTTTAGTTCAGGAACACCTGGAGTTTCCTCTATTTATATTAGATCTGTTGCCTTTTTTGAAGTGCTACTCTTCTCTCTATGCTCAACTTTATTATTAGATGATGTGACGGACTGTTTTTCTTTTTCGATTGTCCCAACACAGGGTGTCTTTTTGTAGTTTATTTTCAGCCATACTTTTTTTACAGCTTTCTGGAGATCATCCCAGCCTATCTGGCAGTGTGTTAGCATAACTGGATCCTCCATGGTGCTTTCTGGCCAAGTCCAGATGGATGGCTAGCTGGAGCTGCTAGACTTATCCCTCTGTGGTGCTAGACTAGTGTAGGCGACTGTTCCTTTTGCCGAGCGTCCGGCGCCCACTACAATCCTGAGCGCTGTGCTTCAGGCGTAGCTCAATTCTGAAATGTTACCATGTGAAAAAGAAAAAAACTGATCTTTCTTGGCATTACTGAAACTTTGGTGCCAAATTAACAACCTTAGTTTATATTATCTATATGTGTATACTCTTGTTTAATCATTGTAGAAGTGAACACCGTACATATGAATAGTGCCTCTACAGCACTACGGTGTAGGCGAGCAAGTTTGCTGTGGGCTTTAGGTATAGCCTTGCCTCCTGTTGAGGTCAAACTGTTGCTGACTGTTTTGATTGGTGGGATTTTGGTTTGCAAGTGACTTAATGTAAACAGACTGTCTTTTAGGTTGGACTATGCAGAAAGGAGATGATGCACGGTGTCTAGACACTAAATCTGAGAGCTAAACTGTTCAATAAGCCTTAGTAAAGGACGGGAAACTGTCCTTTTAAATATTAACTCTTGGCTTATTTGAATCTGGTGCGGCTGTGTCAACACTTCTCTCAGGTAAACAACTATAATCTGGGTTTGTTATCTGACTACAGCAGGGTGAGAATGTGTATAGACGTAACAGATTGCAGTCTTGAGCGAGCTTCGTTTCTGCAGGGTGTGTAGGTTCATGTTTAACACTCGTGAGCCTCCATTCAGGGAACCCTGGGGTGAAAGTTCAAAACGGACCAATTGGGTCTCGTTACCATCACAACAAGCCCACCGGTAGTCGTCATCAGCCAATGACCTACATTCTACAGTGTTACATCACCACTGTGCTACTGTCGTGTGTGCGCCGCTGTACTCATCTCAGACTCAACTTACCGCTAACAAATGGTGCTCTTGCAACAAAGAAAAAAACACATCTTAACCGAGGTGGCCAGTTTTACAGAACACACTTGAACCAAGGCGGGCTCTGTTGTTTTAGCCATATCAGGAACCTCAGTCAGGAACGGGCTCAGCTCTGTCAGCCCAGTCTTAATTACTAACTTTTTTTTTTTATTTTTGTTTTCTATTGGTGTCTAAAAGTAACCATGTCTAGCCTCTAGCCATCCACAATCCTTAATTTTAGAGAGGCATGAAGACAGGGTTCAGCATTTAGCATAGTAGCGTGGGACTGTTAAACAAGGCAGCCTGGAGAACGGGCGAGCAATCGAGGGAGGAGGAGAGGGGGAGCGAGAGATCATTTGGAAGAGGAGAGAGGAAGTGGTAGCGCGGGAGAGGGCGGAGGAGCTGGAGAGGCAGAGGTTGGCAGAGTACATCGTGTGGAGGAAGCGAGAGGACTTCCAGGATAAGAGAGGAGAGAAGGGAGGCAAGAGCTCAGAGAAGGGGAAGGGGGCTTCGCCTGAAGTCATCTGGAAGAGGAGAGAAGAAGAAGAAGCCGAGAGGGAGAGAGCGAGGGCCATTCAAAGAGGACATGAAAGCATTTGGAGGAAGAGAGAAAGGGAGTAAAAAAAGGGAGCAACTGACAGATTTGAGCATACGATGCACTTGAAAAGTAGACATACAAGAGACTTCTTCTAGTCATACGTCAGTAAGCCTCCTCTCTCTTCTTTAGCTTTGCAGGTGTTTGCTGTGTTTTAGACCCGTTGAGGTTGTGTATTGTGTGCATTGCTGCTGCGTGCACAGCCCCTTTTGCGATCCCCTTGTTGGCTGCTAATAGGATTTTTATAGGCGTATGTCAAGCAAGATCAGGCTGCTGAGGGCCAGCCCACACGTACAGGGTTACCGCCTGTTGCACGCAGACACGTCACAAACAAGCGTGCGCAATAAAGACACTCATACAGGAGGTGTTCAGAGACAATCACTCGTGTCGATTCTTCACGGCGCTGGCTGAGTAACCGGCTCCCACTAAGGAGCGATCAAATCGGGACAAAATACTCGCTGATACTGTTTTACGTCATGGTTGAACACTAAGATGATCGCTCTGTGGAGAGCTGGGAACTCATCGATTCAGGGGAATTCAATGAGCAATGAGATTACAAAAGAACTGATGACAACATGAGTACTGGTGCACTGAAAAACTTTTCTCATCTGTGTTCTGCCATTATCTGGGAGGCCCCACTTTTCTCTTGTACTGTGGATAAAGCCAATTCTGGAGCAGCTCCGTTTTGGCTGCCGGGTAACAAGTGGAGGACAGGCAAACAAACAGACGAACAGGTGTCCTGTTGGGAGAAAAACTTTAAATTGTGAAACAAAGAGACTTGGGTTGAATTGCTGTAGCCTGAGCAAACTTGTCCCAGGATAAAAAAAAAAAAAAACATAAATCTTTTCAGATTCATGATGGAGCTTGTGCAGAAAACCAAGTACACCCACATTCGGAGTGAGTCTCTGAGCTCGACAGATGAAACAAACTCCAACCCTTCACCGTTCCCTCCTTCCAGCCCCGCCACCCCCCTAACCCCCTCCCCCGGTTTACCCTCCTCTCTCTCCTCCTCGTCTCTCACTCCCATCTTGCCCCCCACCTCTCCTCGCCCGGCCGAGAACAGCCCCACCACCCTCTGCTCCTTCTTCCCCAGCATTCGATCCCTTCGTCTGGGCGTCTCGGGTGCTCTTCTCCCAGGACCCAAGGCCTCCAACAGGTCGCAGCAGACTCTGGCAGTCGAGTCCTCCGCAGATGACAGGAGCAGCTCTAGCTCCTCCCCTCCTCTTCATCAACCTATTCCCGTCCTAACTGCTCCCTCTCCCCCTCCCCGACCTCCTCTGCAGGACATGAACCGGCTCGGAGGGGCAGCCAGGAGGGCACGGGTGGAAGGAGGGCAGCTGGGAGGAGATGAATGGACGCGCCACGGCTCCTTTGTCAACAAGCCAATCCGTGGCTGGCTGCATTCTGACAGTCTGGTCAGCACCGCTGGTGTTTCCTACAGCGTTCGGGTAAGTGAGTGGCACACTCTCACTACCACACACGCACACACTTTAAACACATAAGTATATGCTTTTCTTTCCAGGCTGTATTATGCTGCATATACAGTTTCTCTTTGCCTCCAGTTTTGTTTCCTGAGTGTTTCATTTCTAAAATTGGACTGTGGTGTAGGAAATGTCTGATGCTAATGTGTTGCCTTCCTGTTTCCTGTGCAGTACATGGGTTGTGTGGAGGTGCTACAGTCAATGAGAGCGCTGGACTTCAACACCAGGACTCAGGTCACCAGGTGAAAATAAACACGTCTCATCTGCTCTCTTCTTTGTGTTTTAAATCACCCCTCGTTTAAAATAACAAAAATGCTACTATAAATCAAGACTGGTCCTGATCATGAGTTTTTTTGTGCTTTCTGAAAGTCTTTTCAACTTTTCTTTGGAGCAACTGATGTGTCTTTGTGACACATTTCTAATTACAAAGCATCTAAATCCCAAACTTAAAAATAATTTAATTTACTAATTGCTAATTTTTCCATTACAAGTAAAGTATTTGTCCATGACATGTCAAATATTTCTGTTACATGTCAAGTCTGGGCATAACAACAGAGCTAACTGGAGTTAATCATCCTGTAGATCCAACACTGATTCATCCTCTGTGTTTATTAGACCCTGATGTGTCAAAGTCAAATCCAAAGAAAAACTTTAAAAGACCTTGCGAAAACCTGATGAAATATTGATCAAGACCACTTTAAATATTACATAAAGCCTGGCTTCATGGACGCAAAGTATAAATTAATAAAGGATTACTTTTTCACAGTATTGTAGTCCATAAGGGGACCAGTTAAAGTCCTGAATATTGTGATTTTACATTTTCTGTCCTGCTTTCCTTCTATTTTACTTGTTTATGTGTGTGTGTGTGTGTGTGTGTGTGTGTGACTGTTTGGTGCTCCTGTATGTGTGTGTGTTTAAACACCCCCTGCTGTTCTTCTGAAGCCCTAAATGAGAATGTTCTAGAATTCTGCTGGTTTCCTTGCGGTTTCCGTGGCAATATTTGTCTCCGTGGCAAAGAGGAGCGCAGTCGCCAGGGCCAATAAATTATCCCGCCAGCTGCCCAGATCTTTTTTTATATTCTACATAAAATATGAATCCAGGAACAGTGTGAGCTGTGATACAGCATCTTTTCCAAAACTTGTTTTTATTTGTTTATTTTTTATTTTATTTTTTTTTAACATTTCAGGGAGGCTATCTCTGTGGTGTGTGAGGCGGTACCCGGATCCAAAGGAGGACACAGGAGAAAGGTACGTCCTACTCACACCAGAACACACCCTCGTAAAATATTATTTATTAATGAGGCTTAAGTGGACAGCAGAAGAGTGGGTTTTCCTGGTTGAGAGCTTGAATTCGCTTATTTGTCTACCTTGTGGTCAGTTGACTGTTTAGTCAACATGCTTCCCCCCCGCTCTCTCTTAGAGACACACACAAGATTGTGCATTTTTTTATCATCATCATCAAAGCTTTAATCCCTAACTATACCCTCACTTCAGTTCAGTCTTTAATTCTATTTTGAATACTTAAATATTTTTTTATTATTCATACCACCTTTTGCTTCCTACATACAAACTTTTGTGTGTTTCGGTTAAAACCATCCCAACCACCTAAACTCTTGTGTAAACCTCACCATATTCTTAGTTCAGTAGTTTTAAAAACCCAAAAGTGAATGGTGGTAGGAGTACACGTCCAAGTACACAAACACAGAGAGAGGTCTTGATTTAAGCTGATTGTACTCCTCTGTGGTTAGTGGGCTACTCACAGGTAATTACCAGTCGCTCTCTGGTCTCTCTTCTCCCTCCCTCCTGCCACAAGGGACACTTTTTTTTTTTCGAAGGCTAAGAAAGTACTTCTCATTAGCAGACGCAGGCACCAGTCTGCAGTTTAAAGACTACTGTGTGTGTGTTTGTTGCGCAGTATTCAAATAAAACTATAACCGTCCAACCAAACCGTCCATAAAACAGGTGGCTAAATCCAGCTGCCTGCTGTCAGAGCCGGCTCTGACCGAGGAATGTCTGGCAGCGTGGCGCACCAGACAAAACACATTTATAGAACGTAAACGAGAGTAGATTACACAAGTCTTATCTTTGTGATTTGGCGGGGATTGAGGGTGACATCCAGATGGTGCTTTTCTCACCTCATGCTCCATGAATCACAGTCATCAGATCAGGAGGATTGGGGCGAATGGTCCCACACAGAACGGTTTGTGTGATGTGCCGGGCTCTGTTGGTCACAGTTGGTCGTAGAGACCAGATCACTTTCCCAATTGCAGCTGTTCTGACACTCCCACACACACACAGTTATTTCCAAACACACACACACCTAGACTTACTCTCTGGCATGCAGCGATGTTACTGTATGTTAATGTTCTGAAGAAAATAAAATAATGACTATCTCATGCAGTGTTGATTGGTGATATGTATAACCCTCCTCTTTGCAGCCTTCCCCTCGCAGAGTGACGACCATCCTCGGAAAGAGTAACTTGCAGTTTGCAGGCATGACAATCAACCTCACCATCTCAACCAGCAGCCTCAACCTGCTGGCTTCTGACTGCAAACAGGTTAGACTGAAACTCAGACTTGACTTGATGACTTTTTAAAGGGAACCCACACTAATTGTAACATCAGACATTATTCAATAAACATTTATTTTAACTAGAAAAACAAGAATGTAAAAATACTGCAGGCTGTTTAGTTTTTATACATTTTAAAAAATATATTGTCACACGGACGGTGCCATGTTATTTACACTGCAGAGCATTCTGGGTAAATGTCAGCTCTTCGGACAGAGCTGCTTTATGGAAGCCTAACTGCTTAACTTCCACATTAGTATAAGGCAATTTAGCGTTCGCTTCCGAGCTAAAAATATTACGGTAACTTGGGAACCAACACAGTGGTGGGCACAAATCTACTAATAGCAGACGTAGTTTCTCATGTAGCAGATTAGCATTTTTGCTAATTTTAGAAACTATTCGCGGACCAATTAGCTTCCACTAAATTAGGTTCCACTAACTTTAAGTTCACTAAAAATTTCCCCAGTGTAAACCTTAGATTTTTATGCCATTTCTCTAAGCAGTGCTGGACGTGTCAGGCTGTGTGTAGCATGTAGCATCTTTAGCTTAATTACATTTAACAATATTTAAATGATGAATACAAAAATGGACTATATGGTAGAGAAAAGTTTTGCTATTTGTTGTTTGACTAACTTAAAACGTTATTTAAAAAAACTATAAAAAATGCTTTTATTCTGAAAGGGCTAAACTATCACAATTTAGACGGAACTATAACTCTGTTTGGATTGGCTCATTTGCCTCAGATGATCCCACCCACCTTCAAGTTAAACCAAAAGAAAACACGGACTGTCATCTTAGCGGTTATCGTCACAAATCTTTTTATCCGTTTAGCCTTAGCAGAGCTAAGTTTCTTGTTTAACAGATTTTTTTGTTAGTGAAGCTAACTTTTTGGTTAGCTGTTCCCACCACTGACCAAACATAAAGGAAAACTCTTCAGGGTTTCCAACCTTTCTCTGTGTTTCTATCACTGCAGAACATTCAGGGAAGCCCGGCTAAATTAGACTTATTCCACTTTGTTTGCCTCATTTACTCTAAATGCCACACAAATTCCTCTTAGCGTTGTGTTTTATTTTTGCCACTGAGCAGGATGCGATCCTCCTCTTAGATGTCTAATGAGCTAATAGCCATCGAGCGATGTTTCTCTGTGGGTGGATGGCATTATCACGTAGCGCAGAGAAGCATGTTGTTCAGCACGTGTGCAGCACCTAACACATAAGTGAGGAATCACACACAGGCCACACGTTGTGATCATTATCAAGTGTTAATGCTTTTATTGATCCAACATGGGTGCTTATTGCCACGCTGATGCTCAGTGGAGGGAAAAAGGTCTTTTCCCAATAACTATTCCATATTCGTCTCTTCATCTAAACACTTTTATTTCACTTCCCACATACTTCATCTCATCCATGTGCTCTTCCTCCCGTTCTTTCTTTTTTTTTCTTTTTTTTTTTCCACAGATAATCGCCAATCATCACATGCAGTCCATCTCCTTCGCTTCAGGAGGAGACCCAGTGAGTTGCTCAACCCTCTCTCTCGCTCTCTCTCTCTCTTTGTCTCTCTCGCTCTCTCTCTCTCAGCTCAAATCTTACTCTGGCCTTTTTTCCATTTTTCTTCAGACCGCATGTCCTTCCTTCCTGTCTGAAGTCATCGTCTGTTTCTCTGAATTCCAGTTACTTCATTGCTGCCTTTCTGACTTGCAGTTCTTGCTCACCTCACTTCCTGCCATCTATTTTACAGCTCACTTATTTCTTCCATTCTTTTTTTTTTTTTTTACTTGTTACATTTTCAAAGCTTCTGCTTTGTCTACTTTTCAGCTCTTTAAGTCTTAAATCTGCACTTTGCTTTTTTCTCCTCCTATTGATTTTTCCCTCTCCCCCCTCCGCCTCTTCCTCCTCCTCTGACTTCCCTGTCTCGCTCCCACAGGATACAGCTGGGTATGTAGCGTATGTGGCCAAAGATCCAGTCAACCTTAGAGGTGAGCAGAAAGAGTAAAAACAACTCTCTCACACAGGTTGCATCTGTCAGTTTAGAGACAAATCAGAAATAGTTTTTTTCCTTTGAGGAGAACTTTGACTGTTAGCCTCTGATATGGAACCATTTCCTGTTTTGACTTGTGTAGCTTTGGAGCAGCAGAGCTTAAAGTGCCTATGACATCAAATGTTTGGGATGAATATGAATGCATTTTTAGAAAGATATATTGCAAAAAACAGTTCACAGTGCTGAAGATGAACAGTTGAGATTTGAATGTGAAGTAACAGGAAGTGATGTCAAAGGGGAATATATGCATGTAAACAGAGCGTTGCTACAATGGTCAACAGACTGTAGAGAAGAGTCACTATCAGAGAGATGAAGACGAATCAAAGTTCAGTGTTTTAAAAACCAGGGAGTCTTCTTTCTTAAAGAGTTCCCCTTTGATGTCACTAACTGTTTCACATTGACTGAACCAAGTCCAAAAGAAAATATGTCAGTTATGTGACAAAATGGATAAAATCAGGTGTTTTATGCCAAGTTTCTTAGATGTCTTCTTTGACTTTCTGTTTTTGAGTGAAATGCATGGCACAGGCACTTTGAAGCTGCATTTTTAGCAAATGCTGTACATGAAAGATCATAAACTATTTCATTCAAATATAATTGAATCATTTGGTTTGCATATTCATCATGTAACTCTTTAAATCTGTGGAAAATTTGAATTAATTTTGGACTTTTATATCCTTTGATGAAGCACTTAGTTATAATTTTTCCACTCTGTCTTCATGTTTAGTTAGATACTGGAATTTGTTCTCGTGTTCAAGCTGTGTTTATCAGTTCTCTGTGCCTCTTTGACTGTAGCTTGTCACATCCTGGAGTGCTCCGAGGGTTTAGCCCAGGAAGTCATCAGCACCATCGGCCAGGCCTTCGAACTGCGCTTCAAGCAGTACCTGATGACCCCGCCCAAAGTGGTCACACCTCATGACAGGTAAACGAAAACCCACCAACAACCCACAGCTTTGGTTTGTAATTTCCTGCCCAGGATTTGCTTCTGTATTTGCTTTTAGTTTTTAAAACAAATGTTTTTTTCTTTTTTTTGTTTTGTTTTAGAATGGCACCGTTTGATGGCTCTGCGTGGGAGGAAGAGGATGATGAATCTGCTCCTCCACCTCCTGTTGCACCTGATGTCCCCTACTATAATAATTTCCCAGGAAAACAGCCTCCCCCGGGTGGACTGATTGACATGAGGACCCGCCCAGGACCCACGCTGGTGAGAAAAACATCCGTCTGTTTCCAGACACGGTTCACTGCTTTCAAATAAAGGCATCGATCTAGAAAAGAGATGACAAACTTTTTTTATACCGTATTTATTTTGAGCCTATTAAAAATCAGATATGGTAGCGTTGATCTGTAAATTCAAATGCAACACTAACAAGCAATTAGGGAGAGGTTGTTTGAGGATAACGACATCTTGCAGTGACTTGTTGTTTTGTTTTTGTGTTTGTGTTTGCAGCCTTATGGACAGCCAGGTCAGAGCGACATTCACAAGCATCCTTTGCCTCCTCTACCAGGTGAGTCTCTGTAGCTCAATGTAGCTTCAACTCTTGACAGTTCTCTCCGTTTGGGAATATGATAATTTATGTTGGTGCAGTTGGTCCCAATGTTAGAAATAAGACCATTTTTCAAACTCACACAGTTCCTCTTTTCCATATTTTCTGTTGCTCTCTCATGTTTTCACTTGTAAGCTAAGTTATGCACAAAAAAAAAAGCTGAACTTAGGTTGCTAACATTGTTCCTGTCTTTGCTTTAGTGGGTGCCAAAGAAGGGGCTCGAGAGCTGTTCGACGACCCCTCATACGTCAACGTGGATAAACCACGTCTCCCAGTTGCAGCAAATGGAAATGCTCACAAAGATGCTTTTGACATGAGTACGTTTCTGTGTGTTTTTATCCTAAACCCTGCGCTTTAGGAATCAAAATAAAACTGATGTTTGAGTGCAACTCTATCGTACCACAAATGAGGAGCAGAGTGGGATCAGAATGAAGATAACAAAAATGATGTTACAGTTTAATGATGTGGAAAATAAAGGTTGATCATTAGCATAAGAGATGAACAGAGTGGTTTGGACTTGGAATTTCTTTGCGACTGATGCAAATTGAAGATTTTCTCTAGAGGAAAGGCTTGGAGGCAGATAAAGAAATAAGTGTGTTTGTCCATTACAAGTGCATTTTGTAAAACATTATTGGTCGACTGCTTTGTGTTTCCCATTAAAGACACAACCCACAATCGATACACAGCGTCTGTCCCTTGGTTCGAAGCCAACTTTTGTTCTTTTATACAAATAAAATGCAAATGATGCTTGCGTATCTATTTTTCCCCAGTAAGAGTTCTACAGAATTAACTTTGTGTTTGTTTATTTTACCAGAGCCGCTTGATGACGCCTTGGGTGTGTCTGGGCACAGTGGGCAGAGCGCCGTCGCCATGGTGCAGCAGCTGCAGAACGAAATCTGGTTCCACGGCAGCTTGAGTCGCAAAGAATCAGAGAGGCTGTTGACCCGAGACGGAGACTTTCTGGTACGGGAGTCTGGGACCACGCCCGGACAGTACGTCCTCACGGGACAGCAGGGGGGTCAGCCCAAACACCTGCTGTTAGTTGACCCAGAGGGAGTGGTAAGTCGGGGTGGAGAGGAATGTCAAAAGGGGGATTACATAGATCTATGTCCCACACAGCAGACAGGTGTGGGCCAGATCTGGTGTCAAGCTGGAACTGCTGGCATGGTAAGCGGTTTGTCACACAGATGGAGGCCAGGTCTGGCAATGATGGCACTGTTTTTAGGATGGTATGCCACAACTGACTCATCGGT
This sequence comes from Cynodonichthys magdalenae, assembly GCA_031762555.1. Classification (NCBI taxonomy): domain Eukaryota; kingdom Metazoa; phylum Chordata; class Actinopteri; order Cyprinodontiformes; family Rivulidae; genus Cynodonichthys; species Cynodonichthys magdalenae. The sequence goes on from JARVJO010000305.1 coordinate 11,901,234, forward strand.
GGTTTGGTTTATGTGGTGCTGGCTCATACATTAACCACCTCTGGCAAACCACATCTGGGCCACTTTCTCTAACACTTCGTCCAGTCCCATTCTTTGATACCACAAAAACGATGGCCCTTTAGAGGCCCAGATGTGCTTTACCAATGGCCAGTTCTGGTATTGACAGATTTGGGTCACATAAACCAAAGCACAACTGGGCCAGTTCATGGCATGCCATCATAAAAACAGTGCCATTGTTGCCAGATCTGGCACACATCCAGTTGATAAACCACTTACCATGGCAGCAGTCAGCCAGGTTGACATCCAATCTGGCCCACACCTGTCTGCTATTTGGGATGCTTTTATGAAAAATAAAAGCTAATACATACATATATTTATAAATATTTTTCTTGACAGGTGCGTACAAAGGATCATCGGTTCGGAAGCGTCAGCCACCTGATCAGCTACCACATGGACAACAGACTTCCCATTGTGTCAGCTGGGAGTGAAGTGTTTCTGCAACAGCCAGTGGAGCGCAGAGCCTAAAGATACACACAATAAAATACTCCACCAAAAACAAACACACACTCCCACGCACACACTCGTATGCTTTAGTTACACACACACAGCAACACTACATGTGTCACTCCTGCAAAACATTTATATATGATCACACACAAGCCCAAAAAAATGAAAGAAAAATATCACCAGTTTCTCTGCTAAATCACTTTTCTTGCTGCTGTTGCCACATTTCTGCCAAACTGTGACCTGCAATCCTTCACAAACTGTCAAGCGTGAGCATCTGACGCCGAGAAGCGCCGCTGCAGTTCCCCTCCAACCCCCAACCTACTGTGAACCAGGGAGGAGCTCTTTATCACAGCAAGGCAGAAAACAAATGCAATTTTTTAAAAGATAAAAAAAAAAAATGCACGCAAAGATGTGATTATTAAGAATCAGAACTGTTATTGTGTGAAAATCTGTGTACTGACATCATTGAACTACAGAGAGGACTTGAGTGGACTTCAGTTGATGTTGAATGAGTTTCTCTGTTTCGGGAGAGCAACAAAAACATTGCTGGTGCATTTTTAAGCAAACTGAACAACACGAGTTTGTTTCAGAGACTGCACCAAGTTCAAACTCTCCCCTTCAAGTCTCACTGGAGAACCCGAGAGGCAAACGAGACCGTTCTGGCTTGTGAATATGCATAAACGAGTCTGCTTCTTGTCTTATCTGCCCCACCTTCAATCCGTTACGGACTTTAGAACTGTTCACTCTTGGAGCAAAGCCGGTATGCAAATCCAGGATAGCTATGCTAAAGACCATTATAAAATGTTCATTTTGGTTTGGTTTGGTTTGGTTTTATCACAAACATTTTCAACATCCGGAGTCCAGAAGAATCCAAAACGGCTGTATTTAAACCAATCTCTTTGCACATACAGGTATCTCTACACACCTTCACACCACATCTACTCACGTCAGGCCAAAGATCAGGAACTTAGTTGCTAAAGACAGAAAAAAAACAAAAGCCATGGCAATTATTAGCAGTAATCTGTCCTTTTTCTTTTCATATGGGAGTTTTATTGCAGATAATTGAGCTGATGGTGCTTGAATCTGGCATCAAAAATTATTATTTTTTTTTTTAAAGTACACTGATGTCAGCCACATGAAAACATTCTGAGAAGCATTTATCTGATCTTTTTTGCTTTTCAGTAACACTTAACGAGTTTGCATTGACAATCTGTGGGTTACAGCTTCAGAGGAAAACAAAAAGTGGTTACTTTATGAAAAAAAATGTCAAAAAGCCTCTAAGCAATGAGTTTCTCTTAGCAAAATTAATGCAAAGTGTGTCATATGAATCGTTTTATGTTCTGTGTTTTGGGGAATAATTTTTTTTTAATTGTTTCTAAATGACACGTTTCAGAGCGTTACTGTCGTTGGAACTGTTCAGCCAAATGTTCTTGGTGTGCCGTTTTCAAACTTTACAAAGACACGAAGGGAGAAGTTGACGTCGTTTTCGTCTCTCCTTCCACGGTTCATGGTTTCGTTTATATATATATAATATATATCTTTTTAATTGTGCCTTGTTTCTTCGATGCAGTCATGTCATTTAAGATTCAGTCACCTTATGTACTTAACTCAGATGTAGTAAACTGCAGGAAAATCAGTTTTAACACAGACTCTGGGGAAAATTAAGTGGCACTCCTACCAAGACAAACAGCTCCAGTGATGGCAATCTCCTCTGATGCACATTCCTGCATTCAGCTTCTAGTCACAGATACTTGATGTCACCAATGTCGGGGAAAAAAGGGGGGATTTTTTGATTACTTGTAAATAATCTTAATTTTAGATGGATATGCTTGCTATTGAATTGTTGTTTTATTGCATATTTAATGACTTATTTGATGAGCGATAGAGACCTAGACAGTACAGCATTAATAGTTCAGTTTTAAAGCCAAATGAAAATGTCTGATTGAAACCAAAATCTTGAACTAGCAGAAGGGAGCCTTTTTTGTGTAAACCTTAAAGTGGACGGTTCAGAGCTTATGATGTGGTGGTTTTTGTGGAGAGATTAACTTCTTTGAACATTTTACCTGGTGGAGATGTACAGAGCCGAGGTGAGGGGGATTTATTTATTTTGCGTTGCCTCAAAATATTTTTCCGTTACCTCACAAACGTCATTTATTACTTTTGTGTCTGACAGGTTATTAATAAATTCAAATATGCACGATAATACGGGAGTTACTACTTTTTAATTCAGCTTTGGCATAAACCTTTCACAGCCATGCAAATTTCACCCTCAAAATTCCCTAACCACTAGTGGTGCATCCTGTTACCTTATATTACTGACTGATTTTCAAAATAAAAGTTTCATTCAGTACAGTTAATGCAAAATATTAGTTACCTTGAGTGCAAATTTTTGCAAGGGAATGCAAAAGTATTGCGAGGTAAAGCAAAAGCATTTTGAAGTAACCCAACATTTATGTGTGGGTGCGCAGAAAAGTACTGCCAGTTACTGTAAAGTATTGAGAAGGAACACAAAATTTGTGTGGGAACAGAAAAAGTATTGTGACATAATACAAAATCTATGTGTGGGAGCACAAAAAGTACTGAGGTAAGGCAAAAAAAAAAAAATCCCCTGATGTTCCCTCGGGATCTCCGCACAGACCTCAGTTTTGGGTAAAAGTAGTTATTAATTCTCTCTGGATTGATGGTTATCCCAAGCAGGCACAAGTGGATTGCTGCCATCTTAAAACAACTAAGAACTCCATTTTCATAACGGTTCACTGAAACCTTTATTTTATAAATCTTTGAATTTCACAATGTATTTATTTATTTAAATTTCTGTGGCAAATGGTGACAGCAACAGCAGCTAGCTTAGAGCTAATATGTTCCCTCACATCATAACATCTGAACTGTCACTTTAGGTGTTGACGAGTTGTCAGGTGTATTCAAACGTGCACACATAAGCCTGAGTGAAAACTGTTTAAATAGGAAAACCTGACTGTGTGTGTGTGTGCATGTTTGCTGGAACTGACCTTTTTGACTTTCTGTGTTTTCGGTGTGCTATCGTTGTTTGTCACAGTTGCCTTTTTGTTGCATGAAAAACTTTTTTTTAAGAGACTTTGTAGTTCATTGACGGCAACGGTAAACATTCGTGTTGATGATGCTGTTCTACTTTTTGAAAACGCCAAAGGTTCCTTTTGAATTGTGTGCACAGATGTT
>JARVJO010000305.1:11905035-11924114 GCA_031762555.1 Cynodonichthys magdalenae
TAAGGAACTGTTTGTTTACACCTGTACCTGAAAATCTAGTTTGCATATATAAATACATATATCTCTCATCATCATCCTCTTTGTTAGCCTTTTTTTATTTATTTTATCTGATTATGTGTCTGTAGCAACAAAGCATATGCTGCCAGAGTCTGTTGTGCACAGTTCCTAACCAAGAGTGGGGTATTATTGTGTTGAAGCCACTGGAACTGCTGTTTGTGAGCAGATGAAGCTGTCATGGGGGGTGGGGGTTTTGGCTGTTATTGTGGAGCAATGCAACACAAAGTAAAGTCTTTACTTTTCAAACCAGAACAGCCTGGATGTGGATGGAAGGAGCTTTCTGTTTAGAGAGGTTATAAGTAGAGGCAGAAAACCAGCGAGGTCCCGGGAATCATTGTTTAATTCCTCTGGTTATCAGATCTGAAGGCATGCACCCTCAGCGTCCTCTTCCTCAAGCCATGCCCGCCTCCTCCTCCTCCTCATCTGTGGGGCAGCACCTGCGGAACTTGGCCATGGGTCTGGGACGAGGCAAGAACTTCCTCGGGGGCAACTTTGCCTACGGTTTCATCCAGTCGCTTAAAGAGTGCCTTTATTTCCTCCTCTGCTGCTGGTGCATCAAAGAGATCCTGGACTGAAGCTGAAGTTGTACAATTTGTTTTTCTTTATTAATCTTTTGGCTCCTACAGAACAGTTTACATGGAGGGATTGTTCAGCACCAGTAAAACCACACTAGTAAGTAAACTCTTGTTTTACAGTGTAGATGTTTTTTTGAGTACATACTCAACGTAAATAATGAGTTCACAGTGAACTCATTGTTTATAATATTACCAACAGATACATTACTCTGAATGGGGAACTCATCAAAGCAATGAATTTGTTGGTAATGTTTGGATATTTGTTCTAAATAATAGATCATTTTGTTTTCAGGAATCACACCTGCACAAGACCACAGATCCATGATGGACTGAGTTTTCTGAGGTTGCCTCTGATGACGTGGAATTTTTAGGAACAAAAGTGAGGCACCTGAATAAATAAACTTATAAATCAAAGATATCGCCTTTCTTTCTTTTTATTGTATTAGATTAGGGTGTTGAGTTTCTTTGCAACAGACAAATATGTTTTTTCAAGCTACTTGTTAGATGATATACACATTTTATTATAAGTAATGTAAAGTCAAAGCATTTTTTCATCAAGCACATGATTTTCACCTGTTTGTTCCAGAGTAAACATTGACTTGTGACAAATACTGGCTGAAAAATGGGATGTCATCTGACAGCAGTGTGTGATCAGGCTGTAGCTGTGTATGGTTCTTCCATATGTTACTGTGGCCCCATATTTGGTTAATGAATGAACTGACCAAATGAATTTTTAAACGACATCAAACGAGTAAAAAACATAAGATTTTCTTGGATGCAACTCACATACTGAACCTACAAATGAATTATCTTAACTAAAGTGGCTACATTAATAAGGGTTAAAATTAAACTAAACCGGGTCAGTTGAAACTTTGCTGCTATATTTGGGGAAAAAAAGAAAAACTCAAACATGCTTTACTTTAAACAGGATTCTCCAGGACCACCTGTCAGTCAACTTTGAGCCCCTTTAAATATCTGAAATGTAAACTCGAGCCTTGATTGGTTGAGCCAGTAAACGAGGGGCGGGATTAAAGCCATTCTCGTTTGTGATTGGACAAGAACCGCGTGCAGCGTTAAGTTCTGGAGGAGGCACGTTCTCTCCTAAGTTCCCAGTGAAGTTGGATGGGAGGACTTTGAATTACCTCGTTTCACGCTCCGGAATCTGAAAAAAAGTTACCTACGACGGTAAGACGAACCTAAAACTCGACAATACTTACAAATATTTAGATAAAACAAAAATAAACCGACGTCTGTCCTGCTGTATGTTCCTCCGCGGCACCGCCTCCGTCGTTTAACGTCGTTTTCCTGGTTGAAAATGAAAAGCAAGTGTTGGCTTTTAATGCTTTACTGTCATCAAAGATTCGTTATTTTATGTAATATCTCTCATTTACCCTCGCTATATTATAGTATTGGTTATTCTGAACTTGTTTATGTGACCTTTCCTGTCATTCAGTCCAGCTAATCTGTTTTAGTTTGCATAAACAAATAGAAAATGGCTGCTTTTTATATAGTTAATGTTTGTATAAAGTTGAGGTTTTGATCGTGTGGCCTTTCTGCTGTTCTATTGCTTGACCTTTTTTGGTAAGATTTCTTTGCAGAGACAAATACAGATGAGATCTACTGCTGGAACAATAACACGGGTGCATTTTCTTCTTCTTCTTCTTTTTTTATTCTTTACATGTTGCCATTGGTGCTCTTCTCTTAAGTTAAGACACAATAACCGGGAAGACAAGGTGTCAAGTATCTGTAAATATTTAAAATTGAAGCTCCTCTGTCTCCCAAAGCAATAACATTTGAGTGAAAAATCAAAGAAATGAACAAGTCAAGGGGAATTTTATGTATTAAAAGCATCTGGCTTTGTGGTGCATTTAGGGTAATCCTTTTAAAACTGTCCTTAGAATACATTACTGCCTGTGTATTGTTCCCTCTGGCCATCTTCTGCTCCTTCTTTCTGTCTCTAGTCAATCTCAGGATGGCTAAATTTAGCTGGCATCTATTTAAGCCTTTCCACTATATGCTCTACAATGCTCTTCGGGCCCTAGGCTAGATTCAGTAGTCTTCTCTTGGGAGGCACTCGATTAGGAGACCTAAATTGCGCAGCTGGGGAGAGAATTGAATTTGGGGAGTGAAGTGTGTCATTACCAGTCTGATGTGGTGTTAAGAGAAGTGTCCAATGAATGAAAAGGGTAATAATCTTGCACTGAAATGTTCCTATAAGAGATACAACTTCAAATCTGCATAAAGCTAAGAAATCGTTTGCTAAAGTTGTGTTTCTTCATACAGGTATACAGTAAATAGTTGAAATGGGGCAGTTTATACCCATCTACTGAACAAACCAATAAGTTTGAACTGAAAGGCCCATTTAGCCACCCCAGACTCCAGAATAATGCGGGCCCCGGTTACCCAGGTCTGCGCCAAAACTTTTGTCATCTCATCAAAAGCCAGGGTGCCTGCGAGGCCTGCTGCGCTCGCAAACTACTAATGAAGAACTGAATTCTCCAAGGCAACAAGATTTCCTGCTTGCATGCATACACATGCGCGCGCACACTTTCAAGATGTACGGTTATTGTAGGGCTTATGTTATCAGAGTGGGTGAGGTTGCATAGGTTTGTATTTAAATCCTGTGCATGTGTCAAGAGATGCAATAAACTGCAGCACACAGTGTTGTACAGTTACATAGAAAGACCAACAGCTCATTATTCCACAACTGGATATATCGTATATTAAATACAAGTGATGGGCGCAGCTAAACAAACACAATTCTGGTCCTCGAAGGTCCGTATCCTACATGGTTCAGAGGTTTCTCTGCTACAACACACCTGATTTAAATGAATTGGTGATAACCAGGCTTTTGCAGAACTTGAAGAGGTAATCCAATCATTGAATCAGGTGGGATAGCGGTCCTTCAGGACCAGGATTGGACATTCCTGGCAGTGAGGTGCAAAGGGCCACCGTCATACTCATTTGACTTAGTTTTATTTATATATATATATATATATATATATATATATATATATAATTGCTACTAGTCATAAGTTGGTTTTTTTTTTTTTTGCTGTTGTGCTGCAGGAGACCAAGCCTCCAGGGGGCCATGTCAGGGGGCAGTGGTACGAACAACAACTGGACCATTCTCACCTCTGAGGTAAGAACATTTTATAAAAAAGCAAAAAGGTTTTGCAGTAGATTCACATGACCTCGATGACAATTTATTTCTATAAAAGAAAGCTCTTAGTCCCAATTGATTTTTTTTTTTTTTTTTGTTCTTTTCGGGTCACCTGGAAATAAATTAGGTTTTTGTCAAAAGTCTGTCAAATGTTTTACTTCATTATAAAGTATCCAGAAAAGCATATCTGGGAGTTTATACAGAAACATGCTCACTATTTTTGGTTATTTTTTTAAGGGGAGATGAAGCTGATACTGAGTTACTACTGATTGTAAGATATAAAGATTTCTGCTTTTTACAGAACCCCAGACTTTCCCAACAATGATGAGATTTCTGTCCTCTTGTTCTTTGCATTTCATAGGAAACTGTTGCTGAGACCCTGAGGCCCTTTGCAGCAGGGACAGAGCAGCATGACGAGGGCCATACATCTGCAACAGGTGTTGTGTTTTTTTTTTTTAATTTAAATTATTCTTATTGTGAACAACCTACAGTTTTTTATAATCTAATATTTGAATCAATCCAAATGGCTCCATAATAATGTGCCACAGGCTGTTCAACTGCAGACTGTTATGCATAATATGCCTAAAATAACAAAAGAAATCACCCATTAAAATTTATATCTGCAAGATTAGTTGACTCAAAAATAATTTCACTGGCCTAATGTAATTTTGAGTCAGACAGATCAGCCATACCAACAAGTAATGTGTCACTTCTCATTCTTTGTTTCAGTCTCTAAAAAGACGGCAAACAAATTATTTGTGACAACACTAAAACCTCTAGTTGGTTTCATTAATGTAATCTAAGGACCTGTTTACACACTGTCTTTAAATGAAATGGTAGCATTTCTGCTGCTGTTTGTTTCTCTTACACCAAAGCTTTTTGAATCCATGTCTCAGATAGGGATGTCTGGGTTTCTCTTCTAGACTTCTACTGGAGGGGCGTTCCAGTTTAAATTTACGACTTGTAAGTGCGAAATTCCTAGAACAACTGGGCAAAATTAGCCAGTATAAAGGAAGTGAAATAGAAATTTTACACTTTGATTTCACCAGCTGCCAGCTACTCTTTAACTCTGTGCTCCTCCACCTGGTGGTGTCACTTTGCAGGTAAAATAATCAACATGCATTATGTACTTTATGGTCAATGCTGGATAAAGCAGCTTATTTTAAAACATTAATACATCTTTGAAGCTATCTTGGGCCACATTAAATGATGTGGCAGGTCACATTTGGCTTGCAGGCCTTGAGTTTGACCCATGTGGCTTAAAACCCGATTGTTTTGAATCAAATTACACACAAATCTGCTCATTTTAGAATTGGTATTTTAACAAAGTTTTCTCCAAATAAGGGTGGAGCCTCTGGTTGGAGTTTGTTGCTCTGAAAACAAGATGCACCAACCTGTGTGTTGTTACAGGCAGTAAGGTTTTTATTGTGAAGCTGAGCTCTGCAAAAATCCCAAACCAGTTAATTTGTCACATTCAAGCCTTTTAGATGCATGCTTCAAATACCAAAATCTGTGAAAATATTTGTTATAGTTTAACTGTTACTGATACTGTGATTAAACTCAGATGCCCTAATGTTAAGACGTATAACAGATGTTTTCAGGTCCCCAAATATCACCCCTGATTTTCATGTAGTTCAGACTTTGAACAAAGAGGAAATTTTCACTTCTGACTCAGCGAGCAGAAGCTTTCACATCAGTTTTATCCCAGAACCTGGATGTGTCTGGACCATTTACGGCTGAACTTAAAAGAACATGATCGTTTCTCTCAGCCGACGCTCGCAGCTTTGTTGCAATTTAAATGTAACTTACTTAGCTTTCCTTGTATTTGGTGATGCCTAAGTGTGTGGGTGTCACATTTGAATAGACATCTAGATGTTTATCTTCACAGCTTTTAACACTTGCGCATCCCTTTTAGCACAACACCAGCCTGCACCACAGCTGTAAAATCAACAGATAAACATCAGCTGTGTCGGCCTATTATTTAAAACACACACACGCCTGCATGATTGGTAGGCTGATTTGGTTATTGCACAAGGACATGTTGATTTTAGAAAACCATAACTGCCTTGTTGCAGAGTCTCATTTTACAAACAACTGTAAGAGTAAAGATCCTCCTCAGGTTTTGTTCTAAAAGATGGATTCTCTTAAGTTAATAACAAACTTGTTTTCATTGAGGAAATATTTAAATGGCCACAAATCTCTATTTACTAAAGCAAAAATGTAAAAGTAACAGTGGACCAAAAGTCGTCAGGATTGATGGGTTTAATCAGTGGTGGGCACAGCTAACCCAAAAGTTAGGTTCACTAACCACTAATCCACTAAATAAGAATCTTAGTTCTGCTAAAGCTAAACAGATAAAAATTAGTGGAAGCTAATGCTAACGGCTAAGATGACTGTCACTCAGCCTGTGTAATACGTCTTCATCTCCTTCCAGTTGAAGACAGGTGGGACACAAACCTGTAGTTATTCTTTTATTTGGGTTTAATTTGAAGGTGGGATCATCTGTGCCAATCCAAACCAAAGTTATCGCTCTGTCTAACTTGTGATACTTCCAGTACCTTCAAAATAAATGCATTTATTTAATCAAGGTTGTATTTTTATGAATACCATTTTAATTTAGTCAAACAACAAATACTGTCTCAATCATATTTTATACGTGATCAACTTTTGTATTTATTATGTAATTTGTTATTTATTATTTAAAATATTGTTTATTTTTTGTTGCTTTTAGTTTAGCTGCTAAAGATGCTACATGCTACACACGGTGCCTGATACGTCCAGCACTGCTTCTAAGAGGGGACGTTTTTTTTAAGTTCAAGATAAATGGCTTAAAAATAGAAGTTTAACACTTGTGAATTTCTTTTTGTGAACGTAAAATTAGCGGAACCCAATTTAGCGAAAGCTAATCGGTTCACTAACTGCTTCCAGGGATAGCAAAAAAGCTAATCCGCTAAATGAGATGCTAGTGGACCTGTGACCACCACTGAGTTTAAAGAAGACAATTCAAACTAATTGCTAATTAAAGGTTAATTAACAAGCTATTTATTTTCTAATAGTATCTTTATATTAAGAGATTAACTTTGATGAAAACTTATGTTGTCCTTAATTATAATGAATTCATCACTTCTTCATCGTTTTCCTCATGTTCACTAAATCAGAACCTGGTTTAAAGAATCAGAATTTTCTTTTTAAGGAGTGACTTTAAAAAAAATGTTGAACTGCTGCTCTAAATGCTTCCTCTCCTGTGTCTGTCAGAACCAAGTTCTGGAGAATCCAACCAGCCTGTGAAGAGTGCAGAGTCAGCAGAAGTGCTCCCTGTGGGAGACTATCCAGTAAGACGGCAAAACATATGACTCTGTATTCTGTTTGTTTTAGCTGAATCTGTGTTTCTGACTGGCCAGTGAATGTATCGCGCTAGCTCTAGTCTTTGAAGTTGTCACATGGTTTAAGTGATTTTTCATTTTTAATTGCCAGAACAAGATATTTATAGTCGAGTGGAAAGCTTAATACTGAGCTTTATTTTTTACACGGCTGCACTTTTCTCACTTTGAACTCAAAGTAACTTGTTTCAGCCATGAACCTGCTCTGACAGAGCTTTACTTTGCTAAATATAATTCACAAATGCTGCATTTAATTCTCAGTGATCTACAGTGCAGAACTTCTTCAAACATCTGTTTTTCAGGTATCAGAACACAAAGCAGCAGAACATGGAGCAGAACTGAGCTCACATCCACACTCTTCTCCTCCATCTTTGGAAGCCTCTGGCACTTCAGATTATGCCGATGAAGTCAGGCCGATGGAGGGCCAAGCTGAGGGACCGGCACGGCCCAGCTCGGACCCCGAACCGTCCTCTGACTCCTACACCCTTTTGACTCCTTCTCTGAATGACCCTCCTCCTGAACAAGCCGAGTTCACACAGGCAGAAGATGAAGAAACTCTGCGGCTGCGAAATGAGCAGGAGCTTCAACGGCAGGGGGCGGAGTCAGAGCAGCAGCCACAGACAGCTGAGGCAGGAAGACAGGCAGGTAAGCACAGATGATTGTCTGGATGCAGCAGTAGAAACCAATGCTCAGGTTGGATGAAGCTGTTCAGTATCTGGGCCATGAGGTTGTCTGGAGAGAGGCTGTGGTCCACACAATGAAGACATCATGAAGAAACAAACTGTAGGAGACACCCTGCAGAAATAAATTGGCTTCAGAGGGGCTGAAACTCTGAGGTTCTGTTAGAAAAGTGATTTTATTTTCACCTCTCCGTATCGCTGCTGAAAACAATGAGTCTCCTTTCAGTCAGTCGCGCTCTACACCTGGAGATCAGGTCCAACAGGTCGGCGTGGCTCCTCTGCAGTGAAATGAGATGTAAATAGTTTGTTTTTAAAAGAAGTAGGAAGGTTCCACATTTCTATATCGGAAAGATTCCAGAACTTGCTCTTTTTGTTTTCTTTCTTGAAGTAAAAAAAAAATAATAATCTACCGGACAGAGGTGTCCAGTCCTGGCTCTTGAGGACCACTATCCTGCAAGTTCCTCTGCATGAGTGATTAACAGGCTTGAAGAGGTGATTCAGACAGTGAATCAGGTGTTGGAGCAGAGAAACAAATAAAACATGCAGGATAGTGACTCTTGAAGAGCAACAATTGTCTTATTTTGGTAATAAAATATGAACAGTTGTGCTGATGTACAGTGTTTTATCACTTTAGTGCATTTAAAAGGTCTAAAAATTTACATAGTTCAACATTTGCACCACAGGGAATTATTCTCTCGTTAGTCCTAGCAGACGAGTTAGACGTCTCTGGACTTTTCTTAAAGGAGACATATCAAGCTTTTAAATACTTCTTTTTCACATTTAAATCATTGGTTGGGGTCTATTTAAAGTGGAGCTGCAATACTTTAGTCTAAATTCCTCCTTATTGTAACTCCACAAGCCCCACTTTCACCCCTTTTTTTTAAGATTTTTTATTTTTTTTAACTTTATAAAATGTGCACTGTTTGTTTTGTGGAAAACTTCTCACATTCTTCAAACAATAAAGCACATAAATTTGTTTTAGAGGAAGCCCAGAAATAAAATGGTGAAACTACATTTATTAGAAAAAAGAAACGTTAATATTTGTCCACTCACTGTTTCAAACTCTCCAGTGGGTTCAGGGGTCAACGAGGAGAGAAGAGAGGAGACGGAGGAGAGAGGAGAACCAGAGCAGAGGAGGAAGAAGCCTCTCCTCGCAGCTCTGGAGCAGATTGGAAGAAGGGAAGAGGAAGAGGAGGAAGAAGAGGGGGAGGAGGAAGAATTCCAGGTGCCCCAGCAGGAAAACAACAGCGTTTTCTCTCTAAACAAGTGCATCCTGGGAGCGGTCCTCCTCTTAGCGTTTGGCACCATCTTCTTCTCAGGTGAGCATCATTCTGACCCGTTGAAACATAGTGACGTCATTTTCCACTCATATCACAACGTGAGTCACAGTGAACGAGATGCTGAGGTTTGTTATACCTGCAGGTGTCTTCATGGACCTACATGAGGGTAGGTTTGTTTGTCTCGTGTTAATGTGGCTCAGTTATTTTATTTATTTATTGTACAAAGCATGTGTTTGTGAATGTGCATGCACATATAAAGACTTTGCACAGGATCCTTAAAAACAAACTTTCTGCGCTTCTAAATGCACGTCGCCCATATTTCAGCAATATTTGTTGTCCTTGTTTTGTTGTTGAACTCTTATAAATTAATCAATGTAAACTTTGAGCCAAGAATTACAGAAAGTGAACATTATTAAACTGAACACTTGGTTTAACACCTGCTGCACTTTAGTAGCTGAAAGTGATCTCCAACTTATACTCGGAGCGCTGACTGATCGTATTAGATCTGCTTTAAAAACTTCAGGGATTAAAGCTGTTAGCAAAATATCTCAGGAACCACTGGATAGTTTTTAATAAAGTTCTGGGAACATAATCGACGCTACAACTGATTAACTTCTGGAGTCAGTCCAGTTCAAGATGGCTGCCACAGCTAATCGTCTATAGCCAACACAAAACAACTGTAACTCATTCAGATTTACAGCTAACTAAAGTTTGGTGGGGTAATCCAGGACCAGCGTAGCTGCAAGGAAACAAATCAGGTTCAACCAGAGATTTAACAAACATTTCTCTGGACCTAACAGACACAGCTGTCACTTTAAACACACTAGACAGGCCTACTAGCCAATCAGAAACAGAGTGGGGGCGGGACTTAGGTCTTGGCAAAACTTGATTCAGATCCAGCAGAAGAAGTTTGAGCGAATATATTAGAACAAGTTTTTAAAAGAACTGGAGACAGTATTGATGCTGGCAGATTTTTTTTTTTTAAATGAGCAGGTGGATGCTAAATTTAGCTGGAAATGAGCAGAGAGACATTTGACTTTTATAACAGTGACCTGGGCAACATCAACAGCTGCGTGTGGACTGAGGGAAAATAAAACAGGTGTTCTGCAAAAATTTGACTAATCGTCACGTGAGCTGCAGCCTGTCTCAGTTTATTTGGCTGTTTATGTTGTTTTTGGTCTTGGAAATAAACTGTATTAATACTAAAATAGATAAATTGAAGGAGTCAGTTTTAATAGTCTGAGATTCAAGTGCTGTTAGGAAAATATGGAACGAAGATCTTTAATATAAGATGGAGCCTGGTTGTTGAGAGCTTTAGACATTAGGTTTTAAATTCTATTCTGAATTTGACAGGAAAATGATCTCAGTCTGTTTCATCTGATGCAGTTTCTACTTGTTAGTTTGAATATTAAAGATCTTTTAACAACAAAGGAAAAGAGAACCTGTAAACTAAAAGTGTCAGCCATTTTTATTAATATATCGTCTTTATACCCTTTAAATTTAGATTTTTATTGAACAAGCTAACACTAATACTCTTTGTGTATTCAGCTGTGGAAATGTACGTTAATGTAACAGTCTGCAGTTGATCTTTTTTTTTTGTCTGTATAAATATGCTCTTCAGCATAAAGCTTTTGTGTCAGTTTATTCGAGCGCAGTGACATCAAACTTTGCATAATGATTCGCAGAAAGTGACCATTCTGCAAATGAACTGAGAGACACTGAAGCAGTAGGAAAACAGGTGAGCCTGACGTTTGTTTTTCTGTTGAAGTTCATTTTTATAACGATTATGTTTACTTTGGTTTTCATTTTTTTTAAGTTCAATACCTCGCTCTGGTGATAAGTTGGATTCCTCCTGTTCTGTTTGATTTGTTAGGAGTGGCTGAGTTCTGAGGTTCCTCCGCACGTAGGAGCCGACAGCTCCCAGCTCCTGAATAAGTTGGCCGAAGGAAATGAGCAGATTTCTGCGCTCCAAGATCAGCTTCAGGTGTGACTCCATTCTGTCTGCTGCCTCATCTCCTCTGTGCATTAGTGATATATACACATACACAACGCAAACGTGTCTGAGGTTCATCTGGGACCCTTTTTTTTTTTTCTTTAACCAGGCACAGAACGAGGAGCTAAAAGTAGTGAAGGAACAGGCAGCGGAGGGAGTAAAAGAGCGTCTGCTCTGGGAGGAGGTGGAGAAGGAAAACAGTAGGTTGAAGGCAGAGATGACGTCTCTCCCTGTTCTTCAGAAAGAGAACGACAGGATGAAGAGAGAGCTGGAGTCTGTCCCGGCCCTACAGAAAGAACTAGAAACCCTGAGATCCACTGTGTCAAAATTAAAACTCTCCTCAGGTACAGAGGAGGAGGAGGAGACGTGTAGAATGGAGGGATAAGAGTTACTAAAAACAAGAGTTTAAACATTTGAATCTGTTACTCTTAATTGCTTTTTTCTCTGTAGTTTTATTGACTTTTGTGTCCTTTTTTCCCCAGCAGCTGATCAGACTCGAGAAGACGTGAGTTTCTCTTTGTCGCCCCCTGCTGGACAACCAGAGGACAGCAGCCAGGACACAGCTGGAACAGATCATGACACCAGGAAGCTTTGGGACAACCAGAAGGAAAATAAGGATCTTAAGAGAGATAAATACGAAACGGGTGACAAAAAACAGTCTAATGGGCTAGAAAAGTCTGAGAGAAAAGAACGAGAACAAAAGGAGTTTAAAAAAGAGTGGAAGAAAGAAAAGCATGAGGAAGGAATGTTTGAGAAAGAAAAGGCAGGTAAGCATAAAAAGCAGAGTGATGAAATGAAAGATGGGAAGAAGGAGAAATCCAGAGGTGATGATGGGAAGCATCAGAAGGATAAAGAAGAGAGAGGCTGGAAAAGGGGGAAACATGATGTAAATGAAGGTAAAGAATGGAAAGGTAAGGAGAAAATGGACCGACAGGGTGAGAAGCAGCGCAGTGACAAGAAAGGCAAGGAGGGGTGGAGGGGAGAGACGGACCAGCAGAAAGTGAAAGACAGCAGCAAGGAAAGTGGCAAAGAGAAGTGGGAAAGGAAAGCTTGGAAGGAGACGGGAGGAAAGAAAGAGTGGAAGAAAGATGGTGAGTGGAGAGATAAAAATAGAGATCAGGGTAAAGAAGGGAAGGGAAAGGATGGAAGGAAGCAGTGGGAAGATGGAATTAATCCTGACAAGGAAAAGAGGAAACAGGGGAATGAGAAGGAGAGGAAGAGTAAAAATGAAAAGCAGGATGAAGAATGGAAGAGGAAAGACGAGAAGTTGGATGAGTGGAAAAAAGGACTAAAAGAGAAAAAAAACAAAGACTGGAAAAAAGAGCAGAAAACCAAGAACGAGCACACGTCTACAGGTAGCCACAAGCACAGAGAGGAGCACCTGTACGGGGAACAGAACCCGCCCCACTCGCACCGCAGACCCTCTGTGGCTCAGCCTGAATACTGGGTCCAGCAGAGGGACCGCCTCCACCGCCATCCCAGACCACCGCAGTCCTGCGACTCACCGGAGAGCTGCGCTCAGACGCAGCGCCTGCTTCCTGTCACCTTACCTGAGTTCGAGGCCGTTCTTCAATCCTACCTGAGCAAGGCGGAGGAGGCCGGCGTGGACCGGTCCAGAACCGAGGAGCTCAGAAAGCTCGCTGCAGAGTTCTTCAAGGACGGCGTGTTCGTGCACGAGCAGATGAGCTTTCAGGACTTCGTGGAGGATGTAGGAGATGTGTTGGAAGACTTGGTGGAAGGAGACGACGAGGAGCAGGAAGACAGCGCGTTAGAGGACGAGATGGAAGAGTTTGAAAAAGAAGTGGTGACGAGGTTTTCAGCGCCGGGGATTGGAGAGAAAGAGAAGAGGGTCAAAGAGGAGTGGAGGAAGAAGAGCGGACAGGAGCGTGGCTGACCCATGGATCCATCTGAAGCGGCGAAGAGGCCAGATGATGGGAACACGTACTTTTTGACCACAGTTTCTTAAATCTACACATGTACCGAGCTGTCATTCTTTTTCTTTTGCCAATGTTTTTTTTTGCTCCACTTCCATCTGTCTTTTTTTAAGCTTACTCACACCAACCAAGAGTACGATCACACAGAACGAGCCTGGAACCGCATTAAGCTGGGACGTCTTTTTGAGTCTTGACTTTCAGTCCAGACCGGCGGCACGGTGATTAGAGCCGCTGCCTCACAGCGAGAAGGTTGGAGGATCCCCTGGAGCTCAAACAAAATGGATGGATGTCGAGTCCAGAAAACACTTTCTCCAAATTATTATTATTTTATTCTTTTCTTCATAGCTGCAGCTGATGTGAATATCTTCTGTAAAAAGATGAAACCTGCTTCACAGATGTTTTCAGTCTTTAAACTCTACACCTGTTCAAACACTGAGCCTCCACTTTGTCCTGTACTGATTAATTACTAATAATTAACATTTATCTTTAGCAGCTCATTAACAAACCCTTCTGTTCTGAAGCTGTTGACACGAGACACTTAAAGACATTTGCATTATTTGTGTTTGTACACTTTAGGCGTTCATATTGTGGTTTACAAAAACCTGCCGAATTTAGAGAGATTGAATATTTAACTTCTAGAAGTTCTATTGAAAACCATATTTGTTGGGCACATGTTGAGCATGTTTATTTATTTTTGGGTACAGAACTTATGTTGTGCACTAAAATGTCTTGTTTTACATGGAATGTAACATTTGTTTTTTTTTGTTTAAGTCCTTATGGTTCCTTTTTAAGTTGTGTTCACACTTATTTTTTCTTGGACATTTCTTTTGTGATGTTTGGTCAGTTGAGAGCAGACTGTTGTGGGTTATTTGTAGCATTATGAGCTTCTGTTACTGCTGCAAGCAAATAAAATAAACACTTGGTGGAATAGAAGAGAAACTTTGTCTTCTTTGAACTCTGGTTTTTGTCAGCAGCTGATCTGTTCAACACAATATTGTAGCATTTTAAAACCTCATTGTTTTGTCTATGAGTTACTCTGAAAACTTTTTAAAACTTCTCTGTTAGGTTTTGTTTTTTCAAAGCTTCTTTCTAACCCTCCTTTAAATGTCGTCAGAGTCACGTTGTTCAAAAGAAGATTGTTTTATTCAATCAGTTCTATT
Source organism: Cynodonichthys magdalenae (assembly GCA_031762555.1). Lineage (NCBI taxonomy): Eukaryota > Metazoa > Chordata > Actinopteri > Cyprinodontiformes > Rivulidae > Cynodonichthys > Cynodonichthys magdalenae. The sequence continues at coordinate 11,919,258 of JARVJO010000305.1, forward strand.
TTGGTCCGATCTGCTCAGAAAACAAACCTCAGGCTTGTTCATGTGATTTCTAACATTCTTCTTTTTCCACACTTTCTCTTTAGAATGTCAACATTTTACAGCTTTTTTTTTTTCTGCTGAACTCGTGAACATTAACATCGACGCTTCGATTCAGTGGAGATGTTAAAGGACATGAAGTGAGCTGTTTGTATCAAAACAGTTTTAGGTTAATTTACCTCTGAGATGATTTACAGCAGCAGCTCCTAAAGTTGGGGTCGTGACCCACAAGCATCAAGTTAGGGTCCTTGAATAAGCTCCAGAAATCATATTTAAAGGTAAAAATAGTTATACTTTTCCTATAATTATTGGGGGGGAACAAAATAATAAACATAGTATTGCTGTAAAAGCTGTTTGGAATGGAAACATTTAGTTGCAATTAAGTCACACTAGATACAAGCATAAGGTTTCTTTACCTTTTCACCACTCATCTGGATTTTTTTAAAGCCTTAGTTTTTGTTTTCATCTCATCTTACTTTAAGCTACTTGTTTATTTATTGTCTTAAAAATATTCCAAATCCCCATTTTATACCACTTTATCGTCCTGTCGCAGAGGCTCCAGGAGAGAAACCCAGGCCTCCCTCTCCCAGCGACACTTTTCAGCTCCTCCTTGGGAACCCGAAGGTGTTCCCAGGCCAGAGAGGATGCATAATCCTTCCAGCAAGTTTTCGGTCAGCCCCAGGGTCTCTTAGTGGGACATGCCCCGGAAAACCTCCAAAGGGAGGCGTCCAGGAGACATCCTAATCCGATACCTGATCCACATCAACTGGCTCCTTTAGATGCAGAGGAGGAGCAGCGACTACTCTGAGCTCCTCAATTTATCACTAGAGCTGAGTCATCTAATAGCACTGAGACTGAGATGCTGTAATTCATTTGGTACTTTTCTAAGATGTGGTTTGAGGACTCGGATCACTTGGCATGGACAGAGTCCCAAACAAGACCCTAGTCTCCCCTTACTACTCCTCTCAAAGACTCATGAAATCAATTACTCTCATTCAAACCAGCATTAAAACGGAACAGAGGACTTACCAAAGACCAGGAGAGTCAGGTTTTATTGCTCACAGGCAAGCTTTATAAAAAGTGAAAAAATATAAAAAGATGATGTTCAGATTTCATATGACATACTTTTGCTAAAATCTAAAAAGAAAAAGGAGAACAAATCAGCCTGTAGGACATTAAAAAAAAAATAAACAACATCAAATGTCCATCTTCCAACCTGTTCTGCTGCTAGAAATAAGACTAGAAATAAGCTCTTCACTTCTTCCGCTCTCTTTTCCTCCATCTTTGCAGCCGGTGCTGTCGTCTCTGCAGCCGAAAGCGCACACACACACCCCGGTGCGAGTAGCACAGATTTTTTGCCAAAAATTACGAATTTTGGGGGCTCGTTATACAGGTAAACATCCATAGAGATTGACAAGTATGCACTCTGTTTTAGTGGGTGTATTAGTCAGTTGGGGGCGGTGACTCTTCCAATTGATCTGATTGGCCTGATTTTTAGCTTAAATCCAATGACAGCATGGGATTTGGCCAAAAAGGAGAAGAATAGCTGGATATGAGACGTGAATTCAAAGCGTAGAAGAAGAGGAGTAAAAAAAACAAGGTAAGGAAAACAAAAGTTTGTAGAATTAACACTTTTTTTCACCTGCGATATAATACACTCCTTGCGTTTTTGGCAGGATTGTGACGCCACACAGGTGGTATACAGGAGTAATAATGAGCAGCCAAAATTGACATGGTTTGTGTTTAAGTGTAAATTAGCTCCTGATAATACCCCAAAACAAAAAACTCTTCCTGTTCATTGTTCTAATGAAGACAAACTCCATTAACATAATTTCATATTATTAAGCAGTCATTAAGGCTTAGCCTGGTTATGAAGATAAACTTTATTAAATCACACAAAGACTTATTAAAAACCACTTCCCCTAAATCTCTCCAGCACCTGATCTCCAGTCCATGTCTGTGATTTGGCCGGGTCCCAGGATTCACAGCTCCATCTCCAGCAGGAGGAACCCAGCTGTGTGTGGGAAGGTTCAAGACGATGGGTCCTGCCTGCACTGGTCGGCTCACACGGGGACACACCTGTGCTCACATCCAGGGTGAGTTAGGTCATTCAGACCAAAATTCATCTATCCAGCAGGTTGGACTGGGCTCAGGTTCTGGGATGGGATCAGGTATGGTTCAGCTCCATGGCCAGCAGGTACCATTTTATCTGGGACTGACCACTGACACTGCATGTTCTCATAAGCAGCCCCAGTGGGTCAGCTAGGGGTCAGTTTTTGACTGATGATGTCATCAGCTGAAAAAGATCAAATTTATTTTCATCTCAGCAAAGAAGGAATAGAATGTGGCTCCTCAAGAAGTTTCCACTTTTGACTCTTTGAACGAACCAATCATAAAGAATCTATATACTATATAGAAATTTTATTCACGTGACTCAAGCTTCCTCTTAGTTTTTGGCTAGTTTAGGTACTTGGGAACATGGGTACCCGAGAACAGATAACAAGGAACATATGTACCAGCCAACATGGGTACCTAGGAACATATACCATGGAAAATATACTAGGTAACATAGGTAACAAAGAACATACTGTATACCAGGAAAAACAGGTACCAAGGAATATACGTACCAGGGAACATAAGTACCCAAGAATATAGATACCCGAGAACATAGGGAACATAGGTACCCGAGAACATAGGTACCTGAGAATTTAAGTACCAGGGAACATAGGTACCCGAGAATAAAGATATCCAAGAACATATGTACCAGGGAACATAGGTAGAACATAGGTACCCTAGAACATAGGTACAAAGGAACATATTGATGACTCCTGGCTGATAGTAGCAGAGAAGAAGTGGGAAATCGTTAGCCTCACTTCATGTAAATAATCTACAAAGTCTTTTTCTTCTAATTTTTTACTTAACTTGTTTGATGCTGAAGTGACTTATTGTCTTTGTTCAATTATTAGCTCTTATATGAATCCTGTACAACCTTTTTCCTCCTCGCCCCTCTTGCAAAATTTGAACAGTACGAAATGGAAAATAATTTAACTAAACTTTAACTAAAACTTCTGTTCTACGGCTTCATTTGTGCTTTGAAAAACATGAACACCTTTGTGCTTCTCTCAAGCATTAATACAGTGGATTCAGAAGAAAATCAAGCAGTTCAAAATGTCCTGAACTGCTTGTCTTCTTTTAATAAAAATAATTCCCAACACAGAGATAAAGCTGCAGCAAGGAGATATTAAGCAGCTTCATTCCAGGGAGAATTCTGAGGGTTCTGCTGGAAACAGCAGAACAATTCTCAGTTTTCTAAATCAGCCTTTTATTTCTTCGTTAGTCGCTGCCCTTCCTCTTCCTCAATGACAGCCCAGGGAATGGAAGGATGCTGTGTGCCTGTATTTTAGGTGAACAGTGATATGGATGTGTGTTATTTGTGGAAGTTCCGTACCAGGGAGACGTGAAAAAGAGGTGTGGTGACTTTTAGGCAGCTTGTTAGCAGCTAACTGCTTCCCTAATGGGCCAATTCTGCACATCCTGCTGCAGTTTGGGCTTCAAGAAAATGAGTTCTCTCCGCTGAAGCCCAAGTGCCTCATTCCCAAAAGTTTTTGCAATACAGACTACATGATTAGAAGTGATTTACAGCTAAGTTTTTTTTTCTTTCTCCGCTCACAATTTTATGCGCAGGAAAAAGAAGAATTGAGGCTATTCTGAACTGAATTGAGAGGAAATGAAAAGAATAATATTCAGACATGTTTATATTTTAAGCCCAGTTTTGTTTGCGAGAGGTCACAATGTTTTTGAGCATGTCAATGTGTCTATCGTCTGTCTGTTAGCAAAATATCTCCCATACTCAGAAAGCAATCAATGGATATGCAAATGATTAGTTTTTAGAGGTGACTCAATTTAAGATGACTACCAGATCAAATAAGCAGCAAACACAAAAAGGGCTCAGTTTTACAGACATTGAGCTGATGTTTGGTGTGGTAGTAGCTGAGAGTCATCTTCAGCACACGCATGGAGTCTTCCAGTCCAGGGGTGTCAAATTCATTTTTACGAGAGACACATTAATTTTAAGAAAAAAAAACATCTTTCAAGCTCTTGCAGGCCACATAAAATGCTGTTACAGGTCACATTTGGTCTGCAGGCTGATAGTTTGATGTGTCTTAGAAGGTTTTGACCAAAAAGGGTTCTAAAGAAAACCTGGACATGGAAGGTGGCAGGCGATATGTATTCCTCTGAGGACAGCTGGGCCTTTCATGTGTAATCAGTGTGAATGCTATTATGGCATACACACGATTGAGATCATTTTTTCTTCCCTACGTTTTTTGGACTCTTTCTCCTTCCACAATTTTTGTGCTATTTTTTGCAATTTATACATCAAAACGTTCAGCTCATTCAGGAGATGTGTGCTATGACTTTTGGTAATTCAGCTATTTATACTTTTTTAGCTATTTCAATTTTTTTGCCACTTTTCTGGCATTGAAAATGAATGGAGCTATTTTCAACAACCTTAAAATCCTTTAAATTGTTTCTAAATCTTCACAAACCCTTACACAATTTGTTCTGGTTTTGCTCTATTTTACTCCCTTGTGCAAATTTCAGCTTCTTTTTTGCTAATTTTAGCTTTTTCTGCAATTTCAGCTAAAATTCTGCATCTTTCTGCTATTCTTCTGCCTTTTTCTACTTTTTTCTGCTTTTTTTCTGCTACTTTGTGCTATTTATGCTTCTTACAGATTATTTCTGTTATATTCAACTATTTGCTGCAATTTTAGCTAAACGTTCAGCTGTTATTAGTTAAAGTTAGCATTTTAGGCTAAATAC
>JARVJO010000305.1:11932998-11947845 GCA_031762555.1 Cynodonichthys magdalenae
AATGGACTGGTATATGTTAGGTTTGGGGTTAGTTATGGACTGGATAGTGTTAGGTTTGGGGTTAGTAATGGACTGGTATATGTTAGGTTTGGGGTTAATTATGGACTGGATAGTGTTAGGTTTAGGGTCAGTAATGGACTGGTATATGTTAGGTTTGGGGTTAGTTATGGACTGGATAGTGTTAGGTTTGGGGTTAGTAATAGACTGGTATATGTTAGGTTTGGGGTTAGTTATGGACTGGTAAGCGTTAAATTAAGGGTTAGTTACAAATTAGTAAATGTTAGGTTTGAGGTTAGTAATGTACTGGTATATGTTAGGTTTGGGGTTAGTTATGGACTGGTTAGTGTTAAATTAAGGGTTAGTTACAGATTAGTAAATGTTAGGTTTGGGGTTAGTAATGGAATGGTATGTGTTAGGTTTGGGGTTAGTTATGGCCTGGATAGTGTTAAGTTTGGGGTTAGTTATAGACTGGTAAGTTTTGGGTTTAGGGTAAGTTCTACAGAAATGACTTGAAGTCAATATTTGGTCCTAATAAGGATTTAAATGCAAATGTGTGTGTTTGCCTTTCTATTTCGGGGACAAGTCTAATTCTTGAGGTGTGGCTTCTGTGTCAGATAGGAGATCTATCTGCATCTCCCGTTACTCCATTACTATCGTCATCATTACCCAACCTGAGGCCACTGCTGCTGTTGCTGCTGCTGCTGGGTATTTTCCACACTGGAAATCCGGCAATGAAGCATCACTTCCCTCCACAGATGCTTATCAACTCTGCTCAAGTAACGTTTGTCCAGGTCTTGGGTTTTCTGAGAGCAGATGTCCTGAAATCAACAATGTCTGACTTGCTGAGTTTGGCAGTGTGGTGACAGCTTAGCAGTTAGCACTGTTGTCTCGCAGCTAAAAGACTTTGAGGGGGAACCAAGCATCTTTCATGACTGTCATTATTAACCCCAGAGGAATACTGGAAAACACAATTTTCCTTAATTTTTGCCATTTTGAATGACTGGAACTCCATACTGTATTACAATAGTTAATTTATGTTAATTTTCTTCCTTGATTTATGTATTAAAATATGTTTTCACATATTTTGTATGATTGTGTACTCAGTCTGTGATGGACTTGTGACATAACTAGGGTGTACCCCACCCCTCGCACAGTGACTGCTGGATATGGGCACCAGTGACCCCTGTGATCCTGAAAGGAAGATGCAGGTTAAGATAATGGATGGATGTGTCCTCTGTCTGGTTTCTGTTGTATTAGCATGGGTACATTGTCATTGAGGCATGACATCATAGGAAGTCATTTATTTTCCTTTTCTGGAGAATTTTCAGTTCAACCTGAAGTTTTCTTTTGACTTGGATCTTCACATCAATATGCTGAAGACATTCTCATTGTTTGACACTGAACATGAATCAATGATGTTGTCATAGAAATCTGTGTTGTGATGATGTCACTATGTTGAATCATAAATCATCATAAAACTTTATGACATCAATGTATAGGATTATCTTTATAAAGTCTTCTGAAAGTAACATGAGAGTGTTTTTAAACAGATCATGTACAGACCAACATTTTCATTAGGATTAGTTTTGGTTGATGTAAGTATTGCTGGGTCATATGGTTGAAAAATGTATCAGGATGTATTTCTTATCAGTCGATATTGATAATTAATGATTAGTTTTTTTGCTTCACCTAATTGAGATAAAAACCAGGAGAAAAAAAACCTGCCAAACTGGTGACGTGATCTTTCATCTTTTATTCACAATTTCCTCTCGACTTGTTGCACTCATTTTCTCCTTTCACTTCACGTCCTTCTGTTTTATTTTTCCTCATTTGCGAGGCACGATGGTGAAACGTGAAATTGCTACTGCGGATGTTACTCAACTGGTTGTTGCAGATTACCAAAGGAGTGAGTTAGTTGATGCCACCAACCTTGCCTAGCAGAGTGGTGAGAGGTCGAGCGGCTAAAGCCATTCCTCTGCCTACATCCCCCAGAGAGCTGTGCGGTTCTGGATCGGAGTTCATTGAAATGATCAACATTCTATCAGACGATCACGTGTCCAACTTAATATATATGGTTATTGTTTTATCACCCAGCCCTGTGTTAGGGTTGGCTATGTTTAGGTATGGTTAGTTTTAGGATTAGTTACAGTTAGAGAGGACCTCAGATGGTCCTGGTTTGGACCTGGCATCTTTCTGTATGGCTTTTCAAAGAGCTGTAGTCAGATAGTTTTAACTTTGAATTGTGTTAAGATTAAATATAAAATACAAGTAATTACAAGAGACATTTAGATTTGATTTAAGCACATATCTAGATTTGCACACCTTATAATGAATTTTCTCCATGTTCATGGGCTGAAAACAAACAAAAGAATATGGGCAACCGCACTGGCTGCTAGCATAATGGTAAAAAAATAAAACAACTTTACTTAAGAAGTACTTGCACTTTTCATGTATTATATTATTGCATTTGGCCCGCAACCCTCAGATTGATTTTAATTTTGTCCCTCTCAGGGAAAATGTTTTTTAATTTTGGCCCTCTATAGGAAAAAGTTTGGGCACTCCTGTCTTAGAGTATCTAAAAAAAATGCTGGTATCGTCTGTGTTAAGTCTAAAATCTTTAGACCAGATGTGAACCGACTGAACCAGGCCTATATTTGCAATTCCAAAGCAGTTGTATGTAAAACATGCTAATTTCCATAATAAGCTGTTTTGAGCTTTTAAAAAGAGGTTCAGTGGAAAAGACATGAACATTATGTTGATACTGTTCTTTCAGTCAGAAGAAATAGTTTAAATTTGACCTGATCGATGAGCTAACTGCTAGCTAAAATGCTACAGCTAACAGCAGCTTGCAAATAACCAAAGAATGTCATTAAAAAAACTGTGAAACTTAGAACAAGTTTTATAAAGTGACATTTTTATGGGTGAGTTTATTTTAAGATGGTAGTATTGTACGATTTTTAATACACAAGTTAAACCATGGGCCACATGTAGCTACACAAAATAAATAAATAAATAAATAAAAATTATACACTTGGGCATTTGATAGTTCGGAGGGTAAAGGGCAGGTGCTCAAGCACCACCTGACGTCCGTCTGTGCACGTCCATGGCAGTAATCCACTTTGAGCTACAGATTAGCTGTTAGCTCAGTATGGTCAGAACTGTATTTACAATAGATAAGATATTAAACGTAATTTAAAAAAATACAATTCTATCACTTTAAACCAATAATATACAGCATGTAGACACAATGGTGCTCAACTATCTTTCACCACTTTTAAGCAACAGCAACTAAAGCAGCACTACTCTGTAGGAAAAGGTTTAAAATGTAAATTGTTAAACATTTACAACCAGTATTAAACTTGTTTTAAAGGTTATCAAGTCATTTCTGCAGCTCTCTTTGTTGTCATCGCAAAAAACATCAAAATGTGGGGTTTAAAAGCTTCATTCTGGTTGTTATTTCCTTCTTGAGACAGTTCGACTTGGGATCAGTTTTATTGTTTGCAGCTGTGAGCAGCTTGTTTCTTTTCTGGCAACGATCAAGAAAAACTCCAAATGTTAACATTACACTCAAGAACCATGTTTAGTTTTTGGTTTCGTTATGGTTAAACCCTGAAACATTTATAAATAATGCAACCGAAACTAATGAAACAGAATAGTATACTGTATTTTGTCATTTGAGTTTTGAACAACTTAGTCCATTATTACACGCTTGTATCATGAACGGATAAGATTAGGATTGATGGTTTGGATATGTCCAGAGGAGGGACAGTTTTTTGGTAGAAGGATGTTAAAGATGCAGCTGCAAGAGCCAGGTTATATTTGATGTCATTTTCATAAAAAACAAAAAAGAGACTTTTGAACCTTTATAGTCTACAGTAATTTATAGAATGACTCTTTCTGTTTAACTTCCCATGGGTTTAATACATATCTCTGTTTGTTGTCTGAAGCCGTATTAAGGTTTTCTCATCACCTGCAGCACATTGTGAAACTGGAGACCCAGAAAACCACAGGGTGTAAAATACAAGCATCCTGGAACTATAGCAGATGCATTTTGACAGTTTTTTTAAATATCATATTTGTGAGTGCAGGACATTCAAACTTTATGTGATAGTCAGTGTTTTGGATCACTGAAGTGTGAAACAGAAGCACAAGATGTTTTAATGTTCAGTTTTTTTGCTCTGCTGGTTCAGGTGACGTGGTACATGTGTGCAGTGTGTGAGGAGGTGCAGCAGGCGGCTATTGGGATGTAATCTGAACTTTGAGGCTAACAAGCGCTTTTCAGGATCAGATGTCTGATGTCAGAGATTATTGTTCAGTGTTAGAACTGCCCTTCACGACACCCATTTCAGACAAATGTCAGGTATTGCTCCTCCTGCGTCTCCTTTCTCGTTTATGAACACTACTTTATAATCAATATCTTACCTGTTGTAGATCTCTGAACTACCTCACTTTCGAGAAATAGGCTGTGTCCGGCCTACCCGGTCTAGGTGGGCCGGGTCCTTGGTAGACCACGAAGACTGGAAAAAAGTAGCTGTGAATTTGGACGACCTAGACTCCCATCCTTACCCTGGCTAAAGTCCTGTCGCCTAGCAACCGTGACAACACTAAACAGAAGCAAAATTAGATTGAAATGAGAAAAATATCAATATATTAGTGTTATTTATATTAAAAAACATTACAATTAACTTAAAGACAATATTTGAAGACCTAATGGACCCACCGTAGGTTCATGGTTATGTTGCTATACCAGATAGTTTCTTTTCTGACAAAAAGATTATTTAAAAACATGTCTATACAAATGATAAAGGTATTAAAAACACAACCGCTTGAAAATTTTAATCTTTATACTGCCAGATTGTAACTTAAAATGTATTCCTTTCTCTCACTTCGTCCGCCTTTACTAGCAGAATAAAAATCTCCGGTTGGCTTGCAATGCATTATGGGATATGGTGGGCTGTGAAGGATCCATCAGACCAGTCCTTCAATTTGGGGCAAATGAAAGACGTATTTGTTGGCCGCATCGGAGGAGTCTTTATATTTGGACAGCCTCCGTTGCAGCGCCGTGACAGAAGCGACCGACAAATTTGGCCTTCGGAGGTCCCAGCTTCTTGTTTTGGACACAGCCATAGTGTTTATTTTTGACCAGATTGACAAATATTTAGTCTGGACAAAGGTGAAGATTAAAGTGGATCGCTGTTGTCTTTACATAACTTTAATCTTTATGACATTTAACGACTCCTGTGAGCAATGTTTATAAACTCTTACATTACTGTAAGTTTAAAGGGATATCTATCTAGTTCTAACATTGCAGTTGAGACTAAAACGCAAAGAGTCAACCTAAAAGCTTCAATGTGTGACAACAAATTTATATTTTGTATTAGTTTCTATTTTCTGCACAATAGGTTGAAACGATAAAACGTGATGTCTAATAAATTAACTCTGGAGCTAACGTCAAAAATATTAACTCAGGAGCTCATGCTTTATGACTTAGCTCTAGCGCTAATGCCATATATTGACATACATTGTATTAGCTTGAGATCTAAAAATATATTTATTAGCTCTAGAGCTAACTCCAGATATTGACACACACACACACATGCTTTGTGGCGTAAATAACATCTGTCTAACAATATATATTTTAATTTATACAAACTAAACAATATACAGTATTTTTTTACAGTTGAAGTAAATATTTAACAAATAATGTTTAGTGTTTCAACTAGTTCTCTTTTAAAATGAATTACCATAAATGCTAGAAACGCTGTGCTGCCAAAAATAAATTCCCTTAAATTTGGGAAAATGCTCACAGGTAAGATTTTTTTAGGGTCTGATCCAGTTTGCTGTTTGCCATTCAGGGACCCCTAGTTAATATACTTTTTACTATACTACTTCCTGCCTATCTCTGACCTTTTCTGTTTTGTTTGTTTTGTTTTTCTCCCAGAAACATGGAGGATGCCATAAAGACCTTGGTGACGACATTTGTTAAATCTGCAAGAGGAAAAGAGAGCCTAGATAGTAAATCCTTCAACAAACTGGTCCAGAATCAGCTCGGGGGCATCATGGAGGTGAGACTGTATACAACTTTTTTTTTTACTTATTTAATGATGACGACAAAAAAATTAAATACGTTTTTACTTATTTAAATTTTTTTTGTAGTTATAGTCTAATATATTAACATATTTCATCAATACTTCAGGTTGTTTAATGGTAATGTCATCCTTTTCATTGGTTCTGATCTGCTTCTTTCTGTCCAGGACACAAACAACAGCTCAGCCGTTAAGGAGATGCAGGAAAGTCTGGATGAGAACAAAGACGGGAAAGTGGGCTTTGAGGAATACCTCAAAATGATTGGCTGCTTGGCCACCCAGCTCAGCGATAGCAAGAGTGGCGCTAAAGCGAGCGCGTCATAGAAGCGTCGACCATCAAATCAAAACATGCCGTCTTTTTCTAACCACTCCACCAACAATTTATACTTTGTTTTGTTAAAAGTCCATAATCCATTTACTGAAATGTAAATTGCTCTGAGCTACAAAATATGCCAACAGTAACCTTTTTTAAAAAATATTCTTTATGTCAAATAAGCCTTAAAGAGCTCATAACTTGTCCCATGATTCCAGCCACACCAAGGACATGAATTATGTTTTCAAAATAAAAGCTTTATAATAAAACTACTCTGTGTTGCAGTTTCCTTTTCAACTTGCTGTTGGGGCGTGTTGGTTGTTCTGCCCATTAACACCCACATCCCAGCAGCACACGATTGTGACACTGATGCAACGATACCTGCAGCACTTGCTAAAAATAGCAATAAACTCCCTGACGAGTCAAACCCAGCTGCCTTTAGGTGCACGAATTGATGCAACCAGATCCCGACACAGTGCGTGCTTTCTATTGTGCTTTAATCTTCCACTGTGCAACATTATCTACACATATGAAAGTGCACACACACATACACACACACTGTGCTATACCACCAGTGTGACACAATATACTGCAGCAGAGGCACATAAACAACAACATGCACTTATATTTCATGGCACATTGAAATGAAAGTGCCTTTGCATCAAAATTTGAGAAGCAGAAACTTAAGTTAATATATAAATTGTAGCAAACTCTTTTTTATAACCTTTTTCTGTTTCCAGTCTATGACTGTAAACTGAGGCTGATTCATGACAGAATCTATTCAACATGTGTTTCTGTTCCTGCTGCAATGTGCTTTTAGTCAACTCTTTTAAAACGTTTCTGTTCCTTGTTCAAAAGTGGTCGTTGAGACTTTTGGAGTGAAATGACTAATTCAGACCTTCTGAGAGAGATCGTGAAGAATGAATATCTCACCTGTTGCTGATGCAGATCTAAACCAACTTCAGTTTCAAAGAATTTATAGCAGTTCATGCAAATGATAATTTATCAATTTATTTACCTTTATACCATTTCTAGTTTTATTTCATTTTACTCTTTTTATTTAGTTAGTTTTTGGTCATGCACACAATTGTTTTTTGTATGCTGGATGCCCTTACCTGGGGAGGGATTAAGGTCCTGAGTGGGGCAAATGAGGGTGGAGGAACATGTGGGTGCCTCACCTCTCCCACCCAAACTTTTGATGTAACAGTCGGGATTTGAAATAGCAACCTTCGAATCACAGGCTTATAATGCATTTTATTGTTATTTTGGCGGAAATGCAATTGAATGCTGGAAGTTACAATAGAGTGCTATCTCTCAAATAGCATGGATTGCTATAAAATCATTTATTAGATTTGTTTTAAAGTTATCTACAACAGGTGAGATATTTGTTCATCACTTTTCTGCAGATTCCCATTTCAAAAGGTCTAAACTATCCCATTAAGGCGTGAATGTGTGCAATTGTGCGTCATTGTCATGTTCTCCTTTGTGTGTTTTTGTGTGAAGTCTTTGTGTAGGGATTTCTCCGTTCGGCTGCCAGGTGTGGCAGCTCTGCTCACTGGTGCTGCACTAATCCTTTGGATACTGGATCAGACCTGACCCTCTTCTTCTCCTTCAACAAACCTTTAATCCCTAAACTACCACACCACCACCGCTGCTCTGTTTGATGCTTTAAACCAAACACATTTGGACAAAAGTTGCTGGTCTTGATCTCGACACACTATTTGGTTTGGGACGCCATACAAAAAAATTTTTTGTGTGTTTTTGTTTTGACACAAGTTGCACAACAGAGACAAATAATAATCTTCATGTCATTACGGCGAGCTGTTACAGAAAAAGTGATACATCATCATTTCACACCGACCTACTGTACACAGGAAGTCATGTCAGCCTAACAAGTTGTTAATGTCCAGTTGAGATATAATACAAAAACAAAATCAGATTCTAAAAAGATACTTTTCCCTGTACCAGTATCTGATCTACAGAATATAGAATATACAGAACCTTTACCTATTTTATGGAAACTCTAACTAGTTGTAACATAGGCATTATTTGATGAACATTTACTTCAACTATCCAGCTTGAATGTTAATTTTAGACATTGTCTGACATTTAGCCCTTTTAAATTAAACTGGAGCACATTGACAGAGAGGAGAATGTAGAAACGACTCAGCCTGAAACAGAAAATATGATAGAGGACAACAGACCTGCTTCATGGAAGACTGACCACAGCTTTAGCTTTAGTATTAGTTCCCTAGCTAATATGTAGATGGTGATAAATGGCGTTAAGTCCCGAGCTAATGTATCCACAGTATTCCTGATTTCGAACCACTACCCATAATTCATAGTGGAATCTGGTTTTATATTCCGCTTGACTGTTGTTTACAATTTTGAGGATACACCATCGCTGTTTATCAAAACATTTTTCATCGAAATTTGGCGTTGATGGCCACATATGGTGTATATACTGTAAAGATGTTTTAAAAAGCGGCGAGGACAATTCTTTTACAGTGGCTCGGCCGTCACTGCTCACGGACTAGATAGATGACACGAACTTTGTCCCAACGTTAGCTACTACTGACATCAAATACCTCGTCTTTCCCAAAGGCACACACAAACGCAAAATCATAATTGTCAACAGTTTTGGAAGTAAAATGTTCCTAAGACCCTCAGAATTTTAATAATTTCATTGTAATTTGATTAGGCATTTTCTTCCCTTTATTCTAAACATATAATTAGCTGCGTACTAGTTCACTTGTAGCTTTTAGAGATGAACCGGAGGGTCTCATACAGCTTCAGTCATTTTAAATAAATGCTAAACAAAGATAAATAAACTGCCTCTAGTAACTCCGTTAGTACATTATTTATTAAAACAAACCAGGGACTTTTATAGCCCCTGGGTGCTAAGCTCCTTGTCTTTTAATCCTGCCATGATTTTAGCATGTATTTGAGGAGAGGATTGATAATTATTCCGAGCTTACTCAGAACAGAGACAGTTAAGTTAAGACATTTATATAGTTTTGCCAGCATGCAGACACTAACCATAGGCATATTTCTTTAAATTTAAGACTTAGCTGCAAATAACATGCTAACAACCAGGCTAACAGTAGCTAGCGCTGATGCTAACGCCATTCACCGTAGGTTTTCATTTAGTAAAAGCAAAGAACTGCACGATAACATAGCGAAAGGGAACACACAACATTTACAGTTTAACTCACCAGGCACAGATTCAGGGTTTTAGTTGATATTGCTGGAAGCTGTCTGACTTACAGTGGTTCAGAAGAGCAGCGTTCGGTAGCCAGCCCAGATCGAACTCTGGATCGGAGTGAATTTTCGTGGGATTTTTGTCGATAAAATGAAAAAAGCAACCAAACTTTCTTCTTTGAGTTTTTGAGATTTAAAGCTGCCAGCCATGTTGGTTTCTCAGTTTTCTTCAATTGTTGTGGCAGCCGACAAAAACACAAGTTGAACCCAAACTCACGATTGAACTGCTCAAGCCACCAGTTAAAGCAAAAACAAATTGGATTTGTTGTTATCATAACTATCTGAATGAATGAATTTCTTGCTCACCGGAAATACAGAACAGTCGGGAGGGCTCTGGGCGGGACTAGTGACTGTCATGGCAGCCTCCATATGCTTTTCCAGAAACTTGTGGATATGTGGTGATAAATAGTGTTAGCACTAGAGTTATAGCATTAGCTCCCAAGTAAATGTGATATATGGCATTAGCTTGCAAGCAAATGTACGTATATGTTGCAAAATATGATGTTAGCTCCAAAGATAATGAATACAGTAGTCGAGCTACCCCAGAGCTAATATATATATTGTATTGAAATATATGGCGTATGCTCTCAAGCTAATGTGTAGCTATATGGCGATATAGCTCAGCTCAGAACTATTAAATATAGCATTAGCTCCCAAGCAAATATATATATATGGTGTTAGCTCCAGGGCTAATAAGTATAGCATTAGCTCACGAACAAATATATATATATGTACGTACAACACATAGGAGATGGCAAATAATATTTCCTGGGTTTGACCAAAATAATTCAACATTTTTCACAAAAAGGTGATCTTTGTCTAAAACTGTGGCATGACATGGTTCAAGGAATGCTAGGCCTTTAACGTGAAAGCAAAATTTCATTTACTTAATGCACTGCAGTATTTACTGCACCATCAATCTTTTTTGTTTGACAGGCAGTAAATTACAGGGGAGGTGGATCTTACACGTGTTGGCTGAGCGGATGGCAGGTGTCTGATGCGTAAACGGAGACGGTGGAGGAGATGAGAGGAGAGGGGCAACAGGTGGAAGGAGGGAGAGAGGTGCTTTGGGAGGAGTAAGGGGGTGTATTTAAGGGGCCGTTGTCCATATCCTCCCATATCAGCAAGCTCCTCACTTTGCTCCTCATCCTCAGGCCAGCACCTCGTCTCCACTCAGGTAAGAATAATGAAGAGGATGTACAATTCTCTGACATTGCCTCTGAGTGTTAAACGCTTATTCATACGATGGTACGTGTTCATGACATAAATCCATGAAAAGCTCTAAAACCTCAATTTGTCTTACTTTCTAAGTAGCTGTTCATGTTTCCATCAGCTGATTTGTGCCATCAAGAAACAAAATAACAGATGTTAGCTCAGTAAGTAAAAGTCCTCTCTGTTTAAAAGGTGACAGAAGTTCAAGAAAGACAAGAAGTTGAACTTGTATCCGGTGTTTGGCGGCTGTCCGTTAGAAACTAAAGTAAAAGCTAGATCCAGTTGCCTTCGACTTGAAGCGCTGGTTGCTCCAGGTTAGAGTTTCACCCCTATCAGCTGGCTCAAGTGTCAATTAGCTGGCTGCTAGAGGTCCACACATAAGGGCCAAGATAAAAATGTGGGGATTGGTTTATCTAATCTTATCAGGATGGTTGACAGGAATGGAAAACTCCACGTTAGGCAACGGAATTAACATTTATCTTAGACTGGGTTTCCAACTTGGAAGATGTTTTATTCATAAACGAAAGATCCTGTTTATCGCTCACCTTGACTGATAGTAGGTCTAAGACCGAGAAGAAAGATGGTGCAAAAGTCAAAGCTTCCAACCAGTTTTTGGTTTTTCTGCTATGTCAGGGAGGAAGCACTAAAGCAGAGGGTCTTACCCATCATACACACACACACTCTTCTCTGTTTGTTAGAATGTCCCATCTCAAAAAAGAGAATGCCTCCACCCTGGAGAACGCCATGCAGCTCATGATCCAAACCTTCCACAAGTACTCCGGAAATGAGGGGGACAAGTACACGCTGAGCAGGGCCGAGCTCAAAGAGCTGCTCACCACAGAGCTGGGCAACTACCTGGGCGTAAGAAAGCACACTGAGACATACACAGCTTTTTATTATTATATAGAAAAAGAGTCATTTTGTGTCCTTTACAAATGCAGAACGCCCAGGACAAAGAGGCTGTGGACAAGGTCATGAACGACCTGGATTCCAACAATGACGGGGAGGTAGATTTCACCGAGTTCGTCATCCTGGTCGGAGCTCTGACCGTTGCCTGCAACGACTTCTTCCTGGAGTTCAATGAAAAGGAGGAGAAGAAGAAATGAGCCCATTAACCCCCCCCACCCCCACCCCACCCCGCTGGGCATAGAGGCAGTCACTCCAAACCTTAAACCTACGAGTTCCAGGGGAGGAAACAGCTCAGGCAGGAGAGACGACCCATGCAGGACATCCTGGTGTGGAGCTAACACACACACACAGTAGGGTTTTACTATCTTTGTGTGGACTTGCATTGACTTCTATTAATTTCTACAGCCTGACTCCTTACCCTAACCCTAACAATGTTCTCTTTGGCAATATGTCCTCATAAGGGTTGTCCATTGTCAAAAAGTTCTCACAACAATATCAAGACATACGCACACATGCAGAAACTTGAGCTGTAACTGTTGGGTTTTTGGTTTGTACCTGCTTTGTCCAACTGAAACTTTATTATTAAAATGTAAAAAATATAAAGTGAGTGCTCAGTGTTTGCATGATTTATTACCTCTCGGACTGTTTCTTGCATTTTTTTTACACTTTTGAGCTAAAAGAATTTTATCCTCTGGAAGAAATAAACTTAACTGAAACAAAGTGTCAGCTGTGCTTTTATTATAGTGGAACATGAAGTGAAACATGATGGCCAGCAGAGGGCAGCAAGTGTCCCCGGTTTGACAGCAGCAGCAATTTAAGGATAAGAATGTTGTTTCTTTTTTTTTTTTTTT
Organism: Cynodonichthys magdalenae; assembly: GCA_031762555.1. Taxonomy (NCBI): domain Eukaryota; kingdom Metazoa; phylum Chordata; class Actinopteri; order Cyprinodontiformes; family Rivulidae; genus Cynodonichthys; species Cynodonichthys magdalenae. The sequence continues at coordinate 11,945,631 of JARVJO010000305.1, forward strand.
ATTGAATACACCATTTTCTGCATCCAATATCTGTGGATTCCAGTCTATTAGGTTGTATTAAAATAATAAACAGTGATCAGGGAGTCTAATAATTGCCTAGATGAGAATAACCCACGTAAGTTAACGCTAGGACAACGTAAATTCCTGTTTTTACAGCAGGACAGTGAGAACCTGGATTGGCCTTGGCTGAGGCCTACACCCGCGATTGTGTAAAAAAAAAAGCCCCTGTTTCCTAAAATTTAAAACAATATATATTTGTTTGGCTATGTGTGCAAAAAGGAAATGGCAAGCTTCAATAGTAGAAAGTCAGGAAATGTTTCTTTCATTCTTCTCATCCTGTGGCGTAAGATTAATGAGAATTTAAACTAATACAGTAGCGCAGAGGCAAGCATGTAGGGGTGGAATACGCGCCAACACAGACATGATTAATATGAATCTACAACCTTTACTGGGCTGCTTAAGGTGAGCAGATTTTAAGGGTCAGGAAAGGGGAGAGGGGTTGACACGTGAAAGAGGGGGGAGACTTATCAGAAAGGAAGTGAGAAGAATGGAAGGTGAGCATAAAAGTCGAAGAGAGCAAAAAAAGTGAGAGCAGCACTTTCTCTGTGTGGAAGCCATGCACGCCAACTGTATTCACAGGTCTGAGAAAAAGGCTTTTCACACTTGTCTGGGGGTCTGCCGGGAATCTCGGCGGGTAAGCCCATCCTTCGAGAGGAAGAGACAGCTCCCAGCGAGCGAAGCCGCAGAGTTTTGGTCACTCGACTGTAAAAAGCTGCATGACAGCGGATGAGGGTGACAGCGATGGAAGGCATTTTTTTCAGATGCTGCAGAAGCATTAAGAGTATTTTACTCTTAGACTATCTTACTTTTAATGTTTAGAGAAAAACTGTTGGTCCTGTCAGCATGTTTCTAACCCTAACTGATGAGTGACAGAGAATAACTTGTGATCTGATGGAAAGAAACATTTTCTTTATGCTCATCAGTATGGGGAGCCAAATGTAAAATAAAATGTTAAAAAATGATTTAGTTCACATTCTGAGTGTAAAATTCTAGTTAAAAAATTCCACTAACATTTAGCTTACTGTTCTTTCATTTAGGTAATTTTAACTAAATGTTAAAACTAAATATTAAATGTTATGTCTAAATATTAAATCCGAAATCTAGATGTAAAAGTTAAATGTTGTGGCTAAATGTTAAAGTTTACATTTAAAGAGGACCTATTATAGGAGTCCTAGAGCAAGTTAGGATACATCTGTGGGCTATACAAAACATGTTCATTTGTTTTAATTCACAAAATGAATCACAGATAGAGAGATTTGACCCTTTTCAGCTCTGCCCTTTCTGAGCTCTTTTCAGAACATGCAGTTTTGCATAAGTTGCTTGTCAACCCCCTCCCAACTTTTTGTTTACATTAGCTCCGCCCTCCCAAAATGGCGTTTATGTTAGAACTCAAGAAATGTAAAAATAAATGACTAGTAAGCAGATGCACAATGTTAAGACAGTAGTAGACAGACTGCCTGCAGTGTGGCCACCCCCAGGGCCCGGTAGGGACAGACTGGAGCGTCTGACTGAAGTCAGGCACCTTGGTGCCAGGGAGGCAAACATGCGTCCTTTGCCAATTCCTGGAGCCAGCGAAGACGAACTGAGGGGCGGTCAAGGTGCTTGACTTGCAGCCTGGAGGCTCCCGTGTCACCAGTGCTGTGGCACAAGAGTCTCTGGGCTGCTAGTCGTGGACCTTGATCACCCCTCGCGCTGGCCTCTCTGGCACAAAGGCACCTGACTTCGGTCAGACGATCCAGTCTTTCCCTACTAAGCCCTGGGGGGGCACTGTGTGCAGCAGGATCGGTTGATGACGACACGCCCTGCGCTGTGCGGCCACCCTAGGGGAGAGCAACAGACTGGTGCCCGGAGAGGCAAACGCGCGTCTGTCACTTCCTCCCCAGGCCGTAGTGGTGGAAAGGGAAGGCGTTTCGTGCTCCAGCAGCACAGGCAGCAGCAAAAACAGCACAGGGGGAAAGGCAAGCAGCACAGACTGTTGTCACCACTTCCCCAGGTGGAGGGGGAAATGCGAAGCGGCTCGCCTCCTTGGTAGTCGATCCCAGCAGCGTGGTCAATTTGTGCTCAATGACAAATCATATTCATGCCGAACAGCAACAGTAAACACACAACACATCACTTACTGCCCTCATCTGCAGGTTTGTGAGGAACAACAGGG
>JARVJO010000305.1:11947945-11964378 GCA_031762555.1 Cynodonichthys magdalenae
ACGTGACTTCCGCATTCCATTCTTTCTATAGAAGTCAACGGGAGTGTCGCAACTCTCTCTCTATAGGGCTCTGGTTTGGGGCTTTTGTTATGACATCATCTTTTGATGATAGCAAACGCTAACACGGCTAACGCTGCTAGCGCTTCCCTACAAGACACCAAACTTGCAGTTACAGCCAGTGTCTAAGCTGCACATCAAACCATCAATATTGGTTTCAATTAACCCATTTTGAAGAAAAATATTAAATACCATCTTCAGCAGCATCAGTGTTCACTTTAATCGCAGAATGATGATGTCATTACAATCGCCCATTAAATATATTATTTCATAAATTGACATTGTTAAAATTTAATGAGTTGGCTGACTACAATATTTTGCAGGTTATGTAAAAGGCTCAAAAAATGTATTCCCTTCAAACATTTAATAAAATTTTGTTAAGAGGGAAAGTTATTATAATCTTAAGGGACTTGAGATGTTTGTAAAGCCAAAAATTTGAACAAACTTGAAGGAAAATGTACTTCAGTCTAAGGAATAAGATTATGCAATAATCTGGATACTAGTGAATATAAAATGGTTCACTTACTTGGTTTATGAGAAGGATAAGGATTAGTTTGTTGGAGATATAAGGTTGTATAATGTGTATTTATATGAATTACTGTTTGAGGAATTGAAGTTTTTTGGGTTTTTTTCTATTATTGGATTAATAATAACATTTAAGATTTAATTTTTACATTTAGATTTACGATTTAAACATAACATTTAGATTTAATATTTAGTCAAAAGTAAGCAAAATTCAAGAACAGTTAAATAAAGAATAAAATGTTAATGGAATTTTTAAACTAGAACTCAGTGAGCTAAATAATGAAATATATTAGTGACATTTTATTTTACATGTGGCGCCCCATCTGAACATTGTTTTCTCTTTTGTGATGTTCACAAATATGGGGCAAGATGTCAGATACAATGATTTAAAATATTTTGAGGAAAGGGAGAGGAAGAGCAAAGAGCTGAATATGAAACACAGATTAATGACAAAAATAACAGAAGTTCATAATTATAATTACTCAACATTTATTATTTAAACTTTCCATGAGTATTTGTATGGTATTTTTTTCCTTTTTAATACAGGCATAGTTCAAATCTTTTGTAGTGAAATTCTGGAGAAAAGTTTAAAATATATAACCTGTTGTAGATAGCTTCCATTTTGAGAAATTTAGTTAAATTCTGACTACTGATGAGCTAAAACAGTTAACTCCTATCGTCTTAAACCATCTGTGTTAAAAAATTTCACTGCTATTCACAAACACAGTTCGTTATAAATTTTTACATCATACTATATTTCACATTACGTGTTTAATTCAGAATGGGGACCTTCACTCGTGACATCACGCATTTTATTTGCATACATTATCTAACGCTCAAGATGATCGGACAATCAAAGTGGATTCTATAGAGATTCAGCATTAATACCGTAACAGAAAAAGATTTCTGTCAAATTTTGAGACATCCGACTTCAGGAATCACAGGAAAGTTCAGTTGAAATGTTGTCTGGAGGGTCGAGGTCTTCGACAGTCCTTAAAAGCAAGTGAAATTGTTTAAAAGGTTGGTGTTTTTATCTTCTCTTGCTTAGCTTAGCTTGCTGCATCTACCTTCTGTGTGTGTGTGTCACTCAAGTCACCACTTCTGCATCGTTTAAAGAAATTTAATGGTGATGTTTAAAATTTGTGTAAGTATAATATTATCACTGTAAGTGTGACTGTAGAGCCCGGGAGTAGAGCGCTGTATGACCGAGGCTAGCATAGATGTTAGGAGTAAAGCTAGCAGTATGCTACAGTAAAAACAATAACAAGGTTTAATGTACCTGTTTATTGGCAGAAAGTGCAGGGATAGGATGCGGCTGGTCCATGTGTTGGTCTTTTACCACCGATTAAATGTTTGGAGCTGACAGTAAGTCCATCATCATTTTTCGGTCAACTTCAGCTCGTCCCATCGCTCGAACCCAGGAAAAGTGACGAAAAATACTTGTTCCATGTGGGGATGATGGCTGTATCCTGAGTCACTGTTACAAGTACTGTAGCACAATGTTTTGTGGTCCTCCCAGTGGAGTTTGATGTTTTCCCAAATTTATTTAAGTTTAAACGCAGCTCCATTGATATCAACAGAGCTGCTACACGACTGTTCAAGCATCAGTGTCAAGACAGTCAGGTGATTCAGTCAGTGTTCTAAAAATAGCCTGAGTGAAGGTCCCCATTGTTAAAAAGGTTGGTGTTTTTACTGTTTGTTATAGCTTAGCTTGCCGCATCTGTGTGTGCCTGTGTGTATTTTTATTACTCAAGACACTGCTTCTGCATCTTTTAAGAAATTTAATGGTGATGTTTAGAATTTGTGTACGTACAGTATTATATTATCATGTAACGGACTGCAGTAGATCTCTGTAAGGGAGACTAACGCAGGTGCTACGAGTAAAGTTTGCAGTACTAACCTAAAGTAAAAACAATAAGGTTCACTGTACCTGTTTATTGACAGAAAGTGCAGGGATAGGATCCGGTGGTCCCTTGTTGGTATTTTACCTCTGATAAGATTTTGTTTAGAGCAGACATTCAGTCCATATTTTGTTTTGTTTTTTTTGGTCAAATTCAACTCGTCCCATCGTTTGAATTCAGCTGTTAGTCCTCGAAAAAGTGAAAAAAATACTCCTTCCACTTGGAGTCAGTGTTATAACAACTGTAGCACAATGTCTTGTTTACACACAGCTAAACCGGCGCAACTCCATTTAAATCAATGGTGGTGCTATGAGAGTTTGTATGGTATTAGTGTCGAGCAGACAGAGTCATGTGACTAGTGATCTAAAAATAGCCTGAGTGAAAGTCCCACAGCAGCTAGCAAAACTAAATAGCTGTGGGTAAGTAAAACAGATAGCTAGCTGCTGTTGCTATTTGTGCTAGCAAAGTGACCAGAATCTGAATTCAACATAAACAAAAGTATAATGTTGAAGTGGTGGTCGTGTAAAGATTTATAAAATAGCATTTGGATAAATCAGTCTATGATAACGTTGAATTTTAAGATGGCAGCAGAGCACTCTGGTCCTAGCAACGCTCAGATTAGCTGTTAGCTCTCAGATGAGCAACATTTTTCTTCCAACAGCCATTTTAAATATTTAATGTTATTGTAAGGCTACAATATAATTCAATCATGGGCACAGAATACTACCTTCATCTATAATGTACAACATTAATCATCTGCAAAATCTGCAAAGAAAGATTTGCTTTTGTTCACATGAAAATATGAAGCTGTTGTATTAGAATATTTATTTAATAGTTAATTAATAGTTTATTTAAAATTTTTAAGATAAATAATACAAAACTCTCTAAGCGTATTCAGTTTAATTCAATTCAATTCAAAAATACTTTATTGATCCCAAAGGAAAATTAGATGTAGTAACTCATTTAAACAAAGAGTTATTGTAGATGGTGATGGCTGTGGGCATTCAATCAAATTCATATGTTTTAAGGACCAAAGTGCTAATTATACCACATTGTTTCCTGAGAACTCTTATGTTAATTTAGAGGCCATCCACTTGGATTTAGTGAATACGCAAAAGTTTTATTTTTGTTTCTGCCTTGCGTCCACATGAAAACATTTTAAGAGACCCAAAAAAAGAAAAAAGAAATCTTGAAATGCCACCTTTGCATTTTTGTGTGGACAGACAAAATACAACTCTTTAAAAACAATGATGTCATAGCCCCATCTTTAATCTAACCTTTGACCTGAAAGGATGTCCTTGGTTTGGTGTCAAAATTCAGGGGCTGCGTCCTTTGAAGGTCCCGGCCTATCGAGTCCTTTTTCGACTTCGAAGACCAGAAGAAAGTGACTGAATTTGGACGATCAAGCCTTCAGCTTTATTGCCGCCTTTAGCCTGGTGTGAGTCCCGTTGCCTAGCAACCATGACAACACTAAACAGAAGAAATGAAAATCAAAAATAAATAGTTGGCCTACAGTGAACCTTGATATACGGCAGGCTGAGAAGGATACACCTGACCCATACCTCAAATTAAGGGAAAGGGAGGACACATTTTTGGGCCACAAAAATGGAGAAGTCTTCAAATTTGGACAGCCTTTGGCACATCACTGTGACATAATTGGCCTTCAAATGCAGCCTTCAAGGGATGCAGCCTCTGACTTAGGACACAGCCTTCCTCGTGTTTTTCTATTGCTTCACTTTCATCGTGAAATCTTTGTGCTCCATGCCTTGTTTCCTGTTGATTTTCTTAGCAGTGATGCAGCACCACATAAAGGCCTAACATAGTTACTACAGTGTTTTGGGGTCATTTCCATCTGGCTCAAGACATTTCTAGAAACAATGCCTTATTTATGAGTATATAATTTAAAATGACAAATAAAAAGATTGTGTCAGAACTTTTTCCACATGAACAAGGCCTTAGACATCATCTCTTGGCTAAAACAATTGATTTTTTTCACAAATCATTATTTCTTTATAATATGTCAGCACAACCTTAGACCTTAAACTATAATGAAGTACAGATCGTTACCATTCCGTCATTGTTTGTTTCAAGGTGTTTTGTCAATAAGAATGCCGAGGGCCAATTGGTGAGACATTAATTGCTCATAACCAGTGGTGGGCACAGCTTACCAAAATGTTAGGTTCACTAACCACTAATCCACTAAACAAGAATCTTAATTCTGCTAACATTAATCTGTTAAACACATAAAAACTTAGCCAACAATGACAGCTAATTACTAACTGCTAAAATGACTGTCACTCAGTCTGTGTCTTCATCTCCTTCCAGTTGAAGACCGGTGAGACTGACACAAATCTGTTGTTAGATTTCTATTGGTTGAATTTGAAGGTGGGTGGGATCATTTTTGGCAAATCAGCCAATTCAAACCAGTTATAGCTCTGTCTAACTTGTGATACTTTCAGTTTAAGCCTTTCAAAATAAAAAAAAATTCTTTGATCAAGTTTGTATTTATATAAAAACACTTGTGAATATTTTAGTGGACTTAAAATTAGTGGAACCTATTTTAGTGGAAGCTGACCTGCTACCGGTTTCTAAAGTTGGCAAAAAAACAAATACGCTAAATGAGAAGCTAGTTCTGCTATTAGCGGAGTAGCAGAACTGTGCCCACCACTGCTCATAACCATTCCTCCGCGCATCACTTCAAAAGCTCTAAACAATCCCTTTAACTCGAACGCCCTTCATTTTGGCTCAGATTCCCCCATTTCTCAGCAGCTGTGGACCGGAGCTGCTCTCATCTTAACGTGTATGACTCTCTAAGCAAAATAAAAACTGTCCATGCATAATTTGTTTACCTGTCTGACGTTTTGGTGATATTGTACTTCGGCTCATATTCTTCTCCTTTAGCATTTTTTCCCTTTCAATCTGAAGCTCACACACATCACAGGCTGTGTTTATATCACATTCTTTTCCACATCTATTACAATCGTACAACTCACTACCTGCAATGAAAACTTGGCATGAACGAACACAGAGATATTCTTATAAGTTACTTAATGCTATATTGTGACAAGCTGCTATGCTATGATAAAATATATTGATTCAGTTCACAGACGAGTGGATTTCAGAAAAACAAAAAAAGAAACTGAACGTGACGCTCCCATCATCCCTCCTTGATATGAGTCAACGCTGGGAGGAAAAAAATCTGTGATCAGCGCTGTTTCGGCTGGGAGAAGATCAGAGCATCCTTACTTCCTGAAAAAGCTGAAGATCGATGGGAGCAAGGAGGGGGGAGGTCATTCCGTTTAGAGTCGGGACAAAAAAATTGTAGATAAAAGTTCAAAGGTGAGTGGTTTTTTTTTTGTCTTCATACAAGAAAAATGTTCAATTGTTGCAAAAAACCTGTTGCTATAAAGTTAATGGACGTGAAACTGTTCAGTACCAGTTTTGATTCCATTTCCGTAAATACAATAAAACTAAAAGACCCACACACACTCACACACTCACACACTCGCACACACACACACACACACCTCCGGCCCATGTCCCGCTGTGCTGATTGGTCGGGGGAGCTGTCTGTCGACGTGCTTGTGAGTGCGGCGCGGTCAGCCCGGAGTGTAGGTGATGCTCTTGGCTGTGTAATTCTGGAAGAGCGGCTGCAGGAACATGCCCATCGTGCCGAACACACAGACAAACACAAAGATCCAAAGAAAGAGGCGGTCAATCACCATGGCAACGTACTTCCAGTCCTCGCTGACCTGTGTTGTGGGACAACAAAGGAGCGGGTTAAGAGAAGAAGATTTACCAACCTGTTTTTATCTCTCTCCTGCTGAAAGGCAAAGGCAGACAATCATTATTATGCCTGTGACTGTGTGCGCTCATGTGTCTGTTTGTTAGCGAAATATCTCATGAACCATTGGGTAGACTTTGATGAAACTCTAGAAGAGAGTAAAGATTTGATATACAACTGCAACTGATTCATTTTTGGAGTCGACCTGATTCAAGATGGCTGCCACATCCAACTCATCTTCAAAACACAAACTTGTCTATAACTCAGGGGGTTCAAACATTTCAGGAGTAGGAGACTCTTCAAAAAATAGGGAACTGACCATTTATAGGGTGAAGCCCTGAGCGCTGAAGGCAAAAGTTAAACAGCAGGGAAATATACAAATAAGTTGAGATTTTCCATCAAGTTCAAGATGGCCAATCAACATTATCAAACCAGTGAATGGATATAGTTGAGCTGAACTTTGGTAAAGTTGTAGCTGAAAGTTGTTCACAAAACATACTAAAATAACTACTCATTGCAAAAGAACTTTACATCAAACTTTGGCATTAGCTGTTGGAGTTATAACTGTTTGTCTCATGGACTAGTGGATAGATTATAAGGAAATTTTGAGAGACCAAATTATTGAATGCATCTCTATATCTGATAGACTTTTGGAAACAATCCACTGCAGCTAATCAACATTATTAAACACAAAATGTCTACAACTCAATCAGTTGAAAAAATAATGAGGTCAAATTTGGCATGGTAGTAGCTGAGAATGGTTCATCTCTCGACAGTGCCTTATGCAAAATGTTATTTTCAAAGGGTTGACCAAAACGACCACAACCCCATCGTTTCTCAGATGTTGAGTCTTTCACTCTTGTGTGAAAGGCGGCAGGCGATACGCAGCCCTTCCAGGAATGCTCTTGCTCGTCCTTTTCCAACCAACCCCACCGCCTGCTGCAACGAGTAGGGTTAATGGAGGTGAATGGTTAATGCAAGCGGAGACTCCTCCTGGCCCACAGCTCTGATGAGGTCCGACACGAGTCGACGAGAAGGAGAAGCACGTGAGGGACTCGAGAGACAAGTGAACGCTGACATTTGAACCCTGGGAAGATAACTGGAGGAGGAAAGGGATGGAAGGGAGGAATGGGGGAGGGCTGCGTCCCACCAGGAGAGGGAGCCGACAGCAAGATTGTAACTATATGGCAGAGGCAGACGAACTTGGAGTGGATTGTTAATTCCTGAGTTGATTTCTCTCATTCCAGAAAAGGGAGCTTGATTTTCCGAGATGCCTCGAGGCAAAGCAATAAAAACATCCACCCTCACTTCGTCGTCTCAGCTCTGCAGCTTGTTTTTAGATCGTTCCTTTTCTTTATGCACACGTCATGCTGCTGCTATAATTGCATGTCTGTGCTCGATAGTTACTGAGCCGTAACTACGTCATCATGTCTGTCTGCTTCGCTCTGTTTCCATGTACGCCTGGCACTTTAAGAGGCCAGAGTTAAATAACACAGCCGTGCAGTTAAAAACCATGATATGGGACTCAGCTGTGGAAGGGTTTAAATAAAACGAGGATGACTCACAGCAGAATTTATCCACACATAGACAGGGGGAGTTACACAAAGACAAGCTGGTGCTCTCATCGCAAGACACTGAACTGTGCAAAATACATTTTGCTTTGAGTGAGCCAGACTAAATTTTATTCTCTTCACCATGTTTTGGTCTGTTTTTTCATCCTGCGACAAAACTCTGCTGAAGATGTTTATTTAAAATTTTAATTCAAAATGTGTTAAGGGAAAGCAATATAGATGATACCTGTGGTCTGGTGGTTTGAAATGCAACTCGGACACCGGCCACAACTGCAAGTTTGATGTCTTTAGAGTAACATTGTTACTTGATTGTGCCTGGAGAATACATAATACCTCCCCTTCAACTGTTGTTAAACTTAAGAGTTCATCATTTATATAAAACTTACTCAACTTTTTTGAGTACTTCTTATGCTTGAGTACTTATTTATTATTGTTATTATTATTACTATTAGGATTCTATTATAGGTGACCAATGGAGATCAGCAGATATTTACAGGAATGAAGTATCACTTACGCTCTGATCGTCATCCTCGCTCTTCATGTGGTTGGCGATGAAGCGCACACCTTCCACGGCCTCATCAAAGCCCGGACAGGCCTGAGCCAGCAGGGCCTGAGTCAGGGCGGGACCTCCGGCCCCCTGCTTCCCCCTCTGCAGGTTTCCGGCTCCGCCCTCCCGGCCCTCCCTCACCCTGTTCAGGCCGTCCATCGATCCCCCTCTGGTACTCGACAGATCCCCTCCGAACTGTTTGACCGAAGCCCGGTTCACGTAGCACGTACAGGGCTCACTGTCGTCTTTGCTGAACACCGCCGTGGAAGTTCCTCCACCATTTCCGCCGGCACCACCAAGCCCTAGACCTACCATCAGGCCCCCAGGCTCCCCACTGCGCCCGCCCTCTTTCTGCTCCTGCGCCCTCCTCCTCTGGCGCAGCCGCTGGCGCTCGCTGCTGTTCCTCGGCTGGCGCATGAAGAGCAGGGCGGGGAGCTTGTTGAGGAACACCAATTTGACCCAGGGGGGCATGGTATGTGTGGTGGGTGAGCGGTGGTGCACATTGAGCACGCACACGCTGGTAACAATGGAGAACGTGACCAGGACCATAGTGAACATCAAGTACTTCCCCACCAGGGGGACGTCCAGGGACGTAGGCGGGACGATCTTGGAGATCAGCAGCAGGAAGACGGTGAGGGCGAGCAGCACCGAGATGCAGAGTGTCATCTTCTCGCCGCAGTCAGACGGCAGGTAGAAGACCAGGATGGCTAGCGACGTGATGAGCACGCATGGGATGATGAGGTTTATGGTGTAGAACAGAGGCTTCCTGCGGATGATGAAATCGTAGGTGATGTCTACGTAAGTGGGGTCAGCCGGGTTCTCGTTCCGTCGACCTGGCAGAGCGATGATGTCCCACTCGCCACTGGGCGTAAAGTCGTCCATGCTGGCCACGTCGGCGCGGAGCACCAGGTCAATTTCGGTGCGGTCGTAGGTCCAGGAGCGGAAGCGCAGCGTGCAGTTCTGCTGGTCAAATGGGAAGTGTTTGACCTCGATCTTACAGGCTGATTTATAGATGGCAGGCGGCAACCAGAAAATGCTGCCATCGTAGGACACCACAGCGTTAGAGTAGAAGGACACCTCGTACACCCCGTCAGCACTAACAGAAACGACATAAACAAGAAAAACGCACAAATGAAGACATCTGAATCCACAGTAAGACAATCCTTTTTTAAACAGTGTACTTGTACAAAATAAAATCTTGCTCATTTTCTCACAAAAACAAAACTGGTTGTTTAGAGCAGCACACGACACACAGGCCAATGAACACTGATTTCTCTCAGTTCAGCTAATCTCAACACATAAAACAAACAACACAGCGATACCAAACGAGTGCACAGTCTGGGTAGGAAGCACAGATTACACAGTCAAACATCAGCTAACAACATTTACAACAGAGATCATCAGCAAAATTACTCCAGAGCCAGAATTTTGTTCTAATCGGGCAGTGAAAGGGCCAACCTCTGTCCAGTCTTCTGCCATATTAGTTCTTTTGTTCAATAGGTCTTAAAGTTTTCTATGTTTTCTATTTTGATTGAAAAACTGTGGAGTCATTGAACACAAAATGGTAAATAAAAGGGGAAATGTTAACATTGTTTTGACAAATCCTATATAAACTAATGAAGTCAACTTAATAGAAGCTAAAAGAAAATGCAGTGCAGAGACTGAGTGTAGTATGACATTGCTGAAATTTGCTTAAGTAGCAGCATTTTAGTTGTTAAAATTAAAACAAACAGCAGAAAAGAGTCTAAAATGTGCTAAAATGAGCATAAAACAAGTTGAAATGAGAAAAATGCAAGCTTATGTAAGCAAATCAGATGCTATTGCTAAATATAGAAAGAAAGAAAATAAATCAAAATAATAAATTACTTAAAAGTGTGGTTGAGTCTTTGAGTGGTTGTTTGTCTCATTTGTCTTTAAGTGTCATTGTGATGGACTTGCAACTTATCCAGGGTCAGGGTTTTCCCTGCCACCTGCTTGATATAGCAGAGTCCTGTGACCCAGATGGAAGGATAATTAGCAAGGTAAGACTAAAGTTAAAGCTAGATTTTGCAAAAATTACCAGAACAAATGCTAACATGAGCAAAACACAGATGCTAAAATAAACAAAACAATAGCAGAAGCTAAACAGTAACTAACATCAGCAAAACAGATGCCAAAACAAAACAGTAGCTAACTTAAGCAAAACAGATGCTAAACAGTAGCTAACAACCTCAAAAGAGATGTTAAAAACAGTAGGTAACAGCTGCAAAAAAATGCTAAAGTAATCAAAACAGTAGCTAACAGAAGCAAATAGATGCGAAACAGTAGCGAACAACCTCAAAACAGATGCTAAATAAATAGTAGCCAACAGCTGTAAAACAGATGCTAAACTAAACTCACTAAACATTCACACTATAGTCAACAGTTCCTGCAAAACAACATGACAGAAAACTACACAGCTGCAGTGAGTAAAGACTGTTAAACATTTTCAACAGATTCTGCACTGAACAAAGATCTCTTGTGGTCTAAAACAGTTCTCACATCCCATTAAACCAAACAGCAAAAGGTCCCTGATGTGCTCAAGAGCAAGTTTTCTTGCTGCTGTATGCCCACTTTATGAGTTGGGCCTAATTACGTGTTGTCAGAAGCAAAATAATCACTGATTAGGTTTCACTGTTTTATTTAATACGTCATTGTCTGTAAGAAATTAGATTCATGGTCAAATATGGGCAGCAAGCCACCAAGTGATGAACACAGATTTAGATTGTGGACACATTATATATATATATATATATACATATATGTATGTGTGTGTGTGTGTGTATTTAAGGTAAACTAAAACAAACAACTAAATTAAATTCAAAGCCATGTTGAAATAACAAGACACACATGAGGATGATTCTACAAAACATGCTTGTTTTTCAACTAAAAAAGGAAGAATTTGAAGATCGGTAAATCTGACTCTTAAATGAGACAAATTCTTTGTTCCAAAGAACAATAGCGACTGAGACTTAGAGATTAGCGTGCTGATCTGGGGCATCCAGGATTACCAGGATCGTTTTAATCCAGCGTCACAACGGTCGATGATCTTTTAATCAAAGAAGAGCAGATCACACAGATCTCTGTTCTCTGATGAACTGATTTAAACACTCCAGGCTGACACCAAGTTTCATTACGTTCACACAAATGACTCAGAACTGTCTGTGTGTGTTGGTTCTTCAGCTGCACAGTAGCGCAGAAAAAATAACTCCACAGGATCATTAAGGTCGCCCTGTGGATAGATGACTGTCCTCTACCCTCACTATAGTTCCTGTTGTCTCAGGAACATTAAGAAAATCCTTCAGGACCTGTCACACCCAGGATATGTTCTGTTTGAACGCTCAAGCAGATGTTTCAGATCTAAAAAGACTAAAACCAACAGACTAAGCCATCACAAGTGGTGAATTTGACCTTGTGCATCTTCATGTTTACAATCTAGCTTTAAGTAGCTTTAACTCCAGCTAATGGGCAAGAGCAATATGACTTTAATGAAAAAAGTTACGGTCTCTGTTGGTTTTAGGTATTTATTTTATTCTTGTTCTCTTTTTACTAAACATTTTATATCTTAGTTTTACCTTGAGTGTTTTTATTTGCACTGCAGAAATGAACCTTAAACTTTGTAGTACAATGTTTCATTGTTGCAATTCTAACTCTCTGAGGAACAAAACCTGAGTAAACTTTGGTCTGCTGAAACGTAAGTCACTTGGCATTCTTTACTGATAATATATTTTTCTTTCAGCAGAAAGATTTTTCCAAGCCAGGGGCCGTGTGTGTGTGTCTGTGTGTTGGGGGGGGAGCATGTTTAAAAAAGAAGACCCAAGAATACAGGAACCATCCTGGGTTTGTTCAGTGAGACTTCACTGAACTGGAAAATGCTGCTGGGGCTCGTGCTGCCTTCCAGCTCAGTTGGAATTGCTGCATTTATGTCCCATCTGAAAGTTTTTCACTTACAAACATCCTTTTTTTAACCAACATCCTGGATGGATTATTTTGTGTTTTGTATTTTCATCACGCCATCAGGATTGTTGTGAGAAAATGTTTCAAAGGGCCTAGTTTTTACTTTTTAAGTCAGTGGTTCAGAGTAAAGTAGCCAGTGGTTGGACAGAGGTACTACAGAGTCCAATCAGATTTCAGCAGTTCTGGCCTGCTTCTCTTCTGGGTAGACGTGGTGCTGTTTGAAACAAAATATTCTTTAATTCCAATCAGTTGATTCACATTTTGCTGGAAGACCAGATCCGATTTTTAGCATTTGTGGACAAGTAACATGATGCAAGCCAAGAAGATTTCTCAGAATCCTCTAAAAAATCATTGCTGCAAAAGATTTTGAAACCATTTCAATCAAATCTGGAGTCCATAAATCAACAACTTCACAGATCATGCGCAGATAGAGAAAAAAAATAACTCAAAAACACAACAACACTAGCAACTAAAGGCTAAAAAAGTCCCATAAACAAAGTAGAGGGTTGCTGAAAAAATTATTAATGGACAAATGAAACCAAAATAAAATGTTTTTGTGTTAAATATAGGAGTTAACTTGTGCATTTGAAAAGCTTCACAGGCAAGCAGGTTAGATGAAACATTTTTAACCATCAAGAAAAGAAGTCCAGTTGACTTAAAAAAAACATTTTGAACTTCTAGCTTTTGCCATGTTCTGGAAGACAAACCCTGTCAGCTTAAGAATCTCATCTGCACCTCTAAGAAGTGATGTTAAGTAGATAGTCATAAGTTTGTAATGGATTGCCAAAGACCAACACACTGAAGGAAAATCATCCATCAAAACCATGAGCCATTAAAATGCTGCACAACCATCTGAAAAAGGTGGTTTATGTGAGAAAAAACATTAGCACCTCAGATAAATCAATGGGGTGAGGCCTTCAAATGAGTTTAAAAAGACAAGTTGTGCTGCTTCACCTGTGACCTCACGCTCCACAAAAAAACTGTCAAAATTAAACAGGTGGTCTCTTAAGCTGCAGAACTTCCTGTCTCCCTCTGATGCCACTACTATCTTACAAAAACCCACTTAAAACATGCCTAAAACCCGCCTAAAACATGCCTAAACCCCACCTACCGATTTTAAACTAATGTAAAGACCTGGCTGACTCTCACTGAGAGCAAAATATTACAATATTTTCTGCCTTTCTTGGAATATTTACATTTCAAACATTTTGACATTTTTGTGGTTGCTGGATTATTTTTCATCCATTTTATTATTTTAGGATTTGTGCCTTTTTTTATCTCGAACTCATTGCGTCCTAAAAGCTGAATTTCAACCTACATACATATCAATGTAATGTAAGTGACAATGTAGTTTAGCTGGCATTTATTACCATTTCAGCATCACATATAAAGGTCAAATTATAAAAGAAAAGAGGGGGTGTTCTACGCATTTTTGTGCATTTTATGTATATTCATGCATCTGCTGCTCTGTGCTGTACCTGAGCATTCTGAGCAGACAAACAAATCTTTAAATGTCTCAAGAAACCTCAGAAGTGAAGAGTGTTTTCTATGTTTTCATTTTAAGTTAGATCAGATCTATATGAGAGCTGTGCCTGCACTCGTGTGTCCATTCGTGTTTTCTGGATGTTTTCAGATCTAGGTGAGGTCATGAGTGTGGGAGAGGGTGACTCACTTGTTGTACAGGACCACGTCAGGCAGCCAGATGTGTTTGGAGGGCAGCCTGACTTTCAACATCCCGTCAAATTCCTCAGGGACCCAAGTCAGCCGGTAGTCCTGCCACTCCTAAGGGCCAAAAGAAAAAACATCCTGTTTTAGTCCCTCATCTGTCAATCACACAGCGACGAGAAGACGACTCTGATTTATGATTGCAGTAAATTGATACCCTTTTTGCTGCGGTGGGCACAATTCTGCTAATTCGCTAATAGATGGTTTTCAAGTGACGTAACGACTTGCGGATCTTCTGATTGACTCGTCATATTTATGGGCGATAATGAAAGAGAGTAGGATTGTTTATGTTGCAATGCCAGGGTTTCCTCCAGTGTATTATTAGTGTGAATTAGTAACATGGCACTCTGTTACCATGGCATTAAAAACTACACCTTTTTGCTCTGTCCCCCTACCTGACATTGAAAACATTGAAAACATTACCATACCGCTACATTACTATAAAAAATACCAGGATGATTACGTCAATGAGAACCATCGACAATGAAGCGTAACGAGCTTCTCATTTAACAAATTAGCTTTTTTTTGCTAACTTTGGAAACCGTTAAAATACCAATTAGTTTCTGCTAAATTTGGTTTTGCTAATTTGGTTTTGCTTCTATTTTTAGGCCATTTATCCTTAATTTAAAAAAAAAATCCCTCTGATGAGCAGTGCTTACAAGCTGCACCGTGTGCAGCTTTAGCTGCTAAATTTCAAATTAAGAGCATTAAAACAAAATAAAGTAACACAACTAAAAAAACTCTAAAAAGTACTTTGTGATTTTATATCTATAAAAGGTGCTATATAAATAAACTTTACTTACTTTACTCATTCTTTTTCCTCTCATGAATTCTTTGCAGAGGGTGATCTGAAATATCTAATTTATGAAAAAGTCTTGATTTACTGCAGCCTTTTTGTTTTTGCTCAGTTGGTCAATCAGGAAAAAAATACAGAATATTTCAATTGTTTATTTTTTACCTTTGAAAACTCAAAAAGATGCGTTTGCAGCCTATTTTTGATCATTCTCCATCTATAACAGGAAAAGCTGGATCATATTTTGCTGCATTTGTCTAAATTTGAGCTGATGTTATAGTCTGTATATCAGCTGCCACAGAAGACAGTAGACCTGTGTGGATCTTAAGTCCAAAGTTTTTTTTTAAATCCACCCTTTTGGCTCCTGTCTATAATTCTACATAAGCAATTGTGGTAAATGAAACTGACAATGTAAAAGTAATACATCACCATGGTAACGTTAAAGCTGTCAGGACATGCAGATGGACTCAAGGTGCTTCAATAAAATAAACTTTATTTTTAATGTAAAAAATCAGCAACATTTTAGTTCCACTGTTAGCGGGTTAGCGGATCTGTTCCTGCAACTATCAAATACCACAATAGGGTTTTGTTTTAATTTCATTAGCATGTTAGCATTTTAAATAATAACCTGCTATAAGTCTTTAACCCTTTTCCTAATTTAGATTGAAATATCTAACCATGCAGTGAAGGGTCAAAGTTAACTAACATCTTTAACCTTTTCATCAGAAACAAGGTTTAGATCATTTGCTCAAGGCGTTTTCCTTTTCACCAACTTTACCTGTGTCGTCCACACTTTTCTAAAGTTAGAGTTGTTGTTTCTTGACCATCTGCCTGTTTAGTTGTTCAGTTAGTTGTCGTAGCTGCTGCTCCACATTAGAGCAGGCAGCATGATATTCTGCGACCCACAAAGCTACTGAAACATGTGACACGCAGAGCTTTCAGCTCATGCATCATGCTCTGCTGGTATGATGACAGCATAGAATCTGATTAAACAACGTAAATCATCACGCACAATGGTGAGGTTCAACCGGTTCTTGTGTTTGTGCTAAAAGATCCATTTATGCAAGTCTTTCACAGTTTGTGACTCTGACCTGACTGAAACTGTTTGACTCATTGGGTGGTCAGCGTTTTCCTGTTATTTCTGTTTTTTGATTTTGTTTTGTTTCTTTGTTAGTACCAACAAAAAACAAAGTTTGGATGAAATGAAGCGTTTAAAGTCTCACCTGAGTCAGCCAGACGTTGGTGGTCATCACCTGCTCTCGTTCATGCTGAAAGAGAAAAACACAAAACATTAAAACTATGATATCATCAGAGAACCTCCATCCATCCATCCATCCATCCATCATCTATTTATCCATCCATCCATCCATTATCTATCTATCCATCTATCATTCATCTATCCATCATCTATAAGCTATCTATCCATCGACTATCCATCCATCCATCTATCCAACCATTATCCATCCATCCATCCAGCCATAATCTATCTATCTATCTATCTATCTATCTATCTATCTATCTATCTATCTATCTATCTATCTATCTATCTATCTAT
>JARVJO010000305.1:11996776-12022312 GCA_031762555.1 Cynodonichthys magdalenae
TCAGGGTTAGGCTGTAAAAAATAATGGAAGTCAATGCAAGGTCCCCATAAAGATAGCTGTACTAGACCGTGCGCGCGTGTGTGTGTGTGTGTGTGTGTGTGTGGTGTCCATAACTGAGTGACAAGTAATAGAGGGAAAAGAGGAAATGCTTGTGTAAAGAGGTCAATGCATTGTGTTTCCCCTGTTTGATCTGACACAATGCAGAGAAACTCATTGTTTTCTTTAGAGAGGGATGGAAACTTAATCCTGGGCTCTGAGCTGAGGTTGGGAGAGAAAACACAAAGGAAACCACCGATCTAAAGCCAACATTTTTTAATTTTAAATGAAAAAAAACTTTTATCTACTAAGGTTGGTTCTAAAATAAACATGATATGAAGTTTGTTTATTCTGAAGATACTCACCGTGGTTTTTATGTCCGACCTCCCCTTCTCGTTCTCGGACGCCTTCAGCTCTGTTATCCCGTCCAGTTTTGGACTCTTGTCCTGTTTGTCCACTTTGATCATCCTGCTGATGTAGGCCTGAGCCAGACTCGAGGTCCTCACCTGGCGGTTTTCATCCGGACCCCCTGCCGTCTGAGTCTCGTTTTTGGAGTTCTTTCGACCCTTCCCGGTGGTGAGACTTTCCCAAACCGTCCCGCCGTATCCAGCATTGTTGTTATTATTGTTCCGACTCAGCTCCGTGGCTGAATTTTTCCTGTTTCTCCCTGCTAACAGACCCCCCACTCCTCCTCCTCCATCTTTGCGCTGGTTTCCTTTCAAGCTGTCTCGGGAGAAAGCATGTTTGGGTCGGGTTTGTGGGCCAGATTCGGAGGCCGAGCGGACTCTTTCGTGTCCGTTTTTAAGGTTGATGGGGAAGTCTCGGAACCACTTCGCCATGACTGACTGACTGGACTCGAACGTCTCGCGGAGATTTAAAACCGGAGGGATTTACGACTTTGCCTCCTCAGCCATGCGCAACAGCTCCAACTTTACGCACAGCTGTTCCGCTCACCTCCGCGTTCTAACACCTCCGGAACGAAGCTCTATCTAAACATCCAGTTATAACCATGCAAATGTTTTGATACCACAACAATTTAGAGTCGAAATCGTTCCGGCGCGCTGACAACTCCTGGCGCGCGTCTGGAGATATCTGACCTGAGGTTGCGCTTGTTGCTGCCTCGCGTTTCTCCACCTGCAGCCCACCACAACTATCCCCGCAGCTTGAAAAGCAACTTCTGCAGCGCGAAGACTCTAAAAAACTGGAAGTTTTTCTTTGAGCCCAGTGAAGATCCCATTCCCTGATCGTGAGTCGCTGCGTTCAGTTTGTCGACCAACCGACGTGAGGAGATGGAGAGAATTGAGAGATGGTGCGGCGCGACTGTCCCGGAGTGTGGGGAGGAGGAGCTGCATGGACCATGGGGGTTATGAAGGGCGGAGTGGGAGATTTGGTCAAATATGGATGAAGAATAGACCATTTTGTACTTTTCTCCGCGCACAGCATTGTGGGTGGGGGTCAGAGGTTATTTGGTAAAAGCAAACTTTTTTATAGGGCGCCAAGTGTAAATTAAAATGTTAAAAAATGTCACAAAAACATTATAAGTGTAAAGTCCTAATTTTTATAGGCTAGATATTTTTTACTTTAGTCACTGTCAGACATGAGACATTTTACAACAAAACTGAAGTACTGACTGAAAGAACAACACTGTAAACACTGACATTTTATCTGGACATTTGAATGTATTTTATTTGTGTAAATTGTAACTGCACTGTATTTATGTCATTACCTTTTATTTTGTTCAGATCAAAGAGCCTAACCGGGGAAGAGGGCTGTAAATTAGCTTTTAGCTGGAAGCCTTGTGTATGCTGCATCTGTTGCCTATGGGTGATAATATTTTATTGTACTGTCCCTGTAAAATTATATAATAAATAAAATACTAAATGTTATGTCTTTTGTTATGATGTCATCATTCTGCGACAAACCCAAATGCTAGTACTGCTAACGCTTCTCTAGACATCAACTTGCAGTTGGGGCCAGTGTTCGAGCTGCACTTCAAATTGCCGCACCACGGGTACCATGCATATTTTTTTTCAATCAAGACATTTTGTATTTAATATTTAAATTCCATCTTTAGTAGCGTTAGCAGAGCTAGCAGTGTTAGCAACATTAGCAGTTGCTTTTGTCTTTGGATGATGATGTCACAACAAATGCTGAGCACCAACGGTACAGGCTATGTTCCATTCTGAAATTCTTAAATGTAAACTTCAACATTTAACCACAACATTTAAGATTTACTTTATACTTAAAGATTTACACATTTAAAGTTAAGATTTAACATTGAGACATAACATTTAATGTTTAAATTTAACATTTAGTAAAAATTAGCAAAATGTAAGAACAGTGAACTAAATAATAATAAAACATTGGAAATCTATACCCGCTTCTTCCTTTCAAGGTCACGGGGGTCACTTGTGCCCATATCCAGGAGACCAAAGCAAGGTCTTCCTAAAGATTTTTTCTTTTGTTTCACCTTGTTATTGTTTTAAAGTCTTTATGTCATTTTTAAAAATTATTTTGTTTTGGTATTAGAACCCTTCACTGTACCATTTAAAAAACTGTCTGTATTATGTTATTATGGAACCATGTGACTATGAAAGGTGCTACAAAATGAGATTACTATCATATGCATGCATCGGACTGTAGGCTGTTGTGCCTAAAATAATTAATCATAACAGAGAATATGAAAGTAAATGTGTAAAAACACTGACTAATCATGAAGTAAAGTGATATCTTTAATCTCTTATTTAACGGTGCCTTTTTTACCTGTGCTTAATTGTATGTTGTTTAATACTTTTGGAGGTCATGTAGCCTACTTCAATCTGGGGGTTCTTTCAGGGCAAAAATAGTAATAATATTCATAAACATGACAGAGTGTGTGCCATCTAGTGGAAAACAAAATGTATTAAGATACCAAATTTTTGTGGCTTCTTTTTCTGCTGCTGGTCTTGGAACCCTTCCAAGTCTCAAAATTTGTAGTTTTATTTATTTATTTATTTTTAATTGATTTTATATGATCAAAATTGCAAAAAGATAGACTGAAAATGGCCCACCATAAATAATTAGTGACAGACTTTGAGAATTGACCAATAACAAAACGCAGCCACTCTCAGAGATACCGCCCATTTTTCGATTTTAGACCAATTACGAAGCTCCCCCTCGTCAGCGGTGGGCGGGACTAGAACTCAACAAAAGGTAACAGGTTGCAGTTCCAGCAGCGTCGCAATGAACTTGTCGCTGAGGTAATTTACGTGGGAGTTCTTTTTTTCCTTCCACTGTTTTCCCGTGAACTTTGATGGATGTTTGTGTAAATATTTGAAGTATCTTCGCCGTACGAGAGCTTGAAGCGACCAAGGAGCAGAGAGGGATAATTTTCAGGAGAAAAGAGGTAACTTTTTCCGTTCTGGATTTGAGAGCTTCTTCTCGGCTAAAACAAAAATAAAAACAAAAAACCCAGACAGACAAGAATTTCCAGACAACAATTACACTGTCTTTGTGAGGAATTTTCTGGCGCTATTTGATACTTATTTCCTCATTCAAGTTGGAAAACGGGTAGATACTAACACAGTGGTTTTTTATTTCTTATACCAGTTAAAGTTGGAAGCTAACGAGAAGAAAAACAGGCTAGCTTAAAAGTTAACTTCAAATAAACGTTTGTTTCTTCTACGATGCTATGAATTATGGGTAAATAAAGGCTTAATAATACGTCTTTAAATGTAAGATTTATAAAGAATAGTATTTTTTAAAATGTGTTTTTGATTACGTTTATATACACCATACAATCTTGTACACCTGTTCTGACTATAGTAAAATGAAATCACAGCTTTTATTTTCCAAATCGTGTTTAAATGTAATTGATCTGTACAACAAATAAAAAACAGAACTATAATTTATAGCTCTTAGATGAAACTGCAGTACATGCAGT
Source organism: Cynodonichthys magdalenae (assembly GCA_031762555.1). Taxonomy (NCBI): domain Eukaryota; kingdom Metazoa; phylum Chordata; class Actinopteri; order Cyprinodontiformes; family Rivulidae; genus Cynodonichthys; species Cynodonichthys magdalenae. The sequence goes on from JARVJO010000305.1 coordinate 12,000,735, forward strand.
AGCAGATTACAGTGTTAAAACTGTTGTGTCATAAATGTCACTAATAACAGGCCTGGACCTGCCAAAACCTCTGACACACAGTTTTATATTTAAATCTTAGCAAACACACTGGTCTAATGTTACATGGACAAGCAGTTATTCCCTGAAGTTTGGACTAAAACCCAGAAACCAGCCTCTTATCCTCGCCTGGGCGATGAGATGAGAGGAACAGAAGAACAAGTGTCAGGAATGTTGAGAAGGGAGGGACTTTATGTTCTGATATGGAGTCATTTGTGGACTTCTTTTGGTGGTAACACTGAAGTTGTGCCGGTGAGCTCCTTTTAGATTTGAAAGGAGGAATAAATGGTCATTTGTTTGAGTGTGAAAGACGAGCAAGTAACAAGTTTGGAGAAAGAACAAGGGTCTGGTTTTAGCTCAAGAACGTAACTGAGAGGGGGAATACTCTCAGGACCAAGTCTGTTCGCTAAGAGCCAAGAGAAAAGGAGCCCTGTCACTTAAAACCAGGTTTGCCTTTAAAGCTTAATGGTTCATTTAGAAGGAAAAACATCTAATTGACTTTAAGAAGTAATTGATTAAACATAAAAGCTATTTTCCCAGGTTTAGGAGAGATTGATGGATGGCTTGGTCAGTTATTAAGGCTGCTATTTGTTATTTTCACTTGTCCCTCAACATAAAGGCTGTCTGTCTTCAGTCAATTCTGTTTTATGTTGTCTTTTTCAAAATGTAGTATTTATAGGACAAAAGCAAGCTTTCTTGGCTATCAGCAGGGCGATATGGCTGGAAAATGTATCATATATTTCATATCAGTTTATATCAATAATTATTGATTAGTTTTTTGTTTTACCTATCTGAAATAAGGATCAGGAGAAAATTGGCTGATTATTACTGCCAAACTGATGACGTATTTATGGATCACGTGTTTATCGCTCAGCCCTAACTATCAGGTTAAAACTAGACTCTTAAATCAGCATATCAATTTTATTTTTTAAATCAGCTAATATTGGCCACTTTTAAAGAAGCAACAATCGGCCATACCTGTTACCTACTTGGAAAAAAAATGCAGCAGTAGCTATAACAAGCTTAATGTAGGAAGCTGTGTGTAAATGGTTGTTTCTTCGTCTTTGGATGAATGAACTCTTTAAATAATTTGTGTATCTGATGCATTCACTTGTGCATAAAGAAAATCTAAATTTTGGAATATTTTTAGATTTAAGTATTGTTCTGTGTTTTTATCATGTGAGGTTTAGTCTAGGCCACACAAATGATGACGAGAGAACACGTGTCAGCAAAAAACGCTTGCCTGACTCCAGACAGGGCTTTTTCTCTCCTCACATGCTGTTGCCTCTTAATTTTATTTTCCACTCTGTCTCTGATCTTAACATGGAGGGGGGGGCAGCTCCAGTTCAATCTACTGTGTGAAAATTAAATTTGAGGCCAGAGGCAGAGAGAGGGCTTGTCAGCATAACTGCAGGGTAATGGCTGATAGAAAAACTTTACGGAAATGCAAGCAAGCCTTGTTGATGTAATTTCTCAATGGTCAACCTATAAAAGTGGGATTGCCAACTTCGCTGCTGATATTGTTTTATTGGATGACGTACTGAGTTTAATAACAAAACAAACTTTAAATCTGGTCATAAAAGGTAATTTCTTTACTTTGCTACTCAGATAAATTGTTTTTAATTATACAAATATTTACTGCTGTGATTTTGATGTGCACTTGTAATATTATTATATGAACCAAATTACTGACCACAGAAAATCGAAAATATAAATCCATAGGATCAACTCATTTAAATCCGTCTGCACCAACAAATGTGTCCCAATTTTTTTGTTTTTATGCCTCAGCTATTTTGTTGACTACTTTCAAATGATTAAATAATCAGTCTAATTAATTAGTTGTAATCAAGGAGCTCACTCTTTGGAATTACAACTATTCAGACCAAAAGTGTTACTCAGACTGCACAAACAGGTGCCAAAAGATATTAGTTCTGGGAAAACAATCTTTGAAGATTGGTTTGGAGACAGAGAAAGTATTGAAACCAATTTCTTTTTGGTCATCAGATCCTGTCAAAGAGGGGGGGCTGAGGGGGAACATTTTTCTATTTTTTTTTATTTTTTGCATTCTCAGGATTGCTGCTCTTGTTTTCCGCTCCACATCAGCTGGACAAAGAGATGAGTTTCCCATAACTACCCCATCCCCCTGAGTTGGCATTGCTTTCTTCCCCTGACACAAATAAAATTAAAACTGATGCGTTTAGTAGTTTGGGCTCGACTGTTGCCTTTCTTTAATTTTAAATAACCTGACTGCAGATTCACCTGCTTCAGACAAGCATGTCACATTTTGTCAATGTAAGGTGTATTGTTTCATAACTTTGTTTTATTATAGATCCATGTAACAATTAGTAATGTATGACAGGTATGCTTGGACTTGCTAACTCTGAGCTGCAGACTTCATGCATGACTTCACAAATGTATTGTGATTTGTTGCATTCTGTCTGGTTCCCAAAGGGTGGGAAAAACTTATAAAACCTACAGACATGGAAACTGGGTCTGTCTGTGAATTATACATAATCACATTAGATACCTTTACATGTTGTTTGTGTTAATATTTAGTCTGCATTTCAGTCATTTCTAGGAGAGTCATTACTTCACCCAAAATAGGACAGAAACTTTAAGTTTTTTGCTCTCTCTTTATTGCTCTTGACTGTATTATTATTATTACACTTCGTTATCAAAACTACTTTGCATTAAGCTCCCAAATAATTCCTAGTGGGGCGGGGTTGTGTGTGTTGGCATTAAATAGATGTTTCAGAGCAAACACATGACTGATTAAGAATAAAACACAGTTGCATCTTTGATGGTTACTTGTTCTTTCAGCTGTGTGTGTGTTTATGGAAGGGAGGTTTATTCACAGATACAGTTCGACTTTGGATTTTATCCTCCCAGGCGCTGATAAGAGAAGAAAACTAGTGTTTTTGTTTTATCACCTCACCCTCCCTTTCTGTCTCTCACCTCAGAGATCTTTACGGTGAAGTACATGGTGGAGAGGTCAGGAGGGAGTGCTGTGCTGGTTCTGTCGTCAGCTCAGTGAAACATGTTACTGTCTTACAGTTCCACCTTAAAACACTCACGCAGTTATTGGAGACAGTTCCTGAAAAGCTTACGTAGTTCAGTACGTGAAATTATTTCAGGTGATCTAAGTGGAAGGTGTGTTTAACAGAAAAAAATATTTGAGAGTTTTCCTTTTTAAATAGAAAAGTTAAAGATAAACACAAACATGCCAGAGTTCATGAATAATGCAACTACTCAAAAGAGTAGCTCGTTATTTGGAACGACACCTGTTTGGATTCAGGTTATTGTAAATGTTTCTGCCTTTGTGAGTAGAAACTCCTAAGTTTGGAAAATGTTTTGTAAAGGGAGCGTCATCTGAGGGTGTGTACCCTCTGGTTAATGACTAATGGAGTGCAACAAGAACAAAGTTCAAACAATCAGTCAGGACTCCGAAACGAAGCGTCAAAGCCTGTAAATGTGTGGAGCCGTTTTACCAAATTGTTTAAAGGTGTTATTGAATTTCTGAATAGAAAGGTTCTTGAAGCTTTTATTAAAAGTTAGTTAAATTTTTTTAAATGGAAAAATACAGTTGTTGGATGTTTTATGTAAATATCATTAGGATAAAGAGAAAAGAAAGTAAAAAAATAATTACCAGCTGATCCTAATCAGGGCGGATGGACAAACTGCAGTAACATCTTTTATATTTATTTTATGTTAGTTAGTAGAACAGCCAAGCAAGTAAAAGGTGACTTTATTTCCCAAAGGGTGACTGTTAAAGTTGATGTATTTTCAAAGTTTTGACAATTTTCTAGCTCCATCTCCTGCAGTTTCTAACCCCCCCGAAAAAAAAAAACAGTTAAAAGTAAACATTTGGCATGTCTGTCAGCTCTGTAGGTTTTTGTTTGGTAGATTTTATCTTCTCCTCTTGCAAAAGACTTAATTCTGTGGGATGCTGGAGTTTTTTTTGTTTTATCTACACATTTTGAGTAGAGTTTACCTCCTAAGGCTGTCTGTGTGTGTGTGTGTATCTGTGTGTGTGTTTGTGTGTCTTCATACACATAAAAAGTGATTGTCTGCCTCACTCAGTCCACTCGTATATTTCACATGGTTACTCCTGACAAAACTATTGTCTGAAAGTTACATTTTGTGCTAATGAGTTTTTCTTCACAATGTACCAAGATTCTGTCAGAAGCTGTCACATGAACAATAAAATAACTCAGATAGTCAAATGAGAACTGTAATCTTTTCTTTTACAATTCTTTTTTTTAATTGATCTTTTCCTCTGCCTTCCTGTAAACTGATTAATCTCTCAACAAACTGAGGAAACGGACACATTACTTGTTTCATTCTGAAAGCTCAGATCTCATAAGTTACACAAACTGAAAGTTAAGCATTTTCCTTTTGTGTTTTAAATCTTGGACGAAATGTTAGCTTAAACTGTGCCATTTTGTTTTGATAAGCAATCTTCTCTTTAATGGTTTTATTTAACCTTGTATGAGTTTACATTATGGAAGGTTTGTTGTCTATTGTTCAGGTAGCTTAAACAGGCTTAAAGTACTGCTCCTTATTCTGCTGTAGTAATTTTTTCCCCCTTTCTTGTCTTCTTATTCCCCTCTTTGTTGCGTTATCAGTATGAGCACACGGCGTTCAGGACAGAAGAACCCGGTGGACCACGGTGTCCAGATCCGCTTCATTAATGATCTCGGTGACAGAGGTGGAGGGCAGCCATTATCCCAGCCTACAGTGAAGCCTCAATCCAAATATGGTGTAGCGGTCAGGGTGCAGGGTATCGATGGCCAGCCTTATGTAGTCCTGAAGAATGGACAGAAGGGAGACTCATACGGGGTCCAGCTCAAGACCGACTATGCCACCGGCTACCGCAGCCTTCCCAGGAGGAAAGACAGGGCAGAGCCAGGAACCCAGGAGGAGGCAGATGGAAGTCTGGAGCAAGGAGGGGCGCTACGCCGAGCTCAGTCCCATGGCTCACTGCTAGACAGAGATGGAGGGGGCGGCAATGAGGATTTTCAGCTTTCTAGACCACCTGGGGATGGAAAGTCTGGTAGCTACGGGAATCTGGATGGAGGAATTGGGGTTAAGAGAGACAGAGAGGACACGTGGGGTGTCGGTGGTAGAGAAGGGAGGGTAGAAAGCAACATGTGGGGGGGTTCATATCAGGCAGGGCTTAACAGGTCATTGGGGTCAGTGAGGGACAATCAGACGTACCCCGACGCTCCTCAAACAAACGAGCTTCGCTCCAATCAAAGACTGACTTCAGTCGACAGACTCATAAACAGGTTTGACGGTGCAACATCTGGAGGTCAGCAGAGAGGACCCCCACCAACACCTCAGCATCCCAGAGCTACATCTCCTCACGTCGTGCCCAGACCCTATACCTCACCTCCATCTTCAACTTACAGCAGCTCCAGACCAGGCCAGGCTCCGGTTGAAGCTCCCAAACGCTCAGCCAATCAGTGGACGCCTAAAGAACCACTGCAGGTGGATCTGATCGACCCACAGGTAAAAAAAAAACGGCTTTTTCAGCTTTGGCATGTTACTTTTCTCTGAGCTCTAAACACCACAAAGCATGCAACATGGCAAGAGCAGTTTTCTGATCTATGTCTTAAGGTGACCCCTGACCTTTTGCTGGACCAGGTTCAGAGTGCTGAGACCAGCATCGAGGAGGAGCAGGTCATGAAGACTGTGTACAACATCTTGAGACAAGGGTACAGACGCACATTTGTTTTATTTTTGTTTTTGTTTTACTGCTGAATTTAGTCGACCTAATAAAGAACAAGCTAACATTTTGTTCTTCTTTTTTTAGGTCCAGTGAAAGTGACGTTGTCGTCAGACACAAAGTTAAAACCATCTTTCAGAAGATTCAGAGCATAATGGTTTGTTCTTTTTTGACACGAGTGAATTTTAGAGTTTATTTTTGTTTTACAAATAAAAAGTGTTTCCTTGTACTGTTTTTGTTGTTGGCAGCCTAAAGAAAGCCCTCGAGAAGAGTGGGTCAGAGACAGAAAGGAGCTTCAGACAAAGGTGGCTCAACTTCAAACTGCCCTGCAGGAAGAGAGGAGGAGGGTAAGCCCTACTTTTATTGATCAAAATTAAACTTGGGTGAAGTCTAATCATATTACCAAACATTTATCAGGGTAAAGTATGCAGAACATTATGGGTTGTTATTAAAAACACTTGTGGCTTAGATCACCAAAGTCTTTCTCAGTTCAAGTTGTCAGTCGGATGTGAGGAGGAACTCCGCTCTAATTACACGGATCAAATCCAGAACCACACAAACACTTGCTGCCAGCCTTCTCAGAATAAGACATTGCTTTATTTACATTTTCCTTTAATGAGGGTAGTAAACGCCCCTCTGAGTTTTTATTCCTTTTTAAATAATCTAACCAGGACTAATTAGTTGCATTAGATGGAGTGTGCTTCAGATTAATCCTCAGATTAATCCATAAAGCCCCTCTGGCCAGGGTAGAGGTGCACAGAAACGCACGCACATAATCCATCATCTATAAGAACTCGTTCTATGTTGGTTTAAGGAAACTCCAGAAGACTTAAGTTCAAATAGCTCTTAATACTTTAAGCTCTTGCTTATATTGATCAGTGTGCAAATGGAAGCCCACTGCAGAGTTTCTTCCTAAAGACTAATTGTTTATTCCACCTGAAGTCTCATGTTTCACTTCCCCTCATTTATTCATCATGTCTGTTCGTGTGCAGGAGTCTGTGAGCAGCTCTGACCCTGTTCTGAAAGCCGAGCTGGAGTCCTGTCTGGATGAGAATCTGCAACTCCAGGAGATGCTGGATTGGAAGAAGAAAGAACTAAATGAAACACAATCAGAGTGAGCACACACACACAAACACAGACAGTAAGGCTTGGTGCTGTCATTGGAAGTCAGAAGCTTGACAGTTTGATGACGAAACCAGCTATTGTCACTTATTGACAATAGAAACAAAAGTTATTTCAGTTCAAAGAATCATTCACGGATGTAAGAGTCTGGTCCCTGCTTTACAGGCTGACCCAGCTGCGGATGGACAGGGGGAATGCTGAAACACGAGTCCGAGAGTTGGAGGACCAGCTGGCTGAGATTCAGGATGAACTGAGAAGAGAAAGCGACAGCAAAACGGTACCACAGACAGACAGAACCTTAAACTGGGGAAACAAACACGTTTTTGCATTTACGAAGTTGTGCAGGGTGGTGAAACTGAAGTCAGTGCTGTGTGTTTCCCTCCACCTGCAGGATCTCATGTCCTGTCAGGCACAGCTGATGGACGTTCACCAGCTGAAACAGAAGCTGGAAGAAACGTTGAGACAAAGAGAGAGAGAACTCACTGCTTTGAAAGGCGCTCTGAAGGAAGAGGTGGCAACACACGACCGAGAGATCGAAGTGCTGCGACAGCAGTACAGAACTGACATGGAGAAGCTCCGCAGCAGCATGGAGCAGGTGTCTCAGGTGTGTTGTGCTCTCAGCAGCCAGCTGAATGTCACAACGTGAAAAATTTAACCCCGAAAATCATAAAGTTGGGGGGTCGTATTATAGACAGGAGTTAATTTTAATTACTGCTAAGATGAAAAGAATATGTGGACATCAGCTGCTCCTGGAAGCTGTCCATCTCACTAATTTAACAACCAGCTTCTGCTTTTCATGTCCAGACAGTGACACTCCCACGTCTGTGTCCCCAAAATAATCTGTTTCACCAATAAGTTTGAGAAATAGTATACACACTTTTTTCCTACATGTGATCATCGAATTTGACGCTCGTCGCAGCAGCAGACAGAAGGAAACACGGTAGTCTCATGGATAAAACAATGCAGTCCACAATCAATTTCATCCCTCTCTTGAGACAGAAAAAACAAACCCCTTGACCTCCTTTCTTATCGAGACCCAAAGTTATTTCACAAGTACCAAAAAATCTACAGGAAGATTAAAATAAAAAGACTTGAAAGTTCAATTCAGTTCGTCGGTGATGGAGAGACGATGAGAGCGAGAGAAAGCAACTCAACACGCCACAGACCATACACGCCCCGCCCCCTTTCGCCCTGCCCCTGTAATAATCTATATCGCAGTCTTAACTAAAGATAATATGTTAGTATGAAAAAGATCAAAACCCCTTAACCCCAGTTATCAGACACCTTTTCGGAACCACTTTCGTTGTTTTCTTGTGCAGCAGCATCATAGATGGCAACATGGTTGTAAATTACATCAGTCTGAGGTCTGGACATCATCTCCAGTCTCCTAACTGAGTTTAATTTCATCATGTCCAGATTCAGTTTGTTTTTGTTCAAGTAGATTTTGTAGTTTTAATAATCTTGATCATCAACACCGTAAACACCAGCGCTCAGTCAAGCAGTTATCAGGGATTATTGTGGGTATTTGACATTCCCCGGCATTCATGTGACTAATGTGTTAATGGATTGAAGGCTGTGGCAAATACACACTGTTGACTAAACAGTCATTTTTCTAGAAAAACAAAGAACTAAACATGGTTTTGTCTTTGTCACAGAACTTCATAATAAACAACTGGTTAGTTATTTATAGTTATTTGTCAGAGTATCAGAAAACACACACTGGACTTCTGCTTCGTATCTCAGTTATCAACAAACCTTGTTTGCTCTGCTTCTCTGTCTGATAGTCAGATTCAGTTTATTATAATGAGTCACAGGAGTTTGAGTTTAATGAACAGAATGTTTGTTACTTATGAGCTTAAAACACAAACTTACTTAATGATCCCGTATTGTCGGCTCACGACGGACAACTTGGCAAAAAAAACAATACTGTTTTAAATAAAATCTTTAGATACTTTGTTACAAACAGCCTGAACCAAAGATATGATTTGTTTCCTTTCTTGGTTAAATATATGAAAAATGTCAAAGAGAGCACATTTTGATACATAAAGTAGTATTTTCAGGTTCTGTATCAGATCTTGGGATTTTCTTCCCTGTTTCTTAAAGACGTGACTTTCTTGTAATATCCACGGGAAAGAAAATGAGAAGGAAAAAAAGCAGCCAAAGTCCAGAAAGACTAGAGAATTACTGATTGATTGAAGGTGTACTTCTTTTAAATATAGTATAAAGAAACAAAGGATGGTTTAAAACCTTTGCACTGTACATATACAGTACATGGAACATGGATACATAAAAATATTGTCAGTAAAACTGATGTAAAGTTGTCTCTCTGTAGCTGAAGAATTGTATGTTAACACAAAAAACAGTCATGTTGACACAAAAATCTAGTTTGTCTACACTTTACTCCCACACGGAGACGAGTTAGTCATTAAACTGAACATTTTTCTGTGTCCTGCTGAAGTCTCACGCAGGCATCGAGGCCGAGCGGCTGCGCGTGAACACGACGGTTCGCTCCCTGCAGCAGCAGCTGGAGGACTGCAGAGACGAGAGCAGCCACTGGATGGGGCAGTTCCACGCCACCAGAGACGAGCTCCGCTCCACTAAACAAGAGTGAGCGCTTAAATCTACTCAGACTGAGCATTCCTGCTGTTAGAGTCACTTCCTTGGGTTTGCATTTTCCACTGTTCACCAGGTTTTTATCTCCTTATTTGTTGGTTTCTCTTTGCACTTCCTACTAATCTGTTTCTTTTTTTTCTCTCTCTGTCGGGTCACTTTTTGTCCTCCTCTCTGTCTCTCTATCAGAGAGCCACCCAGCATCCCTGAAACACAGTGAGGGTCACAGATTTAACATTTCTGTTTTAGATATGAATGTTTAGATGTGACTAACTGTACTTACATCTGTCTGACTGTAGTGTGAAGACCATCCACACCCAGTTTACCTCATTTGTGAGGCATAAACCCTAATTTATAACTGCTGTAAGCTCATTTCAAAGAGTTTGTTATCTCTTTTACTGTAGTCCTCGGCTTTTAATTTGAATATGAACGACATTACAGCCAAGTTTAAACAAAATTGTAATTGGTTCCATATAATAAGTCAATAAAATATTGGATTTATATGGAAGCAGATTCATTAAAACATAAAAGAAATGGTGTGGAAATGTCTTTGTCTTTGTGTTCATAGACTTGATTTCCTGTGACTTTATCTGACTTTGTGTGAAGATTTAATAATCGTTTGCTCATTAACAACCAAATTAAATTCCTCTCACAATCGAACCACAGCTAATGAGATAATGAAGAAGTACTTAAAATGATGTGTTTTTATGAGTCGTTGAGGTGGTTTGGGAACATTTTTCAGGCTTCTACAAATCCGCCTGGAGAAAGACGAGTCTGAGGATGAGCTGAAGGAGCTGAAGGAGAAAATGAGCACGATAAAACAGCAAAAACCAGACACAAGTCACACACAAACTCTTAACCAGGTGTGGTAAACTTGCAGTAAATTACTAAATAAATAATTTGAAACAACATCAAACTGAAACAAACCTGTTCAGGAGCTCCAGCAAACCGGTGCTGATCTGGTGAAGGTCAAGTCTGAGCTGGAGAAGCAGAGGACAGAGTTCGATAAGAAGGTCATGGAGGTGATCGCCATCAAAAAGTCTCACCAGAACCAGGAGGCTGAGCTGAAGTATGAAATTGACCGGCTGAAGGACCAGTTACAGAAAGCTAAAGAGGACTACGCTAAGGCGCAGGAGAAAAATAAACGGGTTTGTTTAACCTCATAAGGAAAGATTACCGTATGTAGTTTTTGTGTTCAGTTTGTTAAGACCAACTCAGATTTAACAGTAAAAACTTTAACTTTCGTTTTTCTTCTCCTCATAGCTCCCCAGTCCAGCAGCCGTCTCAGAGCTGGAGCAGAAACTATGTGAGGCGCAACGTGAAGCCAGTCAAGTCAAAGAGAAACACTCTGCCACCGAAGAGGAGCTGGAAGCAGCTCGACTCCGACTCGGCAAAGCTCAGCTGGAGGCTAACGCTCTCCAGGAAGCTCAAACAGAGCAGGAGGCGACTAGCGCTCGTCTCAAAGAGAAACTCTCAAGATTAGAGGTAAAAATAATAATAAAACAATCCACCTCTATGTGTTCAATGATGTAAAAGTAGTAGATGTTTACTCTCTTCTTTTCTGGTTTCTTCAGGCTCAGCTGCAGAGCAACGCCACAGAGAGCTCCGAGGCGGAGCTGGCCCTTCACTCTGAGGTCAGAGCTCTGAGGTCTGAGCTCGATGAGGCAAAGAGAAAAGCTTCCAGACTGAGCCAGGAGCACGGGGAAGTCTGCCTGCGTCTGGAAGCTGCAGAGAAGGACAAGGAGGCGCTCAAACATACCGTCAGCCAGCTGGAGGAGAGCAAACGGCTGCAGGAGAGAGCGCTGGAGAAGCACAGCAAAGAAGTACGAATGTTAAAACTAGATTTCACCTGGTTTGTTTTCCTGCTCATTAGAGAAGACGTGGTTCATATCTTCCATCTCCTTTTTGTGTCGTTAACCGCTCTCTGTCTCCCTGTCAGTACGAAACCCTGAGTGCATCGTCGAAAGAAGAGATTCAAGCTCTCAGGGTTCAGCTGGAGGAGCAGAAAGAGCGAACACGCAAGGAAGTTCAGGAGACCCAACGCCTCGGAAGCGACACTAAATCTGAGCTGGAAAGAAACAGTTTAAATCTGAGACGACTAGAGGAAGAAGTGCGTGCCCACATTCTGAGCCGCATAAAAGTAGAACATTCAGTGGCGCCACTGTTTCTGATTACTGTTGATTTATTTGCCCAGATGTCTCGACAGAAGAGGGAGCTCCAGCTTGCGTGTGAGGAGAGGGACAACCACCAGCTGGATAAGGAGCTTCTCACCAACAGACTGCGTCACCTGGAGGGAGAGGTGGAGGCCAGCAAAAACAGCCTCAGTGAGAAAGCTCGTGAAGTTCGCATCCTGGAGGTAAGATCTCCTCGCTTTTTACTTTTCGAGAATAAACCACTCTGATGTAATCACAGAACACAAAACCTTCTCTGTTACTGTAGATTAAACATAACAGTGAGCAGTGATGTCATGTTAACAAATTTTGCAGGACGATAAATAAAAATAGAAGTACTCTGTTTTTCCAAATCTCAACTAGTGTTTCTTTAGCTTGCTACTCTTCATGCGGCTCCAGGCCTTCAGGTAGGATTTTGGAACAGGGTGTCAACACTTTAAGGCAACTTTTTGTTTTGTGCAACAAAAACCAGCAACCTCCTCCACAGCAGTGCTATGTGCTGTACAAAAGTTAACGTGCAGCCCTGACAGCGAGGCAAATAATCCTCCGTGTCTAATCAAAATGAACGAATGAGAGGTGAGTCGGGTGACTTCTGTCTGTCAGGATAAGCTGAAGCGAATGGAGTTGGAGCTGGAGGAGGAGAAAAGCAACGGCGAGATGCTGACGGAGCGAGTGGCCAGAAGCAGAGACCAGATCGATCAGCTCCGCTCTGAGCTCATGCAGGAGAGATCCTCCAAACAGGACCTGGAGCTGGATAAAAACTCCATGGAGAGACAAGTGGGTTTCTCCTACACCTTGTTGTGTTTGCTAACATGAAGTCATTCCATATTATTGTGTTTTATTCAGGAGTTTGTCATCGTTGCTTTAGTTAAAAAAGGTCAAAGTTCTGAGCGTTCACTGAAAGGTATTGTTTTCTGTGTCCCTGCAGCTGAAGGAGATGAGGAATCGTGTCGCTGAGATAGAGAGTCATTCTCGATCATCAACAGGAGTCTCCCAGCTGGAAAATAAGATCCAGGAGCTGGAAGAACATCTGAGGATTGAGGAAAGGTACGTTATGACGTGACTGGAAAACATCTCATCTCAACGTTTTGGCTCATGTGACCCTTCATCACTTTAAGAGAGAAGAACTCGGTGCTGGCTTCACAACGTCGATTGGAGAGAAAACTGAAAGAACTAAATATGACACTAGATGAGGAGAGACATGCGCACACTGAACAGAGAGACCAGGTATATTTGTGAATGTTAACAACTAAATATTAGATGAGACACAGTCATCACGTCTGTGTTGTGTGTGCAGCTGACTCTGAGGGTGAAGGCGCTGAAGAGGCAGGTGGACGAGAGCGAAACAGAGCTGGAGAGAATCGAGGCTCTGAGGAGGAAAGCCCAGAGAGACATGGAGGAACAGATGGAGCTCAGAGAAGCCCTGCAGTCCAGAGTCACGACTCTGGAGACCGAGCTCAAGTAAGTGTTTTTTATTTATTTATTTTTTACACATGGGGGGGCTTCCCAGCAGCCAGATTTATCCCAGCTGTGTTTTGTTGGAGAACATTAAAGACTGGTACAACCAACGCAATGTTTTATCTCAGGGATGGGCAACTTAAATGATGGAAGGAGCCACAGTTTTTTTGTTGACACAACCGTAGGGCTACATAGTGCTGCACACTTACTCACCTCTGTCAGTGCGCCCCAGGGCAGCTGTGGCTACAGTGTAGTTTGCCATCATCAGTGTGTGAATGTGTGTGTGATTGGGTGAATGGCTGTAAGTGTAAAGCGTTTTGGGGTCCGAAGGGACTTGATAAAGTGCTATATAAGTTCAGACCATTTACCATTTACCCAAATGTAATAAAACTGACATTTAAACAAATGTTTGTATATTATTGTATATCTGTATATTTAATAAACCAAACACTAAAATTAATAAAGTAAAGACTAAACACACTGACTATAAAAAATAAATAAATTTTGAGATCATTGGAGGGCCGAACAGAGATCACATGTAGTCTGTATGTGGCCCTCGGGCCGCTAGTTACCCATCCATGTTTTATATATGTAAAACATGCAATAACACCAATAACCTGTATGAAAGTTTTATTTAACCCTCAGGAGTCAAAGGTCAAATCATATGTTTTGATTAAGATTTTACTAATTTTAATAAACTTCAGATCCCAATTAGGAAGGAGTTTGGGGTTTCATGTTTGTTTGACAGGGTGGGAGGTGGGACCAGACACTGGTGTGTTCAGGGACTCCAGAAGATTAAAAAAAATAATACATTGCACATGAGCTTATTAAATAAGCTCAAGCACATTATGAAAATATTACATGTTGTTCCTTTCAATGACCAGCAGAGGGAGCTCCACTCATTCACTGTGAAGAAGCCAAATAAGAAAGAAATATTAGAGGACTTGTACTTGACTGCACTCGAAAGAGTGGATTCAAGCTCAGAATCTAACTGGGTTTTTTTGTCTCACAGGAGGAAAACTCAGGCAGCGATCCGTCCAGTTTTAGATTCGTCAGCCCTGAGCTCAGATGACGACGATGACAGTCTGTATGACCCCTCCACCATCACCTCCATCCTCACTGAGAGCAACCTCCAGTACAGCTCCTGTTAGGGGTGCACTTCAGGGGCAGGACGAGAGTAGGAAATCACAACACTGCCTCACATTTAAAAAAAAAAAAGACTGTATTTAAACTTTGGGAAAAGCCAGAGGACAGTGTTGGTATGCAGTGCACACAATGAGAGAGGGCCACAGGAGACCTGGGAACTAAACAACACATTGTAGAGTTTAACAGGGGGAGTGATTTTTCCCACATCAGAACGAATGTGAAAACAAAACATCCTTTGAATTTAAAGGTATTCCCATCAGGCCCTTTACTTTCTGCTCATGCACAAACTAAGGTACAGTTTGAGGTACTCCAGCAGGTGTACTTGAAATGCAAGAAAATAAATGCTGCTGATAAAAAGGAAATCACTGGTAAATTTTAGCTCTTTTAGTGTTTGGTACAAATTCAGTGTCAGAGCATTTCAGACCTGAGACTCTTTTCTGTATTTTTTTTAAGCATTCGTCACTTCGAATCGACTCCGCTTTATTTTTTGCTGTAGATTATATCTCCTCTACCCTGACAGGATTATGAGCTTTTTATAACAACGACAATGTAAAATTTAAATCACAGATCGAAATGATGCATTTCTGCAAGAAAACCGCCCAACGTAGAAGTCTGCTTCTGCTGCCAACTTTGCATTTAGAATGTGGTGGAGATGGTTTTCAAACCCTCAAAAGTTTTGGTACCACCATAAACAAAATGATTCTAAATAAGGCAGGGTGATACTGACTAAACGATGAATCACAATTAATAGATGATAGATGATTTGCTCATTTTTGACTCTAAATCAGTCACCCTAAAATTATACCTACAAAGCATCAGTCAGACTAACATCTTTATTTAACAGGTTAAAATAGTCAGCTGTGAATTAAAACCCACCTTTTCCACAATGTGAGTTTTTGTAACACAATCTGCCACAGCCAGCCGTTTATCTCCTTCCTGCACTACACTGGCTGCAGATATAAGACAGATTGACTGAGAGCATCGTGGATTCTCAGCTGAGTAGATTTGCTTCCACCCTTTGCTGGAAAGGAGTTTGTAGGGGTGTAAATCAGCAGATTTCTCACAATGCTTCATTATATCGATATGTTTGGATGACGATGCAATGTTTCTCAATATTCACAAGTCTGTGATTGATTTGATGTAATATCTGCTCTTTTAACACAATCATTTAAAGTTAGATAAGTAAATTATATCGATCTACATTGGGCTTTTGATGACCATAATGATTGATGTTTTTGTTTTGCCTTGATGTAATTGAATCATTATTTAATTCATCAATGGATTGATGTATTGTTACACTTCCTGGGTTGTTGTAGCTGTTGTTGTGGCCTCGGTCCACGTCTTCTGGCTCTCCTTGTACTCCATTTTATGTCTGTTTCAGATGATTAAACAAGTTCATAGTGTTAGCGTTAGCTGCTTTCAGCCATTGTGCTAACATGGCTCAATACGTGATGATGGCTCCATCATCACGTGGAACTGATCAGTTGTTGCAAAGTGGCAAATATTAATTGCACCTGATACGATTTTACCCAACCCTAATGGACGAAGAGTGGAGCTGGAGCACGTGATGGAAGATAGATTAACCAGTCAAGCACTTTGATTTCTAAGTGATGCTTCATGAAACTCATTTCCCTGTTTAAGTATCACTACCTCCACACAACTGATGTTTTTACTACATCGTGAACCAAACTACTGCAGCCTTGTTCAGAATGTTGACACTGAAAACACTGATGATCACAAACAAAAGAAAACTTCAATAATGCTAAACTTACTGCGTCTTTCACTCAGCCTAATCAAAAAACACAACTTGATAAATTAATGTTCTTTGTGAATAAAATCTACATCTGTTATTAAGATTAAATGTATTGTTTGTATATTTTTGTAGTTGTATGTTAAAGAGTTTACACCACCGTCGAGTCTTAATGATCACATAACAGAATGTTCTTATGGCTCGAGAACAAAGAGCCGTCTGCCTTTTTGTCAACATATCAAACACTGTTTGTTTCCACTTGCAATAGAAATGAAAGCCAAAATTCCATCTTCCAGTTACTTAATACCTTTGTTTGTAGAAGCTGCTTAATTTCTATGCATTTCTTCACACAAGTCAGTGAAACATTTACATACAGTAATTTAATGACACTTTATTGAACAATGATTTGTAGCTAAATTGTTTCTTTTTTTGCAACAAAGTTTATTTAAGATTTGTAGATGTTTATTTTTGTTTACAGTTTGAACAATCAATAATTAAATGTTTCTGCAACATAAAACTTATTCTTGTCTTTTCAGTCAAACTGGAAAATAATACTTAAAATAATCTTGTTAGATATTTCAGTATGTAAAGATTTTTGATTTATGTTCAAAATTGTAGACTGGAAACATTTTCTACTGTTGTCAAAAAAACATTTTTCTATTATGTAATAATTTAGCAACAATAAATATTTTAAGTTAAATCGATACATGATGTTGTGCTGTCATCATTTTATTTAACTAGTTCTTACTTCTTGTTGAATTCACACACAGATTTTTCTCTTCACGTCTCTTTAACAAAAGGCTCTCTGCCAGCTGCAGTATCACCTGACAGTCGGTGAGTTTATCTTCCTGTTGCTGTCAGTTTCTCAGGAATCTCAGCTGGCTTCTCAGGAAAAGATCATTCCTGTAGAACATCAACAGATCCTACAGGTCCAGTAACTTATCAGATCGACACGGGTTCAAAGTTTTATTTGCTTGTCTAAGAACTAGAATAACATAAAATGAGGCAAAAGATCAAATTATAAAAGCGAGAACCACATTTGAAAGATGGCAGGTTCTTTTTTTTTTTTTTTTTTGAACGTGTTTGTTGTTTAAGTCTGAATTGCCAGGTGAGCTGTTTCATGACACCTGCATGACTTCAGATTGTCATTGCAGCTGATACACTAAACCAGGTTGTTTACAGTGAAATCTGTCCACATTGGCTCATGTACTCAGTTTAAATCTCAGTTTAAAAGCTTAAATATAAGCTGATTCACTGTCTGACACGCACATATTTCCTAAATCGGCATCTGTGCACAACTAAATTTCAAGCTTTCAGCAAATTCTGTCAATCTGACAAATTTGCTAGATTTGTCTTTAGTTCGTTGATCACTGTTTCTGTATAATAATGATCCCAAACATCAACATTTTATGTATCAGGTAGGATTAGCTCAAGATTTGGACCCTCCAACTGAAAGATGGTTCTCAGGTGACGTCATGACTTGCGGATCACTTGATCAAATCGCCATGTTTGTGTGCACTAATGGAAGAGGGTAATCTGGTTTAGGCAGCAGTATCAGGGTTTCCTTCAGTGTATTATAACCTGCCAGTCCTTATTTTATTGTGTCCAAAACCATTTCAGATCTTGGTCAGGTAAATAAATAAAAAATGAATGCTCATCATCCATTTTTACCATTTTCACTTGATGCACAAATTGGAAATCTGATAACAAACCACTATCTGAATTTTCGTTTTGACAAAAGGAAAAAATACTATTGGTTGTTTGTTTAATTTTTGTTTCAAACAAAAAAATGGTGTAGCTGATTGTACATTTACCACTTTGTTTAAAGTTTCTGTTTTATCCATGTTGGCTTCAGAGTTAAACGCCTACATGACGGAGAAAGTTGCAACCTTCCTTTGGATCGATGAGATGGTTAGTTTACTCCAAAAGGTAGAGCAGCACCAACATCTCTCTGCTATCCTTCATTGCCACAGTTGTTCATATACTCGCTTAAGTTCAGAAAAACTCTTGACTGCAGCCGTCTGTGATTATACACCTCTGTGTTTTACTAAAAACCTCATTCTGGATCCAAAAAGCTTTGATGTGTGAGAAAACGTGTTCACGAACGGCCAAAATAGCAGAAAAGCTATGGTTTCATTTAAAGCCTTTAGTCTAAAACACTGGCTTTAAATGTGCATTCCTTCAAAGAATGCTTGGCTTCTAAGTGGCCCTTCAGAACACAGACCAGTCTTTATTGTAATGTCCGTATACTGAACTATCACCTTGATTCCTTCAGATAACATTTTACAGAAACCTCCTTTACCTCCCGTGGTGCTATTGTTCAACTGATGTTCAAAAACACTTTTTGTTCTCCCGAGGATCAAGGAATAAAAAAATACTTGGAACAGATTTGATATGAAGTCACAGATCCAGTGTTTGCTGCAAGACCAGATCCAGTATCCACAGTGGCACTCCTCTAATCCAGAGAAACCGGACCTGTGCAGAATCAACATGATGTGTACATTTCTTGTTTTGCCACAGTCACACGAACATTCTTTCCATGGGTGGGACTGAGTTTCCATATTTCAGCTTTCCAGACACATCTGTTTGAGCTGAAAGCTGATTTGCCAACAGCTGTGGGTGTGTGTCGACCTTAGAAATTGTTGCGTGTTTGCTCTTCCCTTTTTGTTAACCAGGTTTAAGGTGTTTCCATCCGCCTTCAGGGATATCCAAGGCTTGGACACAACAACAAAGATAAATTTGTGGCTTCACTAGTTCTGCAAGAAATAATTGGAGTTTAGGAGTGGAGAACTATCCAGGCATCATCTGAACACGTCAGCTCTATAAATACCACTGAGAAAATGTGTAAGATGGACTCAGGAGGTGATGACATCACATTCATGGGTTTCACAATGTTTTATCCCAAATTAGGACATTTTTCTGAGGAAATGTCAGCCCTCAGTCTGTAACTACCCTTTTATAAAAATGTATATATATTTATAGTATGTTTTGTAAAGAAGCACTTTTGTTCTAGTCTCTCTTCAGGAGCCACAGCCCTGAGGAGGTGGAAAAAAGCGAGTGAAATTTGTGAAAACAAACATTTCTCACTTTTCTATTTGTGACGTGGTGACAAACCTTCATTGAATCATCATTCAGCACTGTGGAAAACTGTGTCGTGTGTCATGGCCTGTTGACTTTGTGTCAGTCAAAGGCACATGAACCACTTAGTCTCACACAAAGAGTTTACCTTTTTTGTTGCTTTTTTTTTACATTAAAATGCTCATTTTTGGAAATAATTTAAGCTGTGTTATATTGTTGATCATTTAGTGCTGATTGAAATCTTCCATTTAAGAGTTGAGATGTGTTTTTAGAACATTTAAAATGTACTATAATTAGCATTTCATGAAGACAAACATATTGCCTTTTGCTTTTTAAACCAGTTAAACTTTGATCATCTTAGGATGAGAAGAGACAGTTGGAACTCTTTTATTGCTCAGATTGTGTCAGCAATGACTCTCGGCTACTACCACATTAAAACTACAGAATCTGTAAATATGACTTGCATATATCTATATTATATAGTTATAGCAGGGCTGGCCCTAGATTTTGGGGACCCTAAGCAGGATATGTATCCTGTGCCCTACTTAACCATAAGTACACAATAAATGATACCAAATTCTAATAACATCTGTGCACAAAGATCTATTTTCCAAGTAAAGCATTTATAATTTGGCAACAAACATAATTTTTTTGTTGAAATTTAACAAATGTTTGACTTGAGCAAACTAATATTTACTAAATGTTAAATTTAAATGTTAAAATAATATATGTAAATATTAAATCCTAAATCTAAATGTAAAAGCTAAATGTTTAAGTTAAATGCTATGCACCCCTCCACCATTGCCATTAGCACTAGCATTAGCATTAGCAAGCATTAACTACTTCATGTGAAAGTGAAAAGTAACACCTTGCAATCAAGAAAGCCCAACGGTGGAAAAACACACACTTTTTTAAAAAAATATATAATATATATAATATATAACAGAGGTTTTAATCAAAATTTTGTGCAAGGTGTAGCTCTTAGAATATGTGTTACGGATGACTCTCCTATGCTTAAACTCCAAATTTTAGAAGCTCATTTCGCCTTTGGTGGCCATCTTGAATTGGACTGACTGTAAAGGTTAATCATTTGTAGACCGACATCTTTTCCTGAGAAAGCAATTAAATTCTATCTGGTGGTTTTATGAGATATCTTGGTAACAGGCACACGAACACACACACGCAGACAAAAAAAAAAGGTCTTTCAGCAGCAGCCAGGCAGTAATAAAAACAATATTTGCTGTGCAGATGTGTTTTTTTTTTTTAGATATGGACATTTTTAAAGCAGTGCAGCCTAATGTGTTTCAACACAATAATAAAGTGATCTTTTTCAGATTTTGAGAGATAGAACTGAATATTTTATGTATGGAACCCCCCCCCCCAAAAAAGAACAAAAAAACAAAAAACAAAACAGTGAAGTTGTAAATTAAACCAAACCACAAGTTTCTAACTGCCTCAGAAGCCTCAGCTCCAGACATGTGAGCGTATAACTGAGATCTCACCCAACAGTCTGCTGTCTAATCTCTGGATCAGTGTGTCTGAATGTGGTCAGTTTATAATGGGTTTGTTTTTGGGACACACACACACACACATCAGGACAGGTTAGGTGTGTTTTTCTAGATGTGCCTCGGAGTCACATTCCAAATGATCATTTAAACATTAAACACCCCACAGAGGTTTAAAAATGTAACCTCGTTCTTGCTCTGTGACACATTACCTCAGACTTGTTTACTAATTAAAGACCCAAATTCTCTTTTGAAAAATGTTTAACTAGAAAGAGCAAAGTTATTTACTTCCCGCTCTTGTTTGATTGGGGGTCTAAGATTCACTCAGCTTCATCCCTTGTGTGCATCTCTGAGCTGCTGTTTGCTCTACTGCAGCCTTTAATGCTTTTAAAGTCTTGATCTAGTTGGAGCTTTCAGCTGCGACCTCACTCAGCAGCTGTCAGCTGCACGCCCGGTGTGCAAAGCTCAGCGGTGACACGGTTCTACTTCTGCACTGTCATCTTGTTCCTGTAGTATGACCTAGTTTACCCTCAAAAACACGCTGGTCACGAGATGAAACGGTACTGAAATGAAGCCAAAAACAACCTTCCTGTAAACCTGATGAAGGCTGTGAGAAGTAAGGGTGCAGAGAGCGCTGCAGCAGCCATTGATGGCTGCTTCAGGACATACATGTTCAAATTCATAACTAGAGAATTGACAAATGAATAATAACAGATTTTATCTGTGCTGTATGCTTAAGTTTCAGTACTTTTAGGACATATATCAGTACTGTTATTCTGTTATTGTATATCTGCAAAAAAAATTACAATTGCTTCAAACCCACAAAAGAAAGAAAACAAACTTAAAAAAGAACCAAGGGTTCAGATTAGCTTACGGCAGGGGCGTCACTAGGTTTTAAGGACAAGGGGGGCTTAGCCCCCAGGAGATGCACAGGATGTGAGCAAACGCAGTGG
>JARVJO010000305.1:12027038-12040572 GCA_031762555.1 Cynodonichthys magdalenae
CATGCAACTTCGTAGTGAAATGACTGGAATATGCCAGAGAACACCTGGTTTCCACAGAACACACAGCAGGAGGAAAAAAAGTCTCTCTCGTGTTGTGATTATGTCCCGACGGCAGCTCTCTCACTCCATGACTCAGTTTCATGTAAAAACGTTTTATTTTTATTGTCATCTGTTGAGTTTTTACACGTCGGTAACACGTCTGTTTACGTCACGGCTTCACTTAGCTCAACCCAATAAAAATACCTCAACTGTCACGCAGCGCTTGTGCAGACTGAGTGTTGTCACTCACGTTCATCTGAAAAGACACGAAAGACTAAACGTGTTTATCTGGTGTCGTCTTAGTTTAGGCATTAAGTTAAGGTTCAGTTTGAAAATCTTTTTCAATATATTTTAAGCGTTTAATCATTCAGATCTTTTAAAGTGGGGGAACTGTGGAGAGGTTATGAACAATTAATATCTTACCTGTTGTAGATAGCTCTTTGAACTGCCTTAGTTTGGAGAAAATGGTTTAATTCTGATCAGACAATCTAGCATCTACTTCTAGTTGGACCAAGACCAAAGTGGATTGATGCTGACTTAAAATATATCCAACCCTGAAAATTAGCACCTCGTAAAGACATTACATTGTTGCCAACTTCTTATTACATGAATAATGAAACAGAAATATTAGGCCGCACTGGAAAGGAATGCTACAGCTGCTGCAGACAGTTATAAAGTTCTACATAAATAACCGTGTAATGCAAAAATAAAGTGGTGAAAATAGTTCTAAAAAACTATTTACATAAACTGCAGTTACATTTGTTTTAGATTGAAGCTGGTTATAGATGGCTTCAGGCCACTTTGATCTCAGAACTAAACTGTTTCTTGAAACTCAGGTCGCTCAACAACCTATTTACAGCAGGTAAGATATTTATCGTTCATAACCTTTTCACAGAACTGAGTTATTGTCATTAATAGGTGGGAGGGGTGATTCTCGGGAACAAAATGTTGACAATGGAACTTTTGTTGACTTGCTCTTTGATCAAATATTTCCCCAGTCACAACTTTCCAGTTAAACTTTATTTGTACAGAGTTGCATAGTTCAATACAGATGCACAAAGGAGTTTGTCAGGTTGCGTAAAAAAACAAGAAAACAAAAAACAGTGTACTGCTGTTAGGTAGAGGACAAAACTTGGATTAAAGTATGAAAGAATCTGCTCTGATATTTGCTCCACCTGTCGTCTCCGAGGCTGAGTTTTCTGCTGCTGTCGGACAAAGTGCAGCAAAGATCAGGAGAACAGAGCATGAGAAACGAAATGAAAGGATACTGATGTAAGCAGACACAAACTTGTGATATCCTCTGTGGTATGTGCAGAAGGATGTTGTATTGTTTATATTGTCTGATTGTTAATCAGACAATTTTTGAAGATGCGCAGCTCGCTGAGAGACAGATTCAGAAGTTGTACCTGTTTACCCAGCTCACCTGTCGGCTAAAGTCATCATGAAGTGGAAACAAAAGCATCTTCCTGTGCTCTCGGCCTGTTCACACACACTGCCATCCTTTGTGCTCATTGTGGTGCACCTGGCTGTGTGTGAGCTCAGGTTCAGGTTTCTGCCACTGGGTAGAGGTAGTGCACACTTCATGTTACCTGTCACGTGTGTTCGGGAGCAGGAACGGGTCGGGTTACAGACAGTATGAAGCTGGATCCAGCCTTTTTTTTTTTGTGAGGTAGTAAACATTAAAAAAAAAACCCAGACAGGCTGTCGTGTCAATAGTCTTCATCAGAATGAGGATTAGAGTCTGTTTGCCTCTCTGCGTGAAGGCCCAGAGATGATGAATTCCTTTCTAACAACCTTCCCACTGTTCCCCGTTTCTCGCCCCCTCCTCTCCTTTTCTTTGCCTCATTGTTCCGTTAGAGCTTTTAGATGTCTGCAAATTGTTCTGTTTCCCAGAACTTGGCTCGTTGCACTCGGATCCAGACTTCCTCTCCTGCAGTTCAGTTTTAGTGTAGTTCCTATCCTGCATGTGCTGGTTTAGTCCCTCTTTCGCTCTCCCTGCTTTCTCTCACATCCCGAACAGATACCCAACTTATCTAAAGACCTTGTTTACTCTGTACACACATCATCTCTTTTATAACCGGTCTTTATCGTTAAATTATGCAATGAGGCCCAGTTCAGTTCACTGGGCTGAGGCCTTCTGCCAACCGTCAGTTTCCCTACAAAGGCAGATTTCATTTAAAGCTTACATGTTGTTTTGAACAGTATTATGTATTTTCCATGCACATAAGTCTATACAACAATCAAGTAACTATTTTACCTTCAGTTGTTATGAAAATGCTGTATGTATCAAAAATAAATTTGACTTTGCATCTTAGTCTATCTAAACACCTTGAAACTGGCCTCCTACCATTTCCAGCACTCCCACTTCGGCCCATCTTCACAACAATGCTTTTGGGGGAGGAGTGATCTGTAGGGAGGGAGCTGTAGACTGAGCTCCAGGGAGGAGCTTTGTACAAATGGGCGGTGCTTTGTACCAGAAAACATTTAGGCAGCTCCACATGGCTACTACCACAGGAGATTAAAGGATTTCTCAAACATGCCTGAATGAGTCAAAGCAACACCCTGAGTATATTTATGATGAGGGAATAACATCATACCATGATATAATGCTAAAAAAAAAAACATCGATTTTGCGTAGCACCCCCTTTAAAATGTTGAATTTACTCTTAAATGTGTAAAGATTCACATCTTATGATCATTTTTGATTGAAGAAAATTAACAAATTACCAAAAGTAAAACTCCAGAGGAGTCCAGTTACTGATCCAGTGGTTGAATTTTTCGATCAGTCGTGCGTGTGTGCGTGCCTCTTTTTGTGGCATGGGGTGCTTATATTTTTGCTTACAAGCTGACTCAAGCAGGGCAAATTGAAAACAAAAATAAGAACAAGTGGTTATGTAATGTCTCTGACCTCCTCCCTCACATCCGCATGCTCACCCTTGACATTCACAAATTTCAGCTCTAAAGTGTGTGTGTGGGGGGGGGAGTAGGGGGGACTTTGTGCTGGAAAATCCACACCCATTGACATCCTGCTGATCCAGACCTTTCCTGCTCCAGAGGATGTTCTTATGCTACTTTTATCCCCATTTCTGCTGCTTTTTTTTTAATTGTCCCATCGTTTATTGC
Source organism: Cynodonichthys magdalenae (assembly GCA_031762555.1). Classification (NCBI taxonomy): domain Eukaryota; kingdom Metazoa; phylum Chordata; class Actinopteri; order Cyprinodontiformes; family Rivulidae; genus Cynodonichthys; species Cynodonichthys magdalenae. Next base: position 12,030,201 of record JARVJO010000305.1, read on the forward strand.
TCCTGTTAGGGTCGGTCGTCGTGGTGACGTTCTGTTTTTACTCCTTGCGCCCACTTTGACTATAAAATCCAGCCTTTGCTTCCAGTTGGCTGCGAGCATCTGGAGGTGTTTCTCCTAAATCCCTCTGACGTTCGCAGCACACGGTTTAAACCAAACAATCTGTCTCTGTGCAGCAGAGAGGGAAAAAAATTACTTTTGCTTTCCTTCTGACGCTCGTTCCCCTCTCCCGTCTGGTTACAGCCCACTTTCTCCCACCCGTCCTTCAGTATGACTCAATCTCTCCTCCTCTTTATTTCCCCCCTTCTCCATGAATATCATACAGTGTCTCCATCACATAACAGACACTTTTGTGGACTCACCTCATCTTGGTGTCACTTTCAGGAGGGGTGCAGGCGACTCCGGCTCACGCTCCTCGACCAGAGAGAGGCAGCTCGAGGCTCAGAGCAGTACAGAGACAAGGTAAGAACTTTCTGTAGATAATAAACTACAACTAATGCAGAAATGCTTTTCCTGTCTCATGAAGCAAAAAAGTTAAAAACAGTGAAAGAGAGTGGTAGAAAACAGTTCATTCAGTTGGTTCCAGGTATTTACATCTTATATTTATTAAATAATGTAAGAGATGGGATTGTTTGTAAAGGAATAGAAGAATTTGATTAACAAGAGAATAAAAACGAATAAAGTCTAGTGAGTAAATCTTATTATTTAGTGACAAATCCTTAACATATAATTATTGCATCGATTCTACAACCCAGTGACAACAACATAGTAATATTTCTGGCCTGTATAAGGGGCTGTTTAAAAGAAATACCTGCAGTTTTCTTGAGTTTTAAAGTGATCTGGATCTAACAACATGGCTAAAACAGCCTAAATGTTTAGTTGTTCTATTCATGTTTTGCTGTCTAATAACTAAAATGTAATTTTTTAAAAATATTTTCAGAGAAGATTTGACATCTTTTGTTGGGTGTGGTTGTTTATGTTTGTTGTAACAGATACAGAGTTAGGGTTAGAGTTATTGATAAAGACGCATGTTAGGATCTGAAACTTCAGCTGTTTGACTAAGAAACCGGCTTCTGTGTCGTATTACGCAACATTCCTGCACATTAGCCAGATAAACATGCATCATGGGGGTTACATTAGTGTATTTCCCATGTTCTTTAAATGTCTCAAGACAACCATTGTTCTATCAAAACCAGTGGGACATTCAGAGCAGAGTTGTGCAACGTCTCCGTTCGACCTTTTACTCTGCTCATGATTTTGGCCAAGAGTTTCCACCCTTTTATTTAACTGAGCACCAGATGTTTACGGGCAGGTCTCCTCAGTAATCTCTGCCTCTTGATAATACTGTCTCACAGACGGTCACATGCAGCACGCAAGAAGACAGAATGTTCTTCGTTCTTTGAGCGGTTATTAGTTTAATGACATCATTTTTGTTGACATTCCAGACTGACGTTTCACAACAGTTATTAATTAAAGGACCGCAGGCTGTTGAATTTGTCGATCAGACTAATTGCTTTGGATTAGCTTCACTCGGATTCAACTTTTACTACGTGTAAAGACACATCGTTAACCCTTCTGTTCTCTGATCTGCAGCCAATCGGACGAGCTTACGCTCTGGTGCAGCCGACCGCCGACAGGTCGGCTCTGAACCCTGAACCGGTGAAATCGACAGAAGAGCAGGTGGAAATCATAAAGGTGAGCGTAGTAGATTTACTGTTGGTTGTTGTCCGTTGGCTGAATGGTATCTGACGCTGAGGTCGCCGCCTTGTTTCAGGTGTATCTAGAGGCCCGCAGACAAGAGCAGCAGAACCATCAACAGAACCTGAAGATGTTGTCAGATGAAGTTTCACAAATACAAGAGGTCAGTATGAGGACAGCATCTGACTCGGTTTCCACTGATAATCAAACACACTCCGTCTCTACTGTCAAACACCTTGTTTCCTGGATGAAAATTTATTTTTGCATGTTTATATCATGATTTCCTGCATGCTTCTCTCTGTTTCTTGTTGTCTCTTCACAAACATCCTACTTTGTTTATTCAGGACTAGATCATTAATCAGGTCAAAAACCAGAAAATGAAGCTAAGAGTTCTATTAGTCACAGTGCTTAAGTTCTCAGGGTTAGTGGGAAATGTCTAGTGGTAAAATAAATTGAATAAAATGTGCTGGTAAGTATGACATTTGAAACTCAGTTCGATTCATGTCACAATCTGCAATAAATCATTAGAAGTACATTTGAGGTGACAGCAGGTAAACAGGGAGGCAACTTATTACTTCAGGAGGGAGGCAGCCTTTTTGATAATTAGAAAGCAATTACATCTGAGCTTTTTGGACTGTTGGCAGAATATCACTTATTGGCACACAAGCTTTTATCACAATAACAATTAGTTTTAGATTAAAACTATAAAACATACTGTACAATAATGGTTTGCCAGAATGATTGCTACAAGGCAAAAATCAATAAACAGGCTGTAAACACTGTTTTAGCGCAGTGGCTCATGGGAGTTTTAAAGCGCTGCATTTCTAGCTTCCTGTACTGGCTAGCTGTGATGCTAACTCTAGCTTGTACATTAGCTTGTTCATAAGCAGGAATAAGGAGCATTAGCTGCGATGCTAACAGTAGCATGTACATAAACCGGAATAAGGAATGCTAGCTGTGATACTAACGCTAGCTTATATAAAACCAGGAATATGAAGCATTAATGCGATGCTAATGCTAGCTTGTACACAAACAGGAGTAATGTTAGCTGTGATGCTAAAAATAGCTTGTACATAAACAGGAAAAATAAGCGGAAATTTGGTTTCTACTGTGATGTCTTTCATTTCCATCCTCTCCTAAAACTATGCTGGAGCTAAAATTGCTTTTGTTAGTGTCTTCTTTTACATAACTATATGTTATTTGCCAAGTTGCACAATTCTTTAGCTAACATAAACAGGCTGCAGTCTGTGTCGCACCATCTCCTCCTGCTAGTTTGATTATAACAAACACTTTTAAAATGAAAAGTAATGATTGAAATCCACCTGTTTTTTAAATTTGTGCAGTCTGTTTATTTTAACATGTGTACTTCTCCCAACATTAAGTGATATTATGTCCGTTTTTTTATGCAGGTGCGGTATTCCCTGAAGTCTCTGAGGGAGCAGATGGCCGCCAAAAGCAAGGTAACTTAAAATGCTAGTGCCCTCATCATTAGTTAACCTCCTGTGTACTTGTTGTTTCACCTCATCTCCATTGTTCACTCTTTGCTCCAAGCTAACTTCCTCCTTTTCTTTCTCCGGCAGAACACAAACGGATGGAAGGTCGGCATTCCCTTCAGGAAGAATGTGTCCTCTGCTCCCAAAGGAGGATTGAAAGCTGACCTGCAGGTGAGGAGACGCTCACATGAATCTCTTTTCAGTAAATTGTAAAAAAGTGTTTGAGGTGGTCAAACCAGTGCAGATATTAAATATCAAACACATACACATTCTCAGTCTGGTTTTTGTTTTGGAGAAGCTATGACGCCAGTAAAATAATCCCCTCCTTCTAGAGGCACAAATGTAGCAGACAAACAAAATGTGATATGTGGGTGTAAAGAACAGATTTCAATGTTGGTAAAAGAGTAAATATTCCTATAGAGCTCCAGGGTATTTAAGAATGCACAGAAGAACTGTTGGTACACAGTGTTCCTCCTCCTCCTGCACATGTTGTTGTTTTCAGGGACTCCTCCTTCCACCGAGGCTTCAACCCTCAATAGTTTTGTTGTTGTTCTTATAGCTGCACACTTAATACGTTCTCACAGCCGTATGCATGTCCTCAGCATTTTGTACCAAAACAACAAAGCTCACACAGTTTTCTGTGCCAACTGTAACATCTGTGACTCACCTCGTCTCACTCTCGTCTAGCAAAAATAGGCGGGAACCACTACTTATATAATTGCCTCACTGACGCACGCAGACACGCCTGTTTTTCTTTAAAAGCAGCCAAGCCCATAGAACTAAATGAAAACTGTTTTTTTTTTTTTTTATTGCACCATAATAAAAACTTTATCGCTTCTCAACTCTTTATCTGTAGGACGCTGACGATGAGGCGGAGCGAGACAAGCTGAGAGAAGTCAGTAAGCGCTTATACGCGCAGCTGCAGGAGGCCGAGAAGAAGCACCAGGAGGAACGAGAGAGGCTGCAGGTACTATATGTGCACCGTAGATATTTAACACTAGACTGAGCCTCGCCCATCCTATTCACTGTTAGTCACTGACAACATGGAGGAGCAAAAATGGCAACCAAACAGGGCGTGTCCCAAATTGTTTGTTACACAATAAATTAATATAATTGTTAAACATGTTAATTTCATTCAACAATCGTAAAACTGCAGATAATATTTGTTAATCTTATTAATAGTTTTTACAGTTTTTATGTAATCAGCTCTTATTTGCTGTTTTGACAACATGTACAGTAATGCTAAATCCAGACTTGACGGTTCTGGTTAGCAGCGCTGCTAAAGTGGATCACACGGTCACGTGACCAAGACTCACGCCTGCTGTTTTATATACCTCCATGGCGTGCACGCAGTGATTTATTTTACTCTCACTTTATCCATATTGTGGTGATTTCTTGGCAAATGAGAGCCTCTTTTTCTAAACGAGTCCAAACACTGTGTCCCGGTTCAGGCTGAAGGCAGCAGTCTCAGGGAGCGTCTGAGTGACAAGGAGGAGAAGCTGAGGATCACAGAGGAAGCCAGCGAGCAGAAAGACGTGCGCATCGAGGAGCTCCAGAGGCTGCTGGCGGGGATGGAGCAGGAGAGCGCCACCCTGAGGGCAACCATTCAGAACCGCGAGGATGAACTGCGAGAGCTGCGAAGGTTCCGAGAGGAGGGTCACAGCGGGGAGCAAAGGTCAGCTGATGCTCACAAATCTCACAGCAAACACTTTTTTTTTTTCATCCCTCCACGTTGTCGTGTGCTGTAACTGTATGTTGTTTTTTTTTTTAGAGCTGAACAGTTGGAGAAGGAAGTGGCAATCCTCAAAGAGAAGATCCACCACCTGGACGACATGCTGAAAAGCCAACAGAGGAAAGTCAGACACATGATCGAGCAGGTGAGAAGCACACGCGCCAGACTCCAGAACGCCAAACACGTCTGCTCGTATTTGCGCGAGGCTCACTCACCGTTTGACTTTCTGCTTTAGCTCCAGAACTCCCGCATGGTGATCCAGGAGCGGGACCGCGTCATCAAAGAGCTGGAGGAGAAAGTGGCGTTTTTGGAAGCCGAGGTGAGCGTCGCTCTCGTCTTCGCCAAATATCTCTGGAATGTTTGAAGTGGAGGAACAAAGAGTGGAAGAAAAGATGTGCATTTATTTTCTTTTTTTCTGGTTGGTTAACAACCTCTAAAATCTTTTTTTGTGCGCAGAATCGAGAAATGCGTGACCAGATGGACTACTACCTGGGCGGGCGGAGGTCAAACTCCTACCTTTCATCTGAGCGCAACTCCCAGGTTGTTTACAGGTAAACCCAACTCTTATTATTCTTGGAAACTCTTTGAAATACTTTCAAGAATGACTGACTCACCTTTGTAAAGGTTAAAATGCAGATTTGTTATATAAATGTTGTCCTAATGTTGCTATGAAGTTGATGTTTTTGTGTATTTTTATTTTAAAATGAATGAATCTCTGTTCTTCTTGTAACAGTAAACCACTCAAGCCTTCCACCTCCTCCACCAAGCCGCTCCCGTACATCAAAGTCATCGAGATCAAGTCGTGAAACGACTGCACAAGAGAAAAGACAAAACCAGTAAATCTCTTCAGTGAGGACTGAACTTGGACAGCAGCTCTCCTGCAGAGCAGAGCTGAGCCTTCCCACACCACAACCATACCTACTCCACTAAACCGTTTGAAGCTAACACTCTGTGAAGGAAATCAGCGAGTGATTAAGAGCACCAACTGTGCATTTCTGTACCGATCGTTGTGTTTGTCAGCTTTATTGTAGACACATTAGACTAACTGCTGAGCGTCTCGTGTTTTCTGCCTGGTCTGAGTTTATGCACAAAGTTCATTATGTTGTTATGAAGTTCTTTTAAACTACAATCTACTGATGCAAACTGAGCTGCTGAGACCTATTAGGACTTGATTATCTAAATTAGTCGCTCCCTGTTGAGTCTGTTGACTTGACTTGTGAATGACAGTGGTGGGCACAGTTCTGCTAATCCACCAATAGCGGAACGAGCTTCTCATTTTAGTGGATAAGGTTTTTTTCTAACTTTGAAACCTGTTAGCACATCGATTAGGTTCTGCTTTTAAGTCCCCTAAAATATTCACAAGTGTTAAACTTCTATTTTTATGCCATTTATTCTAAATTCGTTAAAAACTATCCCCTCTTACAATCAGTGCTGGACGTGTCAGGCAGCTTGTGTGTAGCATGTAGCATTTTTAGTACCTAAAGGTCAAACTAAGAGTGTCAAAAAAAACAAAAATTAGTTTAGCATAAATGGAGGTAAGATTCTTGTTTAGTGGTTAGTAACCCTAAATGTTTGGTTAGCTGTGCCCACCACTGGTGAAAGGTAATTTAACCATTTTCTGAGCAGTGTGTAAAGACTGGAAGAGTTCGCCTTTATGTCTGGCTGACTATTTCAAAATATCTCAGTGGTCTCGATAAAAACAACAAGCCACTTTATAAAACTGTGAGGACACTAAAGGAAATATGAAGATGCTCACTGGCTTCATTCCTCTAAATATCTCTGACATTTCAGCTCCATGTCATTGTGTAAAAAGTCACCTTGTTGTATATAGTAATAATAATATTAATAATAATGATGATGAATGTGACTTTTAACAGCTTTCTCCTTCCTATTTATTTGTAAGAAAAAAAAACCTGTGTGGACTGTTTGATAGAACGTCTTTTTGTATGAAGTACATCTTAATCTGTTATCTCTGTGGTTTTCAGAATAAATGCTTTAAAATTTAACGACCCGCTTCTGTATTCAGTGATTCTGTAACTCCTTCACCTGTGGCCAAACGTTCAGAGTGGTTTTCACAAAGTCAGCTGCTGCAGTGTTTTTAGATCTTTATGTCAAATGAGTTGCCTTCTATTTAAGGAATGCTGTCCCTCAACTCCTGGACCAGATCCTGATGGACTGAAGCCCATTTGTTTATAATCGATGCTTGGAGTTTAGAATTTGTGGAGTTTTGTTCCTTCCCTTGCCTTTTGAACATTCAGATGTCTAACGGCCCTGACACGATTACATTTTAGAAAACCTATGAAAAATTTGTCCAACACTAAAGGTGAAATAAAAGAAAATTTCTGCAAGGCTCTTTTGGACCTATATACTGCAATGCTAACAATTAGATTGAAAATATAACCGATATGAATAAAATGGTAAAACATTTTAATGTGACAGGTCTTTTAGGGACTAGTGGAAGGGTCGGCAACATTTACAATAAAAAAAAAAAGAGTCATTTCAGCTTGGCTCACCAATAAAATGCGTTGAGACACGAAATGTGCTACAACTGTGATTATCAACTGGTGGTCTGTGGGCCACTGACCGTATGTTGAAGGGGGCCTTTCCAGTCAGTGTGGATTATAAAAGTTAAAACATGTAGCAAAGTTTAATTTTCACTATTTTTACACTTTAGGACAAAATAAAATACCATATTCATGTAAACAAGAAAGAAATGTATATAATTTAAAAAGATCTAAGTAGTTAAATCATTATAAATTATTACAATTAATTCAATCCTGACTAATCTTTTTTTTAAATGCCCCAAACAATCAGAAAAGGGATCCATCACATTAAAGGACTTTAAGCAAATCTCTGTACCTGTAGGCAGTATGACAATTAATGAGTCATTCTTACAACTTTAGACAAACGGTGTTCAGTCAATTTGGGACACGTGAAAAAGTCCAAAAAGAAAAGTATTGCTGTGAGACAACAGAACTTTGCTGCTGACTGGAAGCAAATGTGTGGATTTTAATGAAGAGGGCTCCCCCTGCTGGACACTACTCACACTACACGAGGTTAGAATCAAACACTGCCACAAGGGGGCGCTGTTGGCAAAACACCAAGTGTAAATTTGAAAATGCTTTTCAATAGCATATTTAACTGTTTCAGATAAAAAAGAAAAATATTTATATTTGTTTGCTAAATGGTTTGTCAAATTCTGGTCCTGCAGGACCAACATCAATATTTCATCCTGCATGTTTCTCTGCTTCAACACACCTGATTTGAATGAATAATGATTTACAGGCTTCGGCATAAATTAAAGAAATTAAAAAGATTGGGCACTCCTGGTTTATCAATGTTTGTTTAACATCAGAAGTCTCTAAGTTTATTTTTGGGGCTTTAGTGGGACAAAAACAGTACCAATATTTCTAATTTATGCCATGTTTAATTATTTTGGAGGTGGAGAACTAAATGTACAGTCATGGAGGGAGGCTTGATGCAATCATAAACACACTTGACCAAATTTTCTTTGTCTAGTCCAATATCAGTAGATCTGTGCAAACATGCAAAGGTTGCATTTTATGGTTCTTCATCAACCTTTGACACTTGAGAAGTAAGCACTGTTTAATCTGAGGAAGTTATTCTGTCGAATAAAAAACACAAGTAAAGCTTTTTTTCATCACGCTTGTTTTACTGTGCATAGAAACAGTTTACAACTCAACTGTAAGGCAGCGTTTTATTTGGATGGCAACTTGTTCAATAAGCACTTAAAAAAAAATATTCAGGCATTAAAACGCCTCTTAGAAAACCTTTAACACTAAACAGAACTGATGTTATTCAGTTCAGCAGGGCAGTGGATCAGACTGAAGACAGTCCAAGAGCTCATCAGTGAGCTGAAACACATGTAAACAACATTACACGAAGGGAAACTGAGGCACTTAATCATCACAGCTTTTCAAAACAAGTTTGGCTTCCGTAACAAAACGTTTTATAAAATTAAATTGCGTTCAAAAAGTAAAGACGTACAAACCATAAATACACAAACAGTACTGCTATAAATGCTTTAGCTGTTAGTATTTAAACACATTTGTTTATTAGGAACGTGTGCATAGGCCTGGACATGGTGCAATAAATACTGATTGTCTCTAACGTCTCTGCATAGCCTCTAAAGCTGTTTGTGTTTTGGTCAAATCAACCCAACTTGGTTTGCACGTGTACATGCAACAACACAGGGTAAGTGCATAAAATACATTTGTGTATAAAGCAGTTTGATATGCATTAGGTAGTAGTACACATGAAGGCAGTGTTTCTTTATGTGTTCACTCTAATACTATGAGGCAACAGTGATTGGTGTAGGCACTGTGACCACAGCTGCACCTCCTCGACTCCAGCACCTGTCAGAGAGTGCTGTCCAGAGTGTTGTAGTTGTCCTTGAAGTTCTTCAGCTCCAGGAAGTGTCGGGGCTTCTTGCTGCGCTGTTGCAGAGATGAGGCCATTGAGGTGGGGGAGGAGGGCGAGGAAGTGCCAGCGGGCTCCGCGGTGTTGGTCAGGTCCCGGGCCGCGGACTGGTGGTGTTGGCTCGGAGAGTTGTTTCGAGACTTCACCCTGAAAAAACACACATGGGAGCGCATCGGACTGAATTAAACATGTTTGTGCCGCAAGATGAGCGGAGACAGGAAAATGTTGGTTTTTTTCCTTACATGGAGGCTAGCTCAGTGAGAGCGTCTTGGTACTTTAGAAATTCTGCTTCTCCAAATGCCTGAGGAGAAAACAAACAAACATCAGAGAAAACTGAACTCAGAGTGTACTCTAGACCAGGGGTTTTCAAAGTGGGGACCACCAGGGGGCCGTCAGAGAGCTGGAGGGAAGATAAGGAGAAAAAAAATTAATTAACTAATTAATTAATTCTTTGATGGACTTGGGGCCTGTCCAAAGTGTCCCCCGCCTCTTGTACAGTGACCCCATGACCCTGAAAGGAAGGTTGAGTAAAAGATGATGCATGGATAGATAAAAAAAAAAAATATATATATATATATTTATTACATGTTTGAATAATTGTCATAAAATCAAATCTGTTTTCAACCATTATTTTAAAGCATAAAACAAACAATCTGTAAGATTTCTCTTTGTGTTTGTATACCTGCAAGAAAATCTGTGTAATTTACAGACAATCCATACAAGTTGACATGTATGAAAAAAATAAATAAGTAAAATTACTGAAAATAGTCACAGAGGAAACTTGCTGACCTCGGCACCGTGACGAGCTTTGTTGTAGCCGTCCAACACCGTGTCGACGAGGGACCTCAGGCCGTCTCCGAGCGCGCAGTGTGAGTTCCGAAGCTGCAGCAGCCAGGTCCGAAAGCGTTTCCCGGTCACAGCCGTGGATGCCCCACCCAGTTCACGAAAAGGAAAGTCTAATAAGAAAAATCATTAAAGATGATACTGTACTAATTAGCGGGGGGGGGGCGGG
>JARVJO010000305.1:12040582-12057018 GCA_031762555.1 Cynodonichthys magdalenae
TTTAATAATTCGCACCCCCCCCCCCCCCCCCTCATCTTTTTGTCATTACAAAAAACAAGCATGATTAATGGAGACAGAAAATATTACCATTGTCTCTGATGGCGTCTAGTGCTTTCATCCTGTACAGGTAGTCACTGGAACCTACAACACACACACACACACACACACACACACACACACACACACACACACACACACACACAGATATTAATACTATGAATGTTTGCAGTATTGATGTGTCTGAGTGTCTGTCTGATCCTCTAACCAGACTCGTCTCTCAGCTGCAGTCGGTGATCATCTGGAGACAGCAAGCGAGGCTCAAAGTGGATTTTCTGAACTTGGCTCAGTTTGGTTTCAATCACTTGTCTCAGTTCCTACGACACAAACAGATGACATCATTTTACACACAAAATAAAAACAAAAACAACAGAAAATCAGTGTAATGCTTCACAGGAACGTATTCTCCACCTTAGGAGCGTGATGGCCGGCGGACACGTGCTGTCCTCTTCGGGACTTCATGGCAACACGCATGACTTGTCTTTTGACGAAGATGAACAACAAAACAAACACCTGAAGGTATATCGAGAGTTGTCGCAGTTAGCACTTTTTAGACATGTTTTCCAACAATTTGTCTTTTAGCAAAATGCAATCTATTAAGTTTTCTTCTTTCTCTACTTGTAGAATCCAGTTGCTGAACAAGAATTTTTAATTGAGTTCAGCTCAATAAATGTAATTTTTAAATCACTATTAAAAGAATATAGTTGACATATTATCAAATTCGCATTTTACATAAAAACAGAAAATCGCTTTGAGCCTTTTATTTTTTATTTATTTCAGAGTGACTAATTTATACTCAAACAGGTGTGTCTGCACTGAAGATATCCAGTTTAAAGCATCAGAACACAGCAATGAAATATTTAAGTAAATAACTTTATCTTTTAAAACCTTTGTTTTCTAAAAAATATGTCTTACAAAACAAGCCCTACTGGATTTCATCTGGCGCACTTCAGCTTTAACTTTTGGTGAATTTACCCAGTTAGTATAACAAAATGTCAAAACAAAAACATTTAATTCGACAAAACTTCAGCTGCTTTAAATTGGTCTCACTCGGTTTACTCACCAAACTCCCGTAAGCCATTACAAGGATAACGTTAATGCTTGACAGAATTCCCTCGTTGTCCTCCATTATTATTAGAGTTGAAACAAATCTTACATCAATAGCTAAACATTTCGCTTTAAATAACTCCAAAGATCATATTTCACGAACATGACGATTCGTTTACATTGCCGTTTCTAAAACATATTCCAGAAGCGTTAAAAAAACAAAAGTAAAAACGTAAAAACGCTCAGTAAAATCATTGCTGTTTCGTTCCGCGTACTTTGTTGACTTCCGTGATAGTCACGTGACTAGTACGGGCTACGTTTGACGTTCCTCCGGCCGCCTCTTCTTTATGGCAAATCGTTGTAATATATATTTAAAACCCATTTTCAATATGGTTTGTGTTTTTTCTTCTATCTACAGAAATTGTTACAATATGGGATTTAAATTGATAAACATCTAAATAATAATAATTCATATTCTGTCTCCACAACAGCGATTGTTTGACAAAATTTGTTTAAAAATATAATTTTAACAGTTTGTTTTTCTTTTACTTTATTAGAAACATTTAGTGCAATACAACTTTTGTAATGACAACCGCCAGGGGATTACAAACATTGGGCCTCATGCAAGAACATTTTCGTATTCTGAACTTAAATTTCTCTTACTTTTGTACGAACGGTTCTTGCATGTGGCCCATTGAGGCAATAATTTTGAATAACTTATTATACAAATACATTACATAAAGTAAAGGTTTTTTAGCTTTCATATTGGTGCAGTCTAATAGTTTTAAAATATTGTTTGACCTCATTTTCAAAAAATGTAAATAAGTGTTTTTTTATTATGACATTCATGGATATGTCATTTGACTAAATATGTAATAAAATTAATGTTTTTTTTTTTAAATTTAGTTACTTTGTTTAGGCAGTGGGTGGTCAGTAAAGCCAAATATTATATGTTCAAAGCAAAGAGAAAAAAGTGATTCAAAAGAAGATATATCAAAGCCGCAAGAACAAAGCGACCACATTAGTGACCACAGAAAGAGCAAGTTACATTCATATCCTTTTTTAAAACCTTGTAGAAAGATTCTGAATGGGTAATAACTTTAAAGGATACTTCTTTTAATTTATTTACCATGTATATGGTCGGTAAAGTCCAAGTCCTCTGCTTTGAGCCCGTTTGAGTATTATATGATAAATCGGCTTGCCAAACCAGGACCTTCACGCGTTGAACAAACTGACAAATCACATCTAAACAAATTAAAAACACAGAAACAATGGGAAGACGCGCGGCACTGACAGAAAACCGCAAGTAATATCTGGAATATTCAACTTTCGTCGCCATAAAAGCTATAAACTCTAGTATTTTGCCGACATGTTTGTAATATACTTCGCCTGTCCTACACCCCAGTGGTGAATAAAGCACCAGCCTGTATCCGCACAGACACTGGGTTCCATTCTTTTGACAGAAACAAACGTGGGAGTCGAGCCGTTTACTCCCCACTCACAGGCTTATCTCAGTCATGATCAATCAGGGTCCTCTGCTCCATCATAGGGCCAAAACCCAGGATTCTAATAATTTGGACTATAGTGTCTGAGGCTCAGTCTGACAGACAGACAGACAGATTTGTGTCTCAGCAGCAGCAGCAGCAACCACAGTTTCCTCTGTGTCAACGGAAAAAACAGCAGGTGCATGCAAAACAAAGCAGACACTGCTGTCGACCACTGTAAGTACTGTCTTTTGTTTAATTCTTCATATCCAAGTTTGCGCCTTTTTTCTATTTATAGTACAAACTGCTTTGACACCAATAATCTCTTTTTTATCACTTCTCAGAAATTTATTTCAATTTTGACAACATTGCTGTTTTTCTGAAGAACTGTGTCTGTTTTAGACACCGTTTTGTTGATCTCATGACAGCACAGAGGTACACTTCAAACATTCATCCATGCTGGTAGTTTTGGCTCTGGTCCCAAATTAAAAGGTATCATTAGGTGGAATGGATTGTTTGTGTCTGTTACCAAAATATCTCATGAACCACCTGAGAAATTCTAATAAACTTATTAATAAAGTACTGATCACGTTCATCTACAACTTAACTTTTAGAGTCAAGCTGATTGATGAACACCACAGCCAAATGACCTGACAAACACAAAACTGACTATAACTCAGTTAGTTTTGCAGATAACTTTTGTTGTGGTAGTAGCTGAAACTGACCCCCAACAGGTATCCTGAGTGCCCACAGATTGCATAATCATTGGAAGAATAATTTATTCAATTCAAGATGGCTGCCACAGCTGAGCTAACTGAACCGAGAAAACATAAAAAATACTTATTTAGTCGATTTTTACAGAATACTGGGTTAAAACTTGATGTGGTTGAGAGGCATGCCCATCAAATACTCTTAAGCGCTACATACTTTAAAATGTCAGCTTTAACTGAAGTCAACCCTATTTTTACTGTTAGCAAAATATCTCCAGAGCCCATGGTTCAATTCTGAGGACATTTTCAGAGTAAATATGTGGGTGTGGATTCAACTTAAATGTTAGGGTAATGTTATGTGGTGACGTCAAAATTGACGCATTACGTCATTAAGCCCCGACCCGAGCGAAACTGTCAATTTCAGAGGGGCTAAAGTGTACCTAAAAGAGATTAACTTCAAGAAGGCTGCCAAATCTGATTGCCATAATCCAAAAACACTAGCTGAGAGTCAGTGGTGGGCACAACTAAGCAAAAAGTTAGTTTCGCTAGCTCATAATCTGCTAACTAAAAATATAGCTTTGTTAATGCTAAACATGTAAAATAGTTAGCAGAAGCTAATGCTAAACAAGTAAGACTTAATTGAAGCTAGCACTAACAGCTAATCGCTAATCAGTCTGCATCACATGTCTTTTGTCTCCTTCAAGCTAAAGACTGGTGTGACTGACACAAACCTGTTGATGTTAGTTTTTTTCGTTAGCTGCTAGTGGACTTAAAATTAGCAAAACCTCATTTAGCGAAAGCTAATTAATCCACTAACGGTTTTCAAAGTAAGTGAAAAAGCTAATCCGCTAAACAAAAAGTTAGTACCACTATCAGCTGTTAGTGGGACCACACCCACCATTATTGAGTCATTCATGACACGTACTTTAAATCTCGCATGAGACCACATTTAAGTATATTCTCAAGGTTTTACTGAAATGGCTACAACTTTGTCATTTCTCAACAAAATATTATTTAAGTCTAAAACTCTGTCTGTACAGGTGGTGAGTGATATGCATTTGTTTGTTAAATGCTATGCCTTCAATTATTTGCAACATTTCATGCAGTTATGTCAACTGTATCTCCTCTCCCCTAAGCTACAAAATGCTGATGTTACATTTTTACAAGAATGTGTGTGTGTTGGGTAGCACATTGAACTGTCATCAGGAATGCTACTCTGTGAGGGAAGAATGACAACAATGGTGAGAGGAGGAGAGACAAAGGCTGACAGGAAGAATTAGTAGATAAAGAACAGGAGGGTAAACCTGTGTGGCAGGTTTGCGTCACAGAGCTCAGTCTATCATGTGAGGCAGATGGGAGGAAGAGGAGACGTAGGGAGAGGAGAAAAGCTGATGTTTTTACTTAGCGCTGCACCAACACAACAGCTCAGGACGTGAGCAGAAGTCTCAATTTGAGAAGGTATGGACTCATGTCTTCATAAAATAAGTGAGTGGAGTTTCTTTTGTTTCTTCCTGTTTAGCAAAGGTTCAGATGTTGCCCAGGTAACACAGGTGAGTGGCTTTGTGAGCAAGCAGAACAGGTGTTTCTGTAAACTGACACTCGGACTCACCTATATTGGAAAGCACCACTAGAGGCTGGCATTAAAGAAAGTCCTCCAAACCTTTTATTAAATAAAAATATTGTGCTCTGTCCAACATGTAGCACTTTTTATACATAACTACAGTTTGAACTTTGATTTTCCTTTTTTTCAAAGATGGTTTCAGTGGTTGGCACCTCCTGTCCTCTGTTCCTGCAGATCAGTTTTCAGATAAAGTGTCTTTCAGCGGATTGTATGTAAATCAAAGTGCTTTTGTTTTCAGCTCTTTTTATTCCATCTGCTGATTTGACCTGAATCAATTCATGCAAAATTTTTTATTCTTTTTGTGATCCATGGCTGACTATTTCTGTCACCATGAGACCGAAACGCTCTGCATAGAGACTGATGTTGGTGATTCAAAGCATTGTTTTTTGCTGAGTGGAATGCCCGTTAGGGGAGTTTTTCCAGTTTTTGATGCGGGCTTAGCTGACAGGTAGCCTTCAGAATGTAGCTTGTGTAAACAGACGTCATGATATGTGTTGGAAGCTGAGAGCTCCTCAGTGATTGTGCCTTTTCAGCCAGTGTGACAGGAGCACACAGAAGAGCAGGGACACGTTTTGCAGAATCAAGGTTTTAATATATTTTCTTTGATAATTTTTTTGTATCTTTTGTCATTCTTTAGGTTCCCCTTCATTCTCCACTGATTTGTTTTGACTATTTTGAGTGGTACGTCTCACCATTTTAGCCTGAGCTGTTCTCAAAATGGAACTGTGTGTGTGTGTTTTTTAGGTTGGGCAAACAATGGGAGCTACACACTGAAGTACAGTGTTGGGACTGGAGGCTTCTTGGTGCAAGAAATCCAAACAACAATGCAGATATTATTCAGGAATATTTAACTTTTGAGTGGAGTTAATTTTCCATAAAAATTCCACAAGGACACTGTAAGAAATAAAATGGAGTGTTTCAACAGTGCAGCCTGAAAGACTGTTGCTTGGAATTAAACAAAGATCATGTTTTTGTTCTGTTTTTGGTATCCTATGACAGAAGATCATTAACTTTTCTTAGGGTTTGGAAAAATGGACTTGTCTGTGCTGTCTTCTCAAACAAGTGACAACAACATGTCAAGTCCAGGCACTCGTTTCACTATCCGCTCGGCCAACTCCCCGTCTTATATGTTCACTCGCAGGTCCGGCATCAGGAGGAAGGAAACGTCTGAAGCGTCAAAAGAACAGGAGAAATGTGGGACACATATAGGCACAAACAATTCAACAAATGATGAGAACAAGAGAGTCAAAGATCAGAGTGAGGAGAGGGAAGCATCAGTTTGTCAGTTGACATCAAAGTTGAACCAGAATGGCACGGCGGCGGACAAAACAAACCAAGAGAATAACGCTGATGTAGGTATAAACTCTGTATTTGAAAGGCCGGGAAGATCCAACCTGCCAAGTAGAAGTCAAAGTTTTGACTGGAGATCAAGAACGAGGAGCCCTGTTCGGAGTCGCAGAACTGACTCGTCCATGCTGTCAACTAAAAGAGAAGCTGACTTTAGTAAACACGCAGGAGGTTTAGAGGAAAGCAGCACAGAATCTGGGATCAACATAATGAGAAAGGGGACATCTCTACATCTAAAAGAGAGCCCTGTGAATCACAGTGACCTGGCTTTGGACAAAGCCAACAAAGTAAAGTCTCTCCCCTCCAGGTTTAGATCTGAGTATGGGCATGGCTCAGGATTCACAGAGACTTTATTTGAGCCCAAAGGCGGTCAGAGTATCCAAGAGCGGATACAGAAACTTTATGAATCAGTCGGCGAAAATACAACAGGAGGAACTTTTCCCAGGCGGTTCTCAACAGGAGATAACTCCAGTCCAGTGCACTCCAAGGTGTCCTGTATCTGGACTCAAAAGGACTCCAGCACTTCAAGGTCTGAGACTTTGGTTTCTCCAGAGACATCAAAAACCAAAGAGAACTCGCCATCACAGCAGTGGCAAGGGTCATTCAGCAGCAAGAATTTGGAGGGACCTAACTGGAGTAAAGACATGATGGAAATTGGCACAAAATCCCTGGACAGAGCAAGAAGCAGGAACTCTGTAGCAGCTCAGATCAGGTCTGCCAGAACTGCAGGAGAGAATTTTGGAACTGCACAGCCAAAAAATATTTCAGAGGACAGAAATGAACAGCTAAAAGTACAAGAAAAGATCAAAGAAAAAGCTGAAGGAACAATAAAACAAACCAAACCCAAGAGTGTTACAGATGACAAAGACGTGTTTGACACGAATCCTCAGAAGATCGCGCTGAAAACAGCTGATGGGAAGAAGCTTCCAGAGACTCAGTCGGTCCATTCTTCAGCCAGTGTGAGAAATAAGATCAATCAGTTTGAGGCTCTGACACAGAATGCAACAAATGGAATACAGCTACCGAGATGGCCATTTTATTCACCGACACATCCCAAGGGCCACAATGGTGTGAAGAAGAGCAGGTCAGCAAAAGAAATACGTGAACGAGGGGATAAGTGGGAGATGACAAGAGATGGCAGAGAGGATGAAAAAGCGAGAGAAGACGGCAAGAAGTTTGTGTCAAAGAGGTCCTTATCGGTGGACGAGGTCGGACTACGCTTGGGGCAGATAGAGACCGAGGGAAAGGATTCAGTAGACAAGGACAAAAACTACCTCTCTGTGGATTTAGATAAATGTTCCAGACTCAAAAAAACAATGTACCTTCCTCTAGATGAAGGAACTCAAAGACACAAAAAAAAGTTTTACCTTCAATCCAATTTGTTCAAAGATTCGAGCCCTGAAGACTCGAGCAAGGAGGATACAACAAGCAACAGCGTGCCATCCCCACATTCAGTCCCTGCGCAGCCACATCAAGAAACTCCATCACCTGTTAGTGACGACGATGAGACTCCAACAAACATCCCCGACAGCTTGTCTTTAACTATTCCTGCTGCGCCAACAGAAAAAGCCTCTTTCCTTGCAGTTAATAAAAGAAAGAAAACTTCTGTTATCGTGCAAGAAAATGAAACTGACTCCCCTCCTCTTCCTGCCACGAACTCCGAAAGCAACACTTCAGACGTCTTCTATCCAAATGTTGAAACAGCCTACCCGAAGGGAAAGAAGCAGCTGTTGGACCTGAACGCTTGGGTGGCGGGCCTGAACCCTGCATACAAGGGCTGGAACGGGTACATCAGTAATGACGAGGACGATGACGAAAGCACACAGAAGGACGATGATTCAAACTATGATTCAGACTCTGGGGATTCCTCTGTGACCATCACCAGCAGTAAGAGCCAATCAGATCGCAGGAGTTTCAGTCTGAGGTGGGTAATGTTTGTAATATCCGAGGTCATCCAAAAAGCTGCTGCTTCTTTCTGTGCTAATCCTCAGTTTCTTGCTGTTAGTCTTGCAGAGCTGTGTAATTTTTCTGGTGTTGAATATGAATTGGATGAGGACGTCGATGAGTGGGAGCAACATAATCGGCGCTCCGCCTCGTTGAGCTCGGACTTGTCGGCGTTCTCTTGCGTGTCTTTGATGCCTGCCGAGGAGCTCGACAAGCTGCTGGAGGACGTCAAAGATCTGGGGGATGAAACTCTGCAGGTACAACAACTTATTAACTTCTATGTACATGTTTCCTCTTTGCTTGTTTAGATGTTTACTTAATCCAAGAAATGGTGGTATGGGTTCATGTAAATATAAATTTTTCACTCTTTCTTTCAGGAGTATGATGACATCCAGGTTGTTGTTCTTCATAAGGAGTTTGGGGTGGGACTGGGCTTCAGTCTGGCAGGAGGAGCAGACCAAAACAAACCTATCACTGTGAGAAAACACTACTTTTTCCTTTCCCATGATAAATATTACACCACCATCAGGCTTGTCACTACTTTTGTTTCTCCTGGTTTCCTCCTCAGGTTCACAAGGTGTTTCCTTCAGGTGTTGCAGCCAAGGAGGGATCCATAAGGGAAGGGGATCAGGTTTTGTCCATCAACGGCACTGCACTGAGTGGGAATGCCCACTGGGAGGCCATACGGGTCTTAAAAAGGGCGAAGATTCGGGACATGGTTGTGGTTGTGTTGAGGAAAGGTGATGTCAATGGTGCTTCACAGAAGATAGTGCATAAAAATAACAAGCGTGCAGCACAGAGTCAGCAGGAAACCGGTAAGGGGGTAATGCTTTACTAGGTTAGCTGAAAATGTTTTAGAGCTGTTTAAAGTGACAACTTTTGTCTCTTCACCCCGCCAAGGCCAACGTGTGTGTGTGCAGCTGCAGAAGAACAGCAGAGATCTGGGCTTCAGCCTGCATGGAGGTGTGGGCTCCAGAGAGGGGAACAGACCACTCACTGTACAGAAGGTCTTCCAGGGTGAGCAGAATATGGTCACCAATATAAAAAAAAAACGTTTACTTCAACTGTAAAACAAAGACTGCAAAAATGCTGTAGGTTGTTTAGTTTTTATAAATTAAAAAGATATATATAGTCACACACGGCCCGTATTATTGCAAAGCATACTGGGTAAATAATGATGTTTACTGGGTGTTCTGGTGTGAGCTCTGTCCACAGGAAGGTTAATTTTGGACCATGTCTAAGGTTCAGCCCTTTTACATGAAACCGAAGCATGTTGGCAGACAGAAGAATGTAGAAGTGATTCAGTCTGCAACTGAAAATGATGATTAAGGACAACAGAGCTGCTTTATGGAAGGAGAACCTCAGCTCAGCCTGTTAGCCTACACTTTAGCTCCAGAGCTAATACATAAATGGCAATATAGCATTAGCGTCAAGCTAATACATATTTGAAGCAATACAGCTCAATAATGCTAATAATGTTAGCTCGGGAACTAACGCCAAATATATACTGTATATGTTACCAATACATATGTGGTGTTAGTTTATATAAAGCAAACACTATATCCCTAAATATATGTATTATTGCCCATCATCATTTCCAGTTTCAGGCTGAATCATTTCTACATTCTTCTCTGTCAACACGTTTGGTTTCATTTTAAAGGTCAGACATTGTCCAAGATGAACCTTTCTTGGTGGATATAGAATTATCAGCATCAGCTATAATGACATTGATCCTTGTTGTTGTTTAAGATTGTAAATCCATATAATTATTTTCAATAAACCTTTTTTCAACAATTTTCCCTGTTGATTAATTTATATTTCTAAAAATATTAGTAGGACAAAACAAGGGCTGCAAAAATAATTACAAAAGCTTCATCCTTGTTGAATAATAACCTAACAATTATAGCTTTACTTGGTTCTATTTTAGGCATTATTTTATCAACTCAATATTTGAATTGATGTCGATGAGGCTTTGTTCAGTAGTGTTACACACTTTATGAGATGTTTTTATGGCATCTTCCAGGTATATTTTCAAAAAATCATTTCATACTCCAGTGTTAAAACATGTGAGGGTATGACCTCATCTGTCTGTGGACATTTTTTTGTGCAAACGCTAAATTGATAACCCTTTAACTTAAAAAAATCCCAATTGCACAGCTGGACACCTCCAAGGATGATCACTATTGGTTTAAAGTTTATGGGGTCAAAGGTCAAGTTCACAGACACATTAAATTGATCATGGTGTAACTCCACAAATAATAGAAAACATCATCAAACTATGGCTCCATATCGAATCTTATATTAAGCAAGACCATTTCCACCAAAGGAGTTGAGTGTTATTGGTGAGGTCTACTACTCTGATCATAAAATGGTTTGGGTCGGCATCAACAGGTAAATTCTTCACACCTTTTTTTTTTTTCCTTTTCAGGAGGTCCTGTTGATAAGGTTTTTCCTGGCGATGAAGTTGTAGAAATTCAACATGTCAGCTTGTTGGGTATGAGACGTCTGGATGTTTGGACTTTCATCAGAAAACTTCCACCTGGACCGGTGGAGGTGGTTCTTCATCGCCCCCATAAACAGCAGCATCCATGAGGGTTAGAAAGGCCCATTCTGCAAACCAGAAACCAAAACCTTTTCACTTCAAACTGCCTGCAGTGGAACAAAACTTATAGAAAGTTTTAAATGCTTTAGATAATTGACTGTTGTGAAGTCAGCTTGAACTTGTCTTAATGTGAATGGAAACCAGTTCAAATGTCATTTTTAACAGCATTACATGAACCTCCAGGCCTGGTGTGATACTACTGCAGCCAGAATTAACTTGCACCTATAACTTCCATGTTTATCAAGTCAACCAACATTCTCCAGAGAGAAGTTTGTAAATGTTGTAAAAGCTCTTAAAACCCCAGCACTTGTTGTAATATTTTGTGAATAACTTTTCTATTTTATGTCTTTTTAATAAATGCTAAAAAAATTGAGTTAATTATTCCTACTTTAACTACAGAAAGGGTGAGTTTTTTCCGTTTTCACTTCACAGAAAAAAAACACAAAAATTACTTTATATGCAGTGGTGGGCACAGTTCTGCTAACGGCTATTAGCTGAGCTAACAATTTTGTTTAGCGGACTAGAGGTCTTGCTAACTTTGGAAGCTGTTAACAGACTAATTAGCCTTCATTAAATTTAGTTCTGCTAACCTTAAGTTCAAACAAAACAACTATCCCCTTACATGTGACGTATGCCTGTGTCATGTGCCTTGTGCATGTGCGTAGCAGCTTTAGCATTTGGTGTTTCCACCTGCATTAGTCTGTGGAAGGAGATGAAAATGTGTGACCGGATAAATGACAGTCACCTTCGTCCACTCAGATCCTTGTGATGCAGTTTTTACAACAGTTTTATGTTTAAACGATAGAACTTGAGTTGGTGGTTAAAAGTTAACATTAGCTTCCACTAATTTATTTACCTGTTTGGTGGTCTAAAGCTTGAGAAGCCAATTTTTTTAGGTAGTAGATTGGAGTTTAGCAAAGCTAACTTTTTTTTTTTATAAATATATATTTTACAATAAAACAGTTTTTTTTATTGTGTGAAAGCTTAACAAGAATTCACTCTGTCATTTTTATTTTCTTTATTTTCTTTATTTTTTTCTTTCTTTATTTTTCTTTATTTTCTTTTCTGTAGCACATTGCACACTTCTGCACACTGCTGCAGGTAAGATACTGACAGCTTAAAAGTGCTCCACACTGAAAAATTGAACTATTTCTGACTATGAAGCATATATATATATATTTTACACATTACCATCTACCATCAGAATTTCAATTTACAAAGTCACCTTTGAGATTTTTTAAATAGTAGAGAGTGATACATTTTGACCTGCTCCTCATAAAGGCTTAGCTGATTAAAATCTTGTCAGCAAATTTACTTTGTAGGCACACATGGCTCTGAGAATTATAATAATAGTAATAACTTTTGTTTTACCAGGTGAGTCAATTGAGAATCAGTTCTCATTTACAATGACAACCTGGACTAGAGGCAGCAACACAAGTAAACACAGGCATTATCAGCAAGCACACATTGATAAACTAACTAATTATTAGGGTTATGTAATTTGCTAAGAGTTCAGAGTTCATAAAGAAGATTGTTCTGACATGCAGATCTTTTCTGATGCAAGGAGTTTTGCTTTAGCCAGAAAAAGAAGTTGCAATAAAAACTGTATGACGTGTACAATTATTTAATGTAGCTGCTTTTTCACTCTGCAAGTTATTTTAAATAAAAGCCAACCTACAGATTAATTCTTCATGTTTATCTAAGAGCCAGCAGGAGGTTTGCAGCATCTCAATTAAATTGATGAAAAAACATATAATCATTAAAGTGCTGATGCTCATTTGTCAATAAAATCTGTAAGTTAGCTTGTTGGTTGTATAAACATCTTATGGCTTATTACCCTCTTTTATAACTACTATATAACTAACTATATCTGATTCTACTATGGTCTTTGTTCTTATGAGCAATCTCTAACACATGTGGCACATTTTGTCCTCTGCACCAGCCAATCCTGAGGCGTTACAGCTTCATAAATGAGCGATAGTATTTTTTTTCTGGCAAGGAACAAAACCAAAGAGACGAAGAGTTTGCAGCTCACTCATGTTTGGATGCTCAGGTTTGTCTGAGTTTTAATTCCTCTCCCTGAGGACAACTTGCCTTCACTGAAGCTCATCCCAGCAGCTCCTGAGTCCAGGGTCAGAGGTGGAGGGAGATCTAACTCAAATTCAGCCATGTTGAAGCTGCAGACACTGAAAGTTAGAAATGCCTTGATACGAGAATGCATGGCTGAGTTTCTGGGGACTTTTGTCCTGCTGGTAAGTCCCACTCCAGTCCTAAGTCGGAAATTTTTAAAGTTTAAACAAAATCTTCATTGTGGATTGTCTTTAAATACCAGAACCATTACCAGATCAATCTTAACACTTTTCCTGCAAGTTACACTTCATTTAATCCAAGAAATAATTAAGTTCATAAGAAATACTTTCATTGCTTGATTTGTAAATCTTCAGATTTGATGTCAAATTGATTCAGCTTGTAATTACGTCAACTTTAGGGGAAAGATGAGATGAAATGGAAAATTAAATAATAAAACTATATTTTTTTCCTTTTAAGAGCTTTATTTAACTTTAGACAATTTTAAATCAAAATGTTTCATTTTATTTGTCAAAAACCTTTTTTAAAATTCCCTTATTTTTAAGCCTACAATAAAAAGCTTTGGAACATTTCAGCCCTTAACCATTTCTATGAAGGTCATTGTTTCTCATCTTCACTCTAAAAAATGAAATGTTGGATTTACTTAACCATGTTATGTCAACTGGTTCCACTTAACTGAGTTGAGTAAATTCAAAGCAACATACCAGATTTTTAACCAAAGAACATGAGTATGTTGCTTTGAATTTACTCAACTCAGTTAAGTGGAATCAGTTGACATAAAATGGTTAGGTAAATCAAACATTTCATTTTTAGAGTGTTGACCATACAAAGTATTGAAATGTTTTAATTACAGCTTTAATATTTCCTTATGTGCAGCACAACTTGGATATGTTTTGTTGTAAAGATTTTCACACATAAACCATTGGGCAGATCAGAACTGCAAACACGGCGTTCTGCATTCTTGTCGGTTCAACAAAAATCATATTGTCCCACAGCAATGCTGCCAACAAGGAAGCTTTCCTTTTAAAGAACCCTGATTAAACCTACCATTACTATTAAACAGACTTGTTGTTGGTCTTAACTAACGGATCTATGTATTTTTTTTTAAAAAAGAGCTGAAATACTCACTGATCTGATCAAAATACATGATTAGTCAGGTTTCAGGTTTGCTTCAGAATGCACTAGAAAAAAATGCCAGGTTTGCAAAAAATGGAATAGTATTTCCTTTTGGCGCATAGGTTAAGGTGACATTTATGAGTGCAATTAAAGCCATGCCTGGACTGTATGATTATGTCAGCTGGTGATTAATAATGCTTCTTGATGCTGGCTCAGGAACAAAGATTAAGGCTGACCCACTTTGGATCTTGCCTTTGCCCCGTTTGTACTGAAATTCCTCCAGTTTTCTCGAATATGTTTCACTTGATGCACCGTGGAATAAGAAATGTTCAAATTCCTACTAAACCACTAATTTGACTAATAGTGTAGGCAAGTACTAAGGGCACTGTCCATCTCAGGGGCACCACAAATGGGGGACGAAAAAAATGTTTACAGCTTTTTATCAGGTTATAGTTGAATTAGTCTGTATAATAATCACTGGTTCCTCAGGTATATGAAGGTAACTTGTTCTGTGGGTTTCTACATGAAAACCACAGAAAATATTGATTTTTATGTTGTTTTATTAATCCCAAGAATTTAGTAAAATGCTCTTCAAAAGGCTAGAAAATAGAAAGTAGATCATTTACAAAATTTTCCAGGGTAGCATACACATGGAGCTCCACAGCGGCTCATTAACATGAACAAGTGTTCCTCGTCACTGTCAGAAGATGTTAAGTATGAGGTAGACTTCTATATATATTGTTAACTATTTTAATTGGACAACCTGGTTTGTAAAAATAAAAAAGTAATAATATCAAAGATAACACCATTTAATTTGGTATGGAAATTTTTGTAAATTGGCAGTGAGATTTAGAAAATTGCACCAGGGGCGCCACCAAGGGTGCTAAGTTGTCTAGGGCCGGCCCTGTTTGTTTGAAATAAAGTGACAAGACTGTTTATTTTTTTCATTCTCCAACCTCCGTTACTTTATCCCAACAATTTTTTCCTTTGGTTTGTTTTGTTTTTATGATGTCAAATGTTAAAGTAAATATAAAACTTCCTTTTTTCTTCTATCCCATCAATTTTTTTACTTGTATTATTTTACACTAAAGAAAAAAACAGCCTTTTTAGAGCAGCTTACAGCTCATCAGTGACCTCAGCTTGTACTGAATCATATAAGAATGTTAATTAAAATGAAAACATTCAGTTTTTTAAAACTTTTATTATGTATCTGCTCATTTTGATAAATTAGCTGTTCGAGTCTAAACCTGATTATGAACACTAGGTTTTAGCTTACCCTAACGTTATTTTCTCCTTGACGTCTAAATGTAATTTTTCTGTTTTACTTGAAGCTGTTTGGCTGTGCTGCAGCTGCGCAGGTCAAAACCAGCAGAGAGACTAAAGGCCAGTATCTGTCCACCAACATGTCCTTCTCTGTGGGCGTGATGTCAGCCATGTACCTCACCAAAGGCATTTCAGGTAAAAGTTTGTTATTATTGTATAACAGAAGAACTCAGTATATCATCTTGATCAACAGCAGGGGAATAAAATCTAATTAGATTAATTATAGAATAAGAGTTATAACTTTAACAGCAGTTAATAACTGACCTGTCTTGTTGACCTTATAAAAACACATAAAAGTTTTCTAGTGGTCAGTATGATTATGTCACAGAGATGACCAGAGATCCAATTAAGCTCCTTTATTTTTATCAGTGTTATTTTTTTCTCTTTTGTCTGTTTCTCCTTAGGTGCCCACCTGAACCCAGCAGTGACTCTGAGTTTTTGTGTGTTGGGGCGTGTTCGATGGTCACGGATGGTGCCGTACTGCCTCTCACAAATCCTGGGGGCGTATGTAGCCTCAGCGCTGGTCTATCTGGTCTACTATGGTTAGACTATTATTATTATTGATTGATTTTCTACCCACCTTGTCCTGTTCAAGGTTGTAGAGAGAGGCCTGGATCACAGTGCATCTTATATTAGTAGCTTGGAATTTAACCGGTTTTTAATAGAACAATAAAATTAATATAAGTGAACCAATTATTTAAATAATATTTTAAAAAATTTCAAATTTACCTATTGAACAATAATAAATTAGTTCATGAGGTTAGGTTAAAGTTTATCCTTACACCACATTTAAAAACATGTGGCCAAAGTGATGGAAAATCTGCAAAATAAAATTAATAAAAATGAAATTGTTGAGTTTCAAAGAAAATCAAAACATGGATCTCAGCTTTATAGAGCAAGAGAAGTTAATTGATGAGATAACAGCATTAAAAATGCTAAAACATGCACAAAAAACAAGTAAAAATGACTAAAATCAATATTAAACTTAAACATGTCTAAACTGGGAATTTTCCGTCCGTTTCCGTCCGTTTTCTTCCGCTTATCCGGGGTCGGGTCGCGGGGGCAGCAGCCTAAGCAGAGAGACCCAGACTTCCCTC
>JARVJO010000305.1:12057118-12078392 GCA_031762555.1 Cynodonichthys magdalenae
ACCCGGCCACCAGGCGCCCGCCAACGTGCCCCACCTCCAGGCCTGGCTCCAGAGTGGGGCCCCGGTGACCCGCGTCCAGGCGAGGGAACACTCGATCCATTTATTTGACTCATCATAGGGGTCTTTGGGCTGCACTTTGTCTGATCCCAAAATCAATATTAAACTTAAACATGTCTAAACTGGGAATTTTCATTTAATTAAAATAAAACCATATTAAAAAAACTTGCAGTGAAGGAAAATAATAGATCAAGAAGATTCCAAGAAAAGTTAAGACTGCAACTAAAAGTTAAAATATGCCAACCAGTGGAGGTTCCTGCTGGTATCTGTTGGTGTTTTGTAACTAAAACAAACAGTTTAAAACTATTTCTATTGTTCAAAAAAATAAATTTTTTGTATTTTCGTTTTTAATTAACTTGTTTCCCAAAGGCTGTCAGAACAATCCAATGTTGGTTCATTTGCATTTATTTCTATAAAAATTACAAATTCTGTGCCTGAAACTCAAAGATGTGAGTTTTAATTGTATAAACGTGCTCACAGCTGAAACCTAATGTTTGACCTGTTTTTGTTCCAGATGCAATAATAAAGTTTAGTGAAGGAGTTTTGACTGTTTATGGCCCAAATGAAACAGCTTCCATATTCGCCACATATCCATCAGAATACCTGACGTTAGGTCGGAGTTTTCTTGATCAAGTAAGTTTGGTTAAACTTCAGCCCACCCTTCAGCGTCTGTTTACTGAAACCAGGTGTGTTGTCAGGTTGTGGGCACAGGCATGCTGATGTTGTGCATCCTGTGTTTGGATGAAAAGAGGAACACCCCGGCTCCCTCAGAGCTCATCCCTGCCATCGTTGCGGTGATCGTCCTCGGCATCTCCATGTCGATGTCTGGAAACTGCGGCGCCGCCATCAATCCTGCTCGGGACCTGGGCCCCCGCCTCTTTACTCTCAGTGCAGGCTGGGGCACTGAAGTCTTTACGTAAGACCTGTGTTCCTGCACACAAACCCACAAACACACACCACAAACTCTGATTCAACCAGAGATTATATTTCCAGGGAATACTTTCAAAAACTGCAGTCAAAATTCTGTGACAAATACCAAAAACATTTTCTGTTCTCACTTCTGTCACTAGTTTTTTTTTATTTTTTTGAGCTTTTTTTTAAAATCTAACTACTTCTGCGTACTTTGTGCTATTTCACTCATTCACAGATCAAATAGGTCAGCTTATTCAGTAAACTGGTAGTATTTTTGTAACTCCTATTCTTAAAATTACAAAATATTTAAAGTTATTTACACATTATCTCCATAGAAATACATTTAGATCTATTTAATTCAAAAACATTGCTTTCTGAAATCTGTATAAGCTACATTCTCTATATTTGTCTTATGCTACTTTTAGCAAACAGTTTGTCATTTTTAGCTTTTAGCTACCATTCTGCTGCTTTATCTTGTAATTATTATACTGCTACTAAGCTGACCTTTTGCACCTTTGACCTTTTAGCCATAGTTATACTACTTTTAGCCTTTAGCTGGTGTTCTGCTGTGTTTAGCTTTTAGCAATATTGTTCTGCTCTTTAACTTCTAATAGCCTTTAGCTACATTTTCTTTTTGTGCCAGTCATTTACTTAATCTTCTGCTTTAGTGCCTAGCAACCATTTTGCTAATTTAGCTTTCAGTTAGTCTTTTGCTACTCCTATATTTAAGCTAATGTGCTATTTAGAGTTTTTAACTTGTGTTTTAGCTTGTATTCTGCTTCTTTTAAACAACTCAGTTTTAGCTTTCAGACAGTTTCTGGCTGCTTTTATTGGTCTCTGGTCTTTTTTCTGGTCTGAGCTTTAAAAAACAGTTTAATCATCTTTAAATCAATACTTTACATTTTCGAAAGTGTGGTTTAGGTTAGGAATAGTTAGTTAATATCTTACCAGTTGTAGATAGTTTCTAATTTTATATTTTAACCAAACAGAAAACAAGATCTTGAATTTTTTTAAATAAAGTTTTTAACGTGTGAAATTGCTCCTCAGGTGTTACAACTACTGGTTCTGGGTCCCTCTGGTGGCCCCTCCCATTGGAGCTGTTTTAGGTTCTTTCATGTATTTGATCTTCATCCACTGGCAGCTGTGTGACCCAGAACTCCCTGAGAACCTCCCTGAAGTCCACACCATCAGCGACAAAACCAGGAAACATGTCATCGGCTCAGAAAAAGAAGAAGTGTTAAAGACTGCACATTTTTAATTGTTACAGCAATTTAAAAACAAAAAAAAAAACTTTTTTGATAATAAAAGACTGTATTACCTCTTACCTGTTTTTCTCAGCTGTAAATGTGTAACATCTAATTTAATCAGTTAAACACCTTGAAATAACTAAATTAGACGTACATTACAATATTATTTCATTATGATTTATTGTAACTTTTGTAAACTGTAATTAGCTAAAAGGAAAATTTTCCTTTAACTGCCATTTTTTGATGTATTAAGCTAAAAAATAGTACATTGGTGGATGAGAATATATCCATATCCCATACTGAATCCAAATTTTAAAAAATCCAAGATGGTTGTGAGAACTATTTTCAAATAGATAGAACTCAAAAAGAACTGAAAATTGGTGTGGTGGAAGCTAAGAATTATCACCATCCCATACTGAATCTGGAAAAACTAAAATATAAAAATCAAGATGGCCAACACAGCAAAAGGAATAACTGCCCATAACTTGGCCGTTTTTTAGCCATATAGAGCTGGAATTTGGTATGGTGGTAGCCAAGAGAAACCCTCAAAACCCACACCAAGAGGTAAGCCCCATAGTGGAACTTTTTTAGTCTGAATTAGTTGAGGTATATGCAGCATGCTCAGTGATTGTGCTATACGTTCACAAGTTCTTCTCTATTTGTTCTTCATAGGTCTTGCTGGAACAGTTGTAAACACGGCTGTATTTTCTAACAATCCTCAAAGTTTTCCACTTGTCTAGCACTTTTAGAAGCAAAATGATAACTTCAAGCGCAATTGTGCATAAACAAACACGCCCACAAAGTTCTGACCAATCACAGAATACTTGTCACATACCCCTGAGAGAAAAAAAAAGTTCTGCCAAAAGCTTGTGGGTGAAACAAAGTGACATAAATGTTGTCAGTGAGAGCAGGACTGAAGCATAAATCAGCCTTCAGTCCTGTTTGTCTCCTTACCTGTCTGCTGCAGTCAAGTTGCTGACTGTTCATAAATGCTTCTCAAAATCCCACTTTCAGACTTTCCCTTTAAATTGATTAGGAGTTGCATAAGTAAAATTACAGCATATGATTTTCTCTGTTTTTGTAAACCTTTGTAACAAAAAAATAAAACATTGTAGCTTTAAAACAGCATGCTGTTATTTAGTGTAAAACCTGTTACTGATATCCTCCAGTAATACACACACACACACACACACACGCACCCATATATATACTGTATATAACCTATAATGAGCTGTCACACCGCAGATGGTCTGTAAATAAGAGTAAAATGTTGGCTTCCTCTCAGAGGAAACTCCTTACTGTAATAGCTTGTTGAACACAGCCAACAAAGGCAGCCATAATGGATATTGATTAGGGAATAAAACCATTTATATCGATGTTTGTGTTTTTTAATATACTGACTTGTTACTCTAATGAGTTGTTTAGTTTTTAATGAAATGCCTTTTTGAACATTATGTTAAACAACAATAATATTAACAGTCAATACCATTTTAATCAGTAATAGAAAGCAATGTTGTTCATTCATTGCGTCGTTTCAGGACTGAAAATAAAATAACAATTGTTATTGTTTACTTTCATTGTACAGGTTTTTATTTTAGATATGATTTTTTTTATTTTGTTTTATACCGACACATGACATTGGTGAAGGTCAGGTTAATGTGTTCAATCTTTTTGAGGCTTCTGGTGTCACAAAAATTATAGATAAGTTGGGTGACAATTCTTTAAATATGGGTCCCCCCCTAAATCTGTCATAGTTTTCTTTTTATTAGAGGAAGTTAAATGAATAATAAAATAATCCATTGTCTCAAAATTTTAGTAACAAAAAGAAAAGACAGGGAGAGATGTGGGTATGTTAATCTGACAGCAGGGGGCGCTGTAGTTCAAAATAAACTCATACAGTGTATTGACGAACAGGAAGATTCGCTTTTTCGGGACTTTTCGAAACTTTACAGAACGTTAATGCTGCTAAAAACCGGTTTACGCGTTTAAATTAATATTAGTAAATTGAAATCTGTAGCTACTTCCTAGGCGCAGGTTAAAGCGGTGAGAGCAAAATCAGCAAAAATGTGTTTTCTGGGAGCAGGAAGTTCTGATGGAGAGAAGGTGAAGGAGGTGCTGCAACCCGTCCTCCTCCTCCTCCTCCTCCTGATGCGAGCAGCCAGCAGAGCATCTCCGGTGTCTGGTTCCACCTCAGTGGCCTCAGTGGCCTCAGAAACATCGACAGAAGTCCGAACCTGAACACCATGACCTCCACATCCGGAGAGTTTCCAGCAGAAACCAGTTTGTAACTCACGGCTGAGGAGGTAAGGTGTGTTTGTGTTTCTTTACAGCTTCTCATCAGTCGTAAAAATATGTTCTGGATATTTTTCAGATGGAGATGTCCTATTTACTTTTCTTCTTGAAAAAGCCCCAGTTCTGATTACAGTAATTTGAAAATAAGTTACCTGTCACATTTCCTAAACTAAAAGTTTATTTTACGACATGTTGATGAACTACGTCTAAAGCTTTTTGTGTTAAACATTTTATAGCCTCCAGCAATGATTGAACTACAAAAATAAATAAATAAATAAAAAACAGCAAAAAGCTAAATGTCTCAAATTGCTAACTAGAAGGTAAAAATAGCAAAACGCTAGCTTCAAATAAAAAATATCTAGCTAAGAGTTAAATGTGGCAAAATGCTAACTAAAACTAAAAGAAGCTGAAAGCTAGCAAAAGTGATCAATCTAGCCAAAAGCTAAAACTTGCAAGCACTAGCTTAAAATAATAATAATATAAAATATTGATGATAATAATAATAATAATAATAATAATAATAATAATAAGAAGAAGAAGAAGAAGAAAAACATCAAAAACTAAATGTCTCAACATAGCTAAAATAGCAAAACACTAGCTTCAAGTAAACACAGAATAATAAACACTAAAATAGTTTGGCTATAACGGTTAAACAGCAGTCTGTTTTTTTGGTTTTGTTGTGTGCCTCTATTTAAAAGTTTCCCTCCAGATTTCCAGTAATTAGTCTGTAGTTTACAGTAAAAGGATGAGGTGTTGATGTTACAGGATGTAAAGAAGAATGAAATTTAACTCAATGTTCTTACAAACTAAGTTTATTGATTACCTGGCTCCTGTTCCTAAAATATATTGTGTACTTTTGTTACAGATGTACATCAATACGTATTATACTTGAATACAAGATATTCATTGTAATGGCAACATTTAATTTATCCTTTAACACAGATGTAGTTTGTTATCAAGGGAGGTTAATTTAGTTTTTTTAATGAACATTGAAATATTTCTCAGTCTTTGTTTCAGTTTGATGCTCTTGTGTTTTCTTGTAAAAATGAAACTCACTGTGGCTTATGGTACTTTCTAATAGGATGTCAAACAAACAAAAAAAGTAAAACGTGGTTTCACCAGAGGAAATAAACACACATATAAAATGTTGTACAGCATGAAGACACGAGCTGCTGTATGAAGAGTTATCACAAGAAAAGAAATCTGACATAATGACATAAATGCTCATTTATTACATTAAACATAAAGCTTAATTCTCAGTAAACCTATGTTTACGCTTATTAGAAGCTAATAAAAATTATGTTTATACCTATTTCTAAAATGTAAATTTGTATGTGGCCCTTGGGGAAAATAGTTGCCTGCTCTAATTACTCTAACTGTAACAAAGATGAAAGAATTTCTGCCCGCGGGTCAAAAAAAGTGCTCAGTTTGTTTTTGTGTTTTTTTGTCAGTTTCCTCTGGTTTTTCCTCACACCTTCAGCAGTCAGTTTTCAGTGGTTCTGTAGGGTTTTACATGGTGCCAGATTGAAGTTCTGAGAGCGGGAGGGGTGTGAACATGACTGACGAGCAGAGAGAAGTGAGAGAAACTCTCACTTTTACTCTGTTGACTCTGACAGACAAGTACAGAAGAGAAGTGAGACAGGATTTCCCAAAGACATGAGAGGAATTTGCTGAACTTTTATCTCCTGAAAAATTCTTGTTTCTGCAAAATTAATTTCCTTTTGAATTCAGCTCTTTTGAAGTTGATTTAAAGATTGCTGTTTAAGAAATGAAATTGCAAAAATCTTATTTTTTACCCTTTTTGAATAGATATCTTCTTAAAGATTTTGCTTTTACTTTTAAAAACAGCAGATATTTGTATTTGTTTGATTTTGTGCACGTTTTTTGCAACTTGCATCCAAAAAAGTTTGAACATTCATTCATTCAGTCTATAGCCTTTGTTCATTTGCAGACTTCTTATGCAATTTTCTTTGGAGTTTTTGAGGTAACTTTAAGACACATATAGAGACATATTTTTTACAAGTTTTATTGCACATTGAACTTAAAGAGTCTTTTAAGACTTCAGGGGGAGTTTTACTATTAAACAATTGTTTTAATTTGCCTTTAGAACCATTCTCAAACTAAGTTTCCAGCTCTCAGTTTGACGTTCACAGGTCCTGTTTTTGGACAATCACGTTATTTACTGAAGAAACAGTTTCCTTGAAACACTTTGCTTTCTTCTAACAGTCTTTGTAAGACACCAGAATTTTCACTTTCAAACAGATGTACAGCTGCTTTGAGGAAAGAGCAGATTATTGGCTCAAACTTTTACATTTTTAATAAATCAGTCTGTAGGCCTTTGAACTTATGAGCTCAAATCACTTAGGAAGCCAAATTTTTCCTTTATCGCTTCTTTTTTACTTTAAAATGTATAAAAAAATAATGATTTTTTTCCCCCCAAAATGATTACATTTATTATTAATCTACTTAACTAGTTACAGTAACAGCAAAGTTAGACAAAGTAGGAAAGGAGTGATGTAAGGAGTGTGTTGAGAGCTTGTTTAACAAAAGGAGAGACTGTCTTAAAGAAAAAAAGATCCCAGAAACAGTAGCTGAAAGCTAATCGTCTTGACTCGCACAGAGAAAGGCAGACCAGCTCTAGAATATTGATTGGCTGCTCGCTGTCTTTAGCCTCTGTCTGCTGTATGGCGAGCATCTTGTAGTATGCACTATTAAACCCTGGAGGATGATGTTTAATGCTTCCTGTCTGCATCTTCGTCTGTCATCCTCTCTCAGCTCTAACTGGGAAAACATTGAATAAAAGCATCGAGGTGTTTAATAGTAAAACGTCAGCACCATTAGTATAGAAGTGAAGATGTTTAAATAATACCCGACAGACAGACTTTTCTCTCAGTCTGAATTGTATTTTTTTATTCTTTCAAGTTTGTTGTCCCATAAGGCTCAGTTACAGGTCCTCTATTTGTTTCGATTCTTGACAAACATCAAATTTAATTCAGCTTAATATGCCAAAGATTCGCAAATCTTATCTTCCCTTCGAACAGAAGGCTTCAGATCCTTTAACAGGTTTGTTTTTGTCTCTTAGAGCTTCCTAATGGAGAACTCTGCTGGTGATGTCACCCATTATCTGTTACTCTCCCAAATAATCTGCAAGTCGCATGGATTATATGGAGACTCAATGTTAATATCATAACATAAAAGGACATTCTAGAAGTTAATTTTGACACATTTGACTTCAGGAATCACAGGAAAGTTCAGTTGAAAGGTTGGCTGGAGGGTCGAGGTCTTTGACAGACTTTGAAAGCGAGTGGAATTGTTAAAAATGTTGGTATTTTCACCGTGTCTTCAAGCTTAGTTTGGTGGCTCTATCATGTGTATTTTTATCACTAGAGCCACCGCTTTTGCATTGTTTAAAAAAAACTTCAAAGTGAATTTGTGTAAGTATAATAATATCACCCTATGTGTGACTGACTTCTGTAGAGCGCTCTATGAGGCTAGCATAGATGCTTGGTGTAAAGCTAGCAGTAGGCTACAGTAAAAACAATAAGGTTTACTGTACCTGTTTATGTACTGAAAGTGCAGGGATAGGATCCGGATGGTCCAGTGTTGGTCATTTTTGGAAAATACATTAAATCCATGGTTGCACTTTTTTCCGGTCAAAACTCAGCTTGTGCCACCGCTTGAATCCAGCTGTTAGCATCTTGGGAAAAGTGACAAAAAATACTCCTTCCATGTGGGGATGATGGCTGAGCCTCTGTTACTATAGCACAATGTTTTGTTGTCCTATCGGTGGACTTTGATGCTTTACTCGTAGCATCTATGCTAGTGCGTTGAGTGGACGTAGTTACGTGACTAGTGTTCTAAAAATAGCCTGAGTGGAGATCACTATTGAAAGTGTTGGATAAACCCTCTGACCAAATGTGATTGTTTAAAGCGACGGCCTTGCTGCCTCTCTGCACCAACTCGTTCACTCCAGTCAGCTGATCAGGTTCCCAAAAAAACAAGGGTATGCTCAGAAGGGACCATGTTTTTTGCTGTTGCAGCTCCTGAATTATGGAATGACCTCTCTGAAGCAATTCTTGTCTCTTTGTTTTTTAAAACATTTCTCTTCTCTTGTCCTTTGACACCGTGTAAGATGTTGATCATGATTTTTATCTTTAATATTATTATTGTTTTGCAGTTCTGTTTTTACTTCATGTTGTATGTCCTTTGTACATCTTTCATTTATTCCTCTGTTCAACACTTTGGTCCTCTGGAGTTCTCTTAAAAGTGCTTCATAGAAGTTGGACTGGGTTTGTTCTTAGGTCTCACACCTTTTTTTATTTTGCACACTACTGAGAGGTCATTGAGGTCAGGTGATGCTCCTGGACGTAATCATTATTAGACACCTTCAAAACCCATTTAAAAATCATTTTTATTCTTTAATTACACATACTGAGTTTTGTTTTTCTTGGTTTAGGTGAGTTTATGCATAAAAACTTGTCTTTAACAAGAAAACCAAACAGTAAAAAACAGGAAAAGAGTTGCTGCGCAGCTGCTTTCTGATTCTTTCTCACCCACTGAAGGTAGAGACTGACAGTGGATCTGGCCGAAGCCACTGGTCCCCTGAGAGGCAGATGCAGCTCTCTGCTGCATATAATTTCCTTATTATGGCTCAAACAGACCAGAGATGCTCTGCTGTGTGTGTCTGTGTATATGAGTATGCATGTGTGTGTGTGTGTTTCCCCTGTATTGCAGCGGTTTGAACGCTCAGCAGATTTTCATTTAGTTTTTTTACAGCCTCAAACTAAAAAATAAGGACATTTGAAAGTGAATGCGTCACCAGAATTTGTGTTAGATCAGTTTGTTTCTGACACAGAGAGATCTGTATCTCTTTCAACACTTTAAGACAAAAACATGTTTTTAGTTGTCCTCGTTTCTCTTCTCCCTTCAGCTTCTCTTTTAAATCAGCTCATGTTTTTGCTCCTTTTTCTCGCAGCAGAAAATCTCATGGGCCAAAGCAGAAAAACGCCGTCAGAGTGGAGATGTTCAGAAAGAGGCCTCCTCCAGGTC
This sequence comes from Cynodonichthys magdalenae, assembly GCA_031762555.1. Classification (NCBI taxonomy): domain Eukaryota; kingdom Metazoa; phylum Chordata; class Actinopteri; order Cyprinodontiformes; family Rivulidae; genus Cynodonichthys; species Cynodonichthys magdalenae. The sequence continues at coordinate 12,066,676 of JARVJO010000305.1, forward strand.
AGCACCTCACATTCAACACATCCATTTTCTGTGTATTTATCTATGCAGCAACGGGAGAGACTATTCAACTTTTCTGCACTCCTAGAGACTCCAACAAAATGTATTTAAGGGTTAAAAAAGTGGATTTTGCGTATGTCTCCATAACACAAGACACAGGAAGCTTTTCTAAGAATTAATATGTTTAGATGGATGAGATTTCAGAACTCAGGAAAACACAAACCAAATCCAATTAAAATGTCAGTGTTAATAACTGTGACTGCATTTGTTTTCCATAGACTAAAAAAGGAGCCTTGGTAAACTTTTTAAAGCTGTTGAACTTTTTACAGAGTTATATTTTTACTAGAGGTGTCCAACTGGTCATCTACTGCATGTTAAGTTTTAATTGTTCTGTGGGAATCACTTTATTGGCACTGAAACTTTGTTATCTCTGGTGTCCTTTAATGATTCAGCTAAAGATGTGGGAATAAAATTTGGGACACATTAATCCAAAAAATGGTCAGGAGCTGTTTAAAGAAAAACTTAGAAAGTCCTTTAGAAATCCTGAAGTTCAAGAGCACAAATGATTCAAAACTTTTGCACAGTAAGTAGCTACATCCTGCTAAAATTTGTATGTTTAGATGTTGACCAAACTGTTTAATTTGGTATGTGACTGTATGTAAATTGGCTGTGAGATTTAGAAAAATGCACAAAGGGCACCACCTGAAATCTTGCCAAAGACACCAAATTGACTAGGGCCGGCCCTGCAGCGCAGCACATGCACCTGTGTGGCTCCGCCCACTGCGATGCACCTTCTCCTGTTAACAGGCGGTAACTGCAGCACTTTTTAGCTCCAACACTCGTATGGTGGCGACACACTCAATGATTTTTAGACCCAAAGTGTCAACTAGTTTCCTTGTTTGCTTAACTCAATCTGATCTGTGGGATCCCAACAGAGGCAGTTTCCATAGTAACGCTGTGGCGATTACGTAATGCCCACATCGGATAGTGTTTATGTTGTGGATGAAACCTAATGCAGCTTTAATTGATTGATGAAGCTGCAGAAAAAGGAGTCCCAGTGCTGATCGGCATTTGTGCAACATGCAGGCAAAGCTTTTGCATGTTGCACATTTGAGAAACTACTGCAGACATTTAGTCAAACCTGAAAGAATCTGAAATTCATCACTGACCATGTAAAAAAAAAGAAAAGAAAAAGGACCACAGCAGGCAGAAAGCTACATTTTGGGAGGGCAGAGAGCTGCCTCCCTGAGCAGCCTGCCTCAGTGCTCAGAGAGGCAGACAGAGGGGAGATGTTAGTGCAGCTCAGCAACATTAGTACCTGATGTCCTTAAGATGTGACCGTCAACGGTGAAAAACCTCAGGAAAATCAAACCCATTTAGGATGACAGTGCTGAAAGACTTCCAGGAGCAATGGTTTCCACTCATTCTGCCTTTGCACAGAAAGAAAACAGAATCTGTTGGAGGAAGGTCGAAAAAGAGGTGGACAGGTATGAGTTCATGTAGCAGCATGGTGATCTCATCACATTTTAGCTCTTTTTTATTTTATTAAATAGCTTTTTTCCTCACCGGTTTCCTCTAAGTTTCATCTCCATCCCACTGCATGTACACATAACAGAAAATCTGTCAGCTTGTATTGTACTTGTCTGTTAGCAAAATATCTCATGATCAAGTGGACAGAATTTAATGTAGTAAAGTAGTTATTGGCTGTGTTCATAAAACCCATTAAAATTGAGAGTCAAGTCAGTTAAAAATGGCTGACACAGCCAGCTGCCAGAGGAAAACACTCAAATAGTTATAACTAAGTCAGTTTTACAGATATTTAGCTACAGTTTGGTGTGGTAGTGGCTGAGCATCATCTCCAACATGTATGAGCATAACACATATGACTCTATTTTTTTGCAATGGCAATAACTGGAGTCAACTTTGTTTGTTTATTACCAAACTATCTCATACACCACTGACTGGACTTTGATGAAACTTTTAGGGAGTAATGACTGGATGTTACATTTACATTTATTTTTAAGATGGCTGCTACAGCAACATTAGCAAACACAAAAATGGCTGTAACTCAGTCAGCTTACAGATATTGAGCTAAAGGTGTATGTGGTGCGAGCTGAGTCATTCTCAACACAAACTTTGAGCAACACATCTCACAATAATGTATGACATCATGCTTGTTATCTTCATGGTGTGCCCAAAAATTTCTCAACACGAGATAATCCTAATCTAAAGCTCTGGCATGAATGACTTTGGGGGATATGCAGTCCTTTAATCAAGTACTCTCAATTTGTGTTTAAGTAAATGCAGATTTTAATCTGGATTCTGTGTAAATAAGTTGCTGGTGTCCTTTTCCCACTGCTGCCTGAGACACTGATCAATCCTCCAGGCGCCAGCCTGCACTGCTCTGTTTCGTCTGTATGCTTACTCCTCGGCTTAACATAAATCACACTAAACACATATTTAAAGCCCTGCACCCCTGTTCCATTAGTCTGTCACTGTGTCACTTACATTTTCCTCCAGACAAATGAGCCAGCTGTGAGAGAGAGAGAATGTGCATGCCCGTGACTACAGATGATTCTTTTCATCATAATTAGATCACGATGATCACTTTTACTCAGAGTCTGATCTGATTTGGAGTTTGGTGTAGTCGTTGCAATGACATAGGTTTCTCCATAACTCAGACTGACTCTGCTTCTTGCTCATTACAGCTCTGGCTTCAGTCTCTGCTGATGGAGATATTGTGTGACACAGAGCCGTGGCCTGTCCTGTCCTCTCACATGTCCTGCCATAAGGACAAGAGTATAAAGAAGGGAGGAGGAAGGGGATGCAGCAAAATAAATATTTTTGTTTCTAAATAAGTGCAATTATTTGTCCATATTTCAACACCAATTCTAACAAAGTTTGGACGTGTAGAATAAAATAGAATTCAATGATTTGCAAATCTTATAAACCTATATTTTTCACAATGGAATGTTGTAAACAAATCAATTGTTTAAACTAAGAAACTATACCATTATTTTCTGCATTGATGGTGTATTTCTAGATGTGTAAGCGTCCACTAATGCACCCCCATACCAACAGAGGCAGACTTTTGAACTGTACAATGAGAACCGGCTGGATGGTCCCTCTCCTCTTTAGTATGGAGGACCTGGCGTCAGTGGTTTCCAAAATTAATTTAAAAGTTTGAATCATCTGACCACAAAACAGTTTTACACTTTATTTATATTTTGCACAACCTTTTATCAGAACTGGAGTTGTATTTTAGCTCAAATTGATATGTGTGTACTCATTATTGTCTGTATTTTTATGGAAATGTTACCCCTGTCTAAGATTACTTTTATAGATCCCTACAGCCTTGCTGTGCAGCCGGGTGTCGGTTTCAGGGCTTCTGATGCCCTTGAAGTTGTCGAAGACATTAAATACTTACTGAGCAGTTTGCTAAAGATGCTCTTGCACTCAGGCTAAGTTGGTCCTCTTGCACAGCGTGAAGAGACACGATCCTGACGTTAGATGCTTGGAAAGGCTCAGTGCTTACCCAGCACAGGCATTTTGCCCTCCTTACAATTTACGCTCTGCATGTTCAACAAATCTCCCACGATGACCTTCATACACATCAAGCAAAAACAAGAGACAACAGAATGTGGAGGAGTTTCAGTAGAAAGAGATTCAGTTTGATAAGCATCTGTTATCTGATGTTATGTAATTAGAGTTTAGATTAAGAGCAACATAAATGCTAGTGTCAGTGTCAGACAGAAACCAAGGAAACATTTAAAACAGAAGGTTTGTAGATGAGATGTGTCCTAAACAAAAGCCAGAATGAAATGAAAGGCCTGGCATTCCTTGAAGAAAGTCACATTTCTCACTACCTTTCATGCCAGAGACTAAACTCATCTTATGTTGAGAAAAGACAGTGAACCATTTTGGTTAAGCTATGAAAATACCGTTATGTAGAATCTTCCCTAATAATGTGAGGTTTCACTTTGTGATTAACTCTCAGCTAACACCACACCAAATTTTAGCACAGTATCTGTCAAGCTGACTGAGTTAGAGTTAGTTATTTTTTTAAAGCAGGTTAGTCGTGGCAGCCATCCTGAATTGAGTTTTAGAAGTTTGTCGATGTGCATCCATTGATTACTTTCTGCAAGTTTAATTAAAATGTTTCCATTAAGTAACCACTATCATCCACCTTTGCCTATCGGAGGCAGGCAATAAAAAAGAGGGTGCAGTTTCTTTTAAAACCTGATTAAATTCACTGTGACACCAACATTGTTGCTATTCAACAGACCAATGTCGATGTCAATTAGTTTATATAGCACATAAAAACAACAAGAGTTGACCAAAGTGCTTCACAATTCAGCCAAAGGAATAAAACAACAAAGCAACACAGAAATGTAAAAAATAAGATCTATTTAAAATAGAGAAATAGAACATTAAAAATATTGGCTTTAAAAGAATCTCAAACTGTACCAGAAAGAAAGGCCAAAGAGTAAAAATAAGTTTTAACCATAGATTTAAAAGTTTCAATAGTCTCAGCAGTCTGAATGCTAAGAGGTAAACCATTCCAAAGGTTTGAGGCAGAAACTGCAAAGTTAATTCAGTTTCAGACAGATTTTTATGTCATTCAGACAGCTCAGGAGTGATTGGAATAAATTAATCAAACCTGGCTTAATAGGCAGATAGACCTGAATGTCATCAGCAAAACAATGGAAAAGAATCTTATATTTACTAAAAATGGACACCAGAGACAACATGCAAAAATTAAAAAGCAGCCTAGAATAGACCAGAACTCGACCACAACAAGTTTGTCTTACTTCACAACAAAGCAAAGCGAAGCCTTTTGAGTCCCCCTTTTAGGTGGGCTGTGTTTGTTTGGTGGAGTTCAGTAACAGCAGAAATGTAGGTTTTGAGCTGTGCGTGGTGTGAGGCCTTCAGAGTTCTGCAGAAACACAGGAAACCACAGTGTCTTTGTTTATGTGTGAATCTGACTGGTTAATGACTTCTGTGGTGTGATGGCCCTTCCTGTAGCATCTCTCAGAAGCATGCTTACATTGTTTCAGGTCAACTCGTTTAACCTTTAAATGTACTGAATGCGAACAAGCGTAAAAGAAAAGCAGCGTGCAACAGAGGACCAGTTCTGGTGATGAGAGTGGAGGGAAAGTCCAACAGCACTGAGATGAATGTACACATAGAAACACAAAAAGTACAGTACCAATATATAGTGCATCCGCGCGGTCACAGAGGCTGTTTCAGTCTCACTTTTCCTAAAGGGATAGTTTGGTCATTTTTTAAGTGATGTTCAGTTAAGATAGCAGTATTTGGTACCTGACATTAATCATAGACTATGGAGGAAAGGCTTGTTTTATAATGTTTTTCAGACTTATTAAACCAAAAACAAAAAAATTAAAATGTTAGTTCTGGGTATGTTAACGCATTATTATGGCGTTAATGCAGACTACGCTTAATTGGCGATAATTATCTTAACAGTCATTAACGCTTTTATGGTTTTCTTTATATTTATGCCCATTCACTGGCTATGAACACACACAGACAAACCCAGTGGCTATGGATGGGTGGGATCTTTATGACTGTTTGCTGTAGATCGGCATCATTGCTTGTCTCAACCAATGAGAGCCTTTGTTGTTGGGCTCCGCGAAAAGGTCCATAGTAGAGTATTAGTTTCTAGAAATGAATTGTGATTAATCACCATTAAAAATTGTTATCTATGCCCAGCACTAAAATATATACTGCATATGTTACTGAATGTATACGTAGTGTGCTTAGCACAGTGTTGAGTTTTCTGCCCTTGTCCTTGCATGTCTTGTTCCAGTAGTCCATTTCTCATCAGAATGTCCTGGTTCCCCAACATTTGACTCGGATTTATGGGTCATCCAAGTCCCATTGACCTCATTATTTTGTTTCTCGCTTGTACTGTAACCAAGGTTTCCTCCGGGATTTGAACCCTGAACCTTTGATATTCCCAAACAAAGTTGACTGGTGCCATATAGAGACAATCTTTAATATTTCTTAGCAGTTCATGCAAACCCTGATTCATCAATCTTTACATCACTGTCAGTTTTCTTTTACACAATTATTCCATCAGATCAAATTGAAGTCATTGATGTTAAAACATTTTATTATTTATGTCAAATAATAATTGATTTTATGTGTTTGTGTTTTTTCAGAGGAGGAGAGAAAGGTCAAAGCTAATGACAGGGAATATAATGAAAAGTTTCAGTATGCGGTAAGAAAAAATACAACTTCTATGTGTTGTAAATATATTTTTCTAAAATCTGAAAACGGCTGTGTAAAAATATATATATTGTGGATTTTTTGTTTATTTGTGTTTTCCCCTCAAGAGTAACTGCATCATGACATCTAAGTACAACATCCTCACTTTTCTGCCAGTCAACCTGTTTGAGCAGTTCCAGGAAGTAGCCAACACTTACTTCCTTTTCCTGCTCATACTGCAGGTGAGGAGAGGAGATGGTTAGGAATATCTGCACTTTTGCTTTTATTTTAATTCATCATCACCTCTGTTTAACTTGTGATATGTCCAGTTTACCACTTTCAGAATAAAAGTTTTTCTTTGATTTGTTTGTATTTTTATAAATACTGCTTGAAGTTAGTCAAGCAACAAATAGCAAATACTTTCTCTGCCATATTTTATAGGTAGTGAGTTTTTGTATTTGTTATTTAAAATATTGTTAAATATTATTTTATTTTTTTTTGACACTCTTAGTTTGAAGTTTAGCTTCTGAAGATGCTACATGCTACACACAGTGCTTGACACATCCAGTACTGTTTACACATCTGAAGATTTTAGTGGACTTAAAATTAGCTGAACCTAATTTAGCGGAAGCCAAGTATCAGCTGGTTGACCTACATATCTGCTTCCTGATTGGGTTATCTAAAAACTAAAACTTGAAATGTTGCTAAATAAAGAGGCAGAAACACAACTTAATCAACAAACAGGTTTTTGTAAATGTATTTCTTAGTGTGCAAGTCAAAGCGTTAAACTCATTTTAACCTATGAAAATATTTATAAACCTAGTAAGCAAGCTTCATTGGTCACAAAAATGTGTGTTCTTTTTTGTAGAATGTAGGCTTTGAGGCCATAAACAAAATGTCAGTATTAATTTGACACGTAAAGTTGGCAAGAGAACATGTTTTGTTGTTAAAAAGTTGTTTCAAGTTTCCAGAATGTCAACTCAAAATATAAATAATTAGTCATAAAGTTTGATGACAAGATATCTATAGGCAGATAAATCTATTCATTACAGGTTCTCAGTAACTAAATAGAGAAGTCTTACCAATGTTGGAGATTATTACATTTAAATAAAATAAAACTTCTATTCACGCTCTGTATAAAATAGATGTATTGCAATACTGTTATCATCTATTGCTTTAAAATAATTTTTAAGTCTTGTTGCTAAGCTGAAAATGAAACTTGTGAGTGGTGGAAGTGAAACTAAACTTTCCTTCAATGCAGCCCGTTGTAATGTATATGCTGCTTATGCTCATTTTATCTCACTATAAAACATTATATTGACAATCTTCATTCAATGTAATGTAAAAATAGTAAATGAGAATCAGAAACTTATCAGGAAAAGATTATACAATTTGGTCACAAATCTTCATCTTCATCTGTCTTCATCACAAACTTTTTGTCATGTCTTTCTTTTCATAGTTGATACCTCAAATCTCCTCCCTCTCCTGGTTCACTACCATTGTGCCTTTGGCTCTGGTGCTGAGCATCACTGCAGTAAAAGATGCCACGGATGACTATGTGAGCATGTGTTTTACACCCCACACATAAAGCCTAACTGTATCTGAAACAAGAGATGTAACACCTCAAATCTTTGACTCCTGCAGTTTCGTCACAAGAGCGACAACCAGGTGAACAATCGTCAGTCTCAGGTCCTGATCCGAGGCTCGTAAGTACTAAACAGCTGAGATGCAACACGTCCTGTTGCTTCTTCTGATTCCTAATTTATCAGCTTGTATTTACAAGGTGGCTTAGGTCAAAAATATTGGTTGTTTTTACAGGCTGCAGAATGAAAAGTGGATGAACGTAAGAGTGGGTGACATCATTAAACTGGAGAACAACCAGTTTGTTGCAGTAAGTGCACAAAAAACCTATAAGCAGGAGTCAAACGATATTATAGATAGGAAAAAAAGATAAAGAATTTCATCCCAGTTTGCATTTCCTTAGAGCAAGCTGTAAATATCACTTCATTGTTTAAATACTTATTTATACAGAGCCCATCCAGTTATATGATATAAAAAAACATGTTTGGCCACGAGATATTAACCTATTGACGCAACGCAGCGCTTTGCTGCTTGGGCATAATAGTAATAAGTGTGGGGTACCTTTGAACAATTAAACAATAAAACAGCGTATTCATATATAACCTAACTCCAGCAATATCTCTCACAAACAGACTTCGCTGCTCAAAATTATCTTGTGGCCATGAGTTAGTTAATGTGTGGCCAATAGTTATTTTGGTTTAACTAATGCATAGCCAAGAGTTATTATCTTGTGGACACATTTTTTCATCCAGTGTCACCGGATGGGCTCTGTATATTCAACATTCACTCTTTCCTGGTTTTTATACTTACAGAAATTTTTTGCACGATCTGCAATGTTTGGTTTTCATATATTAAAACATCTCGTCTTTGTATTTTTTTTTGATGCAATTTACCAAGTTTTATATTTATTTTTGTAAATTTTGTTTGTTTTTATAGTTATTTACTATTTAATGTGCTGCACTTGGTTGTTTTTAAATGTGCTATTTAAACACATTTGATTTAATTTATTGGAAGTGCTTCAGATCTCCTTAATTCCTTCAATAACATTACTCTCTTTGAAATCTGTTTCAGCATACTAGCTTTATTTTTGTCTTCTTAGCACATAGCTAGCCTGGTAAAAACCAGCCCCTTGTCTTTCACTTTGCAATTGAGCGGAACTGCATAGGAAGGCAAGGGGCAGGCTAGCATATACAGTAGCTAGTATTTTGATAAATTTAGCTCATAGATAGCCTTTTGATTGTTTTGGCTAGCTTTTTGCTCCTTTTAGCTTCTTGCTACTTTTTAGTTACTTTTACATTTAAGCTAGTTTTGCTACATTTTGCTTTTAGTTAGTCCTTTGTTACTTTTAATTTTTAACTTGCATTTTTGTTGTTTTTGCTTTAGCTAGTATTCTACTTCTTTAGCTTTAAGAACTCAGTTTAGTTTCTTCAGCAGTCGTTCAGCATTCTCTAGTTGACCTTGTCTCCATGCTTGATAAGTCTGTTATGTCTTTTATTGGTGCTTTTATCAGTTTTGCTGCCTGATCTCTGCAGTGTTTGCTGACATCAGCTGCTTGTTTTCAGGCTGATGTCCTCCTGTTGTCGAGCAGCGAACCTCACGGTCTGTGTTACATAGAGACAGCTGAGCTAGATGGGTCAGGAAACACACATTAACATATGAAGATCCTCACAAGAAAAGGTGTCAGAAATTCATCTTAACAGCTGTTTTATTTTCATTACCTTGCAGAGAAACCAATATGAAGGTGCGCCAGTCTGTATCGGTCACAGCTGAGCTTGGTGACCCCAATAATTTGGCGACGTTTAACGGTGAGATTTGGGAACAAATTATCTTCCTATCAGTTTCTTCTACGTCACCTTTGATAACCGTGATGTTCTCTCAGCTGTGTAATTCAGATGTTTTTCATCTTTACTCTCCGACACATGAATAATTGAAAAGGCGCACAAAGCGTTCACACTTTCCGTCCTTCTCTGCCACCGCTAAATGACAACCTCATCATCACCCACCCACCGGAGAAAGAGCTTTGAGTCAGCAGAGCACGCCCACACACTCCTCACCTGCCCAGGAAAATGCATTACAGCAGCAAATCAGCCCACACTTTCCCTCATATCACCTTACAAACGGAGTGTGTTTGTGTGACAGGATGATAAATTCCACTGATGTGGAAATACGTGTTAGAGAGTAATTGAATTTGGTGATCATGTAGTGGTCTATAATTGAGGTTTGTGTGTGTTTTGTTTTTATTGTGGCCCGTGTTTGTGTGCAGGTGAGGTGGTGTGTGAGCCTCCCAACAACAAGCTAGATCGTTTTTGTGGGACTCTGTACTGGCGGGACAAAAAGTACCCCCTGACCAATCAGAACATGCTGCTCCGAGGTTGTGTTCTCCGCAACACCGAGGCCTGCTACGGCCTGGTCATCTTTGCAGGTGTGTGTGTGTGGGTGTGTTTGTGTCCCTAACAGACAACGTAATTGATGTTTGGAATGACTCATCGCTATTCTGTTTCTGTCCTAGGCCCAGATACCAAACTAATGCAGAACAGCGGCCGCACCAAGTTTAAACGTACCAGCATCGATCGTCTGATGAACACTCTGGTCCTCTGGGTGAGACCATCTCACTTTCATGGCTCTGAACTATTCCAGGACATGATCTCAGCGGCTTAAATTTAGTTCCATCTGTGTGTGTTGTAGTAACACACTCTGCTGTGATATGACCAACCAGTACTTGTTTGATCAACCTGTTAGATCTTTGGTTTCCTGGTCTGCATGGGTGTGATCCTGGCTGTGGGGAACGCAGTGTGGGAGAAAGAGGTGGGGTCCTTGTTCCAGAGCTACCTGCCCTGGGACCCTCCTGTGGACAACTTCCTGTTTTCAGCCTTCCTCTCCTTTTGGTCCTACGTCATCATTCTGAACACAGTAGTGCCTATTTCTCTGTACGTCAGGTAAGGAAGAATGAAACAAATCACAAACTTAAACGTGTGTTTATAAGAGACAGATAAGGCAAGACTCAAACATTTATTTGGAGTAAATTATCGCTGATATATCACAAACAAACTACTGCATTGATGCCATCATACTGTATTAAAACATTGTTTTGAATAGACTTAGCTCAAAAAGTAAGGGAATTTGTGTTTGGTAGAGTATTTCTTTGTTGTAACAATGCTTCTTGGCAATAAATCATATACCATTGGAACACCTGTTAATTTCCCTTGTAAATGGTGCCACATGTGTAAGGAACATGCATCTGTGGGGTGAGCAGTAGCGCTAAGTATGTGGGAGTGTATGTATTATACAAATGTACATTAAAATCTGTCATCCTCTCTTGTCTGTTGTGTCAGTGTGGAGGTGATCCGACTGGGCCACAGCTACTTCATTAACTGGGACCGGCAGATGTTCTGCTCACAGTGTAACACAGCCGCTGAGGCCAGAACCACCACCCTGAATGAAGAACTGGGCCAGGTGGGCACTCGGACTTTCTGTGTTTGTGAAAATCTACACAATCTGATGATTCTGTTGACTGAAATAAGGATTAGTTCAGAATTTATTGAGTTATTATGCAAATGTTACTTAGCTGCTTTAATATAGTTTGTTTTATTAACGTAGAGTCTAAAAATCTTTAAAACATTTGTCCTGGGGTCTTGAGTCCCTTGTTTGTTTGTGTTTTGCTTCAATGCAGCCAGACTTTCTTGTTCACGTCCTGCATTTTTTAAAGGAGACATCTCATGCTTTTAAATCCTTCGTTTTCACATTCAGATCATTCAGTTGAGGTCTATATACACTACTCACAAAAAGTTAGGGATATTCAGCTTTTGGGTGAAATTTCAGGACGAGCCTAAAATACATTCAAACCTTTACAGGTGAACTTAATGTGACCTTCTCTAAGCTTTTGAATACACATGTCCAACTGTTAAATGTTT
>JARVJO010000305.1:12082487-12148273 GCA_031762555.1 Cynodonichthys magdalenae
CCCCCCCCCCCCCCCCCCCCCCCCCCCCCCCCCCCCCCCCCCCCCCCCCCCCCCCCCCCCCCCCCCCCCCCGCGGGGGCGCATGCACACCTTTTTTCATCATATATGACATACATGTCACAGTGTACTCTATTCCTCATCCAAAAGCTTGCGATAAAATGATAGGTTTGGTTTGTTTTCTGTTTTGTGAAGCCAACCTCTGGTCCTGTTTTTTATACTTTGTTTCTTTCTTTTTTTTTTTGCTATGTTTAGTTAGTTTAATAATAATTAGTTAGTTAGTTTTCTTAACTGCTTTTTCTGCTATCTTTCTGCTCTTTTAAACTTCTATCAACATCTTTCTACTAATTACATTATTTTTTTGCTTCTTTCAGCTGTTTTCTGCAGTTTAAGCTACTTTTGGGCTATTTTCAGCTAATTTTTGCCTTTGTCAGCTGAATAAAACTTTTTGTGATCATTTTAGCTACTTCTTTTAGCTGCCTATGCTCTTTCTGCTTTGTGCTGGATTCAGCTTTTTCAGCTATTTTTTAGCTACTTTTTTCTTCAACAGATTGCTCAACTTTAAGCATTCTGGCTACATTTTAGCAGAAAATGCTAATTCTCCAGTTAGATTTGCTGTCATAGTTTAAACTGCAAATTGCGCATCTATGTTCTTGTGTGTCCAGCTTCTTGGTGCCACAGCCATAGAGGACAAGCTGCAGGAAGGGGTCCCAGAGACCATCGCTCTCCTCTCTCTGACCAACATTAAGATCTGGGTTCTCACAGGAGACAAGCAGGGTGAGCACCCCTGGGGACACTTTGGACCAGTTTTCCTAAGGCTTTAAACAAATATAATGCTTGATCTGTTGGTGCTTGGAGTTTGGGGATGACTCTCAGCTACGACCACACACCAACCTTTAGCTCCATATCTGTAAAACTGACTCAGTTATAGAGACTTTGGTGTTGGATAAATTTGATCAGCTGTTGTGGCCATCTTAAATATGGTTGATTTCAAAAGTTTAGTAGTTTTAGATGTACATCCAACCATTATTATCTGTGAGTTGCGTTAATCTTTATGTGATGAAATCCTTGCTTATTGAACTGAAATGTTTTTAAGAATTTATCTGTAAAAACAAATCTAACCTAAGCTTGCTATTTTGATACTGAGCTTCTGTTAAAAATACGATAACAGAATTCAGAATAACCACAAAAGTACATGCTTTAGTAAGGTAAATAATTTTGAATCATACTTTAAAGAGGGCAAGTAAGCCGTTTTGATTAGCTAAAAAGTTAACCTCTTCAAACTGAAGCTAAATCTTGCATGTAAAAGTTTCTTCTAGTGTTCATTCATGTTCATGCCTTTTTGTTCTTCCTCGCACACAGAAACAGCCGTCAACATAGGTTACTCGTGTAAGATGTTGACAGACAACATGGCCGAGGTGTTCATCATCAGCGGACACACCGTTCAGAGCGTTCGACAAGAGCTCAGGTCAGCCGGTTGAAATTTTTTTATTCTAAATCTGTTTGTGAACCTGTTATAATTCACTCTGGTATCCTTGTATAAAATGAGACGTGGGTTTATTTTGTTTATATGCAAAAAAAATATTTCTAACGGCCCCAATTACAGCTGTATATGTGAGAAGTTCATGCATGACTGCAGTGAGAAGGTGTGATACCAGTGTTTTCAACAGCTGAGTCAAAATCACTGAATCACTCAGTTTGTGTGGACACCAAGTTCTCACCAAGTTTCTGTTTTCAAGATGACCCCAAATGCAGGCAGATGAATAAGAAATTAAATTATTAAATGACAAGACTGCAAAAAATTACTAAAAAAGCTAAAACCCTTCATAGAATCTAAAAATCTTCATATCGTATGAGAGTTCTGTAAATTTTATCATTAAAGGTTCAGTATTATGTGTTTCTCAAATTCAATTCTATACCAAAATCAAGTAACTATGTCACCTTCAGTTGTTATAAAAATCCTGTTTATATGTATAAATCAAAAATAAATCTGACTTCGCATCACAGTCGTTGCTAAACGCCTTGAAATTGTCCTCTGTCTCTTTAAGAACCTTCTACCGCTTCCGTCACTCCATTTCATCACAACAGCTTAATGCTGTTTACAACCGGTATTACGAGCGTTGTATTTAGTTGTAACAATAATAAAAAAACGCAACAACATTGCACAATATCGGTTTTGGAAAATAGCAACTCAGGATAAAACTGAACCTTACCGTAGGACCCAGAAAGTACGTTTACTGAAGAACCGAAGCGAGTAGAGGTGATGTTTCAGCTTGGAAAAATATCTCCCAGTTATCCTCACAAACGAGTCAATGTTAAGCCAATTTATTTATTTATTACTAAAATGTGGTGTAAGCCAAATAAAAGAACACAGATCGTAATATAATTTACGAGTGATAACCGTAGATCACAAATAGACCAAACAATCGAACAAAACATCATGAGTTGTTTTTCAGCTTACCTGGGCAGACGACAGTTGTGTTTGTGTCCTTCTGAGTGTTAGCATTGCATCGTCTTTTAGTGATAATTTTGTTATTCTTGTATATTCTTGTTAATCCACTGTTAAATTCCCTTTTGTTCAGAAAGCTATCATCCGTAAAGTGGGTCACGCAAATAAATATTATTATAATTTTTTTTCTTTTTGTCGGAGGGTTACTTCCAAAAATGAAGTCCAAACACTTTTTAAGAACCGTGTCATCCATGAGAAGCTTAAAAAGAGGGTAGTCTCCTTGGCATCCGAAAATCCATTTCCTCAAATACATTTTTTAATCTGAAAAGGACTGGACTGAGAAATAGTATTACGAGCTCAGCAGAAGTGGTTTTCACTGGGTGTTAGCTAGTTGTTGCTGCCGATAGCCTGCAGGAATCGTGGGGGAGATGTGCTCTGTGATGTGGAACCTCAGCTTGGAGACAGCCCAGAGGAGGAGCTGCTTCTAAAAGACGGTTCTAGGCCCAACCGGACGATTTTGCTTTGAAAGTAGGAGTACATTTCAGAAATTCTCAACACTTAAGTCTAAAATTCTAATGTAAGAAGTTTGATAAATATGTGTCCAGAGGAGGGGCAGGTGTACAACGAGTTGGAGCCGGGGAAACTGAGGGAAGCAATTAATAAGAAAATACAATAACTATGAAAACATAAACTACAATAAGAAATACTCAGTAATAGCAAGGAGTGAACTACTCAACAAACCAAATGCCATGACAAAATCAGAGATGTTTTAAAAAAGGCTTGAGCAGGAGGAACTAGAGACAGTAATTTTACTTTCAATATTACACCACCAAACCACATTTGGCTCCAACGTAAAAGAAACAAGTCTCCCTAAAGTTTCTTCTTCACTGAACAGCTTAAATTTTCTGTAACTTAAATGTAAAAAATAATTATCATTGAAAGCTGCTTCTTTATTTTCCAAATGTGAGTTGGTAACACAAACACACAAAACTTAATTGTTGTAAGTTTGTCCATTTGCAGCAGTCAAGTCCCGCTGATGTGGAGCTGGTCTTTTCCTCCAGGAGCGCGAGGGAAAGGATGATGGAGCTGTCACGTACCAGAGATGGAGGGAAGAGGGAAGGGATGGAGGGATGGGCAGAGGCATGCTTCATGGGGAACGGGTTCAGAGAAGGCCAAGAAGGAGATGATACGGCAAAAAGAGAAGATGGAAGAGGAGGGAAACCGTTTCAAGGTTCTCCTTTTCCTTCACCTCCCTCGAGCTTCATGGACAGCATCTCTGGAGAGTTTGGCCTTGTTGTCAACGGCCACAGTTTGGTATGAATACACATTTTACACGACAATAAACAAAACAGGGATTAAAAAAATAATAAAAACATTAAACATATGTTCCTGCATTAACAGAAAGTGCTTATTTTTCATCCAAAGCATGACAAATAAAAAGTACTTCCTGTCATCTGATAGGCTCATGCACTCGAAGCGGACATGGAGGCAGAGTTTGTGTCGACTGCTTGTGCGTGCAAAGCAGTTATCTGCTGCAGAGTCACGCCGCTGCAGAAAGCCCAGGTGGTGGAGCTCATCAAGAAACACAAGAAGGCCGTCACTCTGGCTATAGGAGACGGCGCTAACGACGTTAGCATGATCAAAAGTGAGTTGCGTGAAAGTTTGAAAGAGAAATACTGTAACCAGATAACTTTGAGGATATAAAAAAACAGAAAGCAGTCAGATTCAGTCACACATTAAGCAATACAAATTCTCAGCAGAAGTTGTTGAAGTTGATGTTACCAGTTGTGACGTAGGCTGTGTTGAAATCAGGGTTGCACTGATTAAAATGTCTTCATAGTGTCAGAGACTGATTTTCAGTCTGATCTGCAGGCTGGCATCGTCTCCTTAAAACGTCACCTAAAACGAGTTCAGAGCACATCATTAAAAAAAAAACTCAATGTTTAAAACAGGAAATGATGCAAATGCTAAGCAGAAATATAATAAGAATGATTTTAAAAGGAAATAATGAGACAACAAGTATTAACTGGGTCCAGGTGATGAGTTTGCATTTGATAACTAAAGTGATTGATCCTTTAACAAAGGATAACTTTTTTTTTAGTTGATTTTTTTAGTTTTTCACATTTACTTGTAGTATAAAATTCCGGTTTGGCTCGACTTTTCCTTCTCGTCTTCCTCAGGTGCTCATATTGGAGTCGGTATCTCCGGTCAGGAGGGGATCCAGGCCGTGTTGGCCAGCGACTACTCCTTCGCCCAATTTCGCTTCCTCCAGCGCCTCCTGCTGGTCCACGGCCGTTGGTCCTACCTGCGCATGTGCCGGTTCCTTTGCTACTTCTTCTACAAGAACTTTGCCTTCACCATGGTGCATTTCTGGTTTGGCTTCTTCTGTGGCTTTTCTGCTCAGGTCAGAGGAGAGCGTTACATCAAGGATGAGGGGTTGTCATGATTGTGATTCTGACTGTCTGTCTTTTTGTTTTTGTAGACGGTGTACGATCAGTACTTCATCACACTCTACAACATTGTGTACACCTCCCTCCCTGTGCTGGCTATGGGGATATTTGACCAGGTCTTATTTAGTTTATTACTTGACAAAATCATTATTTGTTGTCATTTTGTTTATAATCACAACACAAAAGCCTTTTGATGAAGCCTTTAAGTTGGGATTATAGGGATTTTTTTTGTAAAACAAAAAAAAGCATTGCAATAAATGTTCCTGAATCACACGTTTATTTTAATTTTTACACAGTTTATTCTTTAATGTAGTATTAGTCCGGCCTTTCCAGTGGTGAGTTTCTGTTCTGGTTTAGGTCAGGTATGCTTATGTTTGCATTTTGCTTGAACCAAAAAGCCACTCAGTTTTGCTGTAAATTTTCTCATTTCTCTTTTTTTTTTTTTCCATTTGCAGGATGTTCCAGATCACAGAAGTCTGGAATATCCTAAGCTGTACGAGCCGGGGCAGCTCAACCTCCTCTTCAACAAGAAAGAGTTCTTCATCTGCATCGCTCAGGGCATCTACACGTCAGTGGTGCTTTTTTTTGTCCCTTACGCGGTTCTGTCCAACGCCACTCAGAGCAACGGAGTTCCACTCGCCGACTACCAGACATTTGCGGTCACCACGGCGACCGCCCTTGTCATTGTGGTCAGCGTACAGGTGAGGGAGAACAGGAGTGGTCAGACTCTTCCTCTGTTTCTGAGTTATTTGCTTCCTGTTGAACAGATTCATCCCTCTTGGTGCTCTTTTTTGTTGCCTCACAACAAGAAATTTAAATTATTCTTATTTAGTTTCATTCCTTTTATACAAAAAAATACTTCAAGTTTCTTCAGTTCTGTCTCCATAAACTTGGTACATTTAACCACTGGAATTTGTTGTTGATGACAAACTGCTGCAGTTTCTTCATGCTGGATGGGTCCACCATTCTTTAAATCAAAGCAGAGATTCTAACTTTTAATTGGACCATTCAAACCGTGGAGTGTTGTTTCAGCTGTATGTTCAGGGTCATCCTGCTGGAAAGTGAACCTCTGCCTCAGTCTCTAGACCCGTGGTTCCCAAATTTTGGGTCGGGACCCCTTTGTGGGTCACGAAACATGAAGTCAAGGTAATTTTAATTGAGACATCAATTTAAATGCAAATAAAATGCTAATAGAATTTTTTCAACTAATATTGCAAAAAATAAACAACAATTATCATAAATTATTTAAAAGTAGCATTGTTGTTATTAGGTTTGTTTATATTATGTTTTAACAGAGTTGATTGTCTAAAAGATGGAGTTTGGTTTCTTCTTCCACGTGTTTGTAGATGAAATTCCAAACAATCCTCATTTTTAAATTAGTTTTTAAGCAATAGGTCTTTCTTGGCCGTTCCTCGAAGAATCCCAGCTCTGTGCTGCTTATTGTTTGAATATGATTTAATGTTACTCTATAGGATGTTCAGGATATTTTTTATTAACAAACCCTGATTTGTACTTCTTCACATCTTAGTCTCTAAACAGTGTTGAGAGTTCCTTGGTCTTCATGCTGTCAGTTACGAGGTGGTAGACCTCACTACAAAGAGGTGTTGACTTAGTGTTGATTCTGACACTGTGATCGCTTCCTAAAAAACATTTTTACTGAGTTGATTCTCCTCATGTAACTTCATTCATCTGGTGTGATTTTTAATCAAATTAAAAATTAAATTAAATTTTAATTTAACAATATCAAAACATTATCAGAAGAAATAAATATTTTTACAACCCTAATGTATTGTTGTTTTTTGTACTCCTGTTTGATTTTGCAGATCTCTCTTGACACGGGCTTCTGGACAGTTATTAACCACATGTTTGTGTGGGGCTCGCTGGGTCTTTATTTCACCATCATGTTTGCATTGCACAGCCAGACCCTTTTCAGGATCTTTCCCAACCAGTTCCACTTTGTAGGTTGGTCCCCTGCTATATTTTTTTTACCACTCAAACAAACGTCTGTCAAATAAAAGTTTTATAAATGTCTTTTATGAACCTTCAAATTGTGGCTAAAGTGAAACAGTAAGATGTTTTATCCAAACATGTGCTTCTGTTTGTATCTCTGTTTGTGAGTTCAGGTTGTGTCCAAAACACACTGTTGCAGCCGGTCGTGTGGTTAACTATTGCACTAGCGACAGCAATCTGCATAGTTCCAGTTTTGGCATTCCGCTTCCTCAAGCTGGACCTCAAGCCTCAGCTCTCAGACATGGTGAGAAAACAAAAAGTTTAAATACAAACGTGTCTCTGTTGCAACACGCGTCTGTTTCAAACAGCCTGCAGACAATGATTAACTTAATGCATGGAAACACTTCCTATCTGTGTGTGTGTGTGTGTGTGTGAGTGTGTGTGTGTGTAAAATGATGCTTACTCTCACCGCTCTCATGCACTCTAACTAACCTTCAAATATTGATTTAATCAGTGTAACTTAATGTCATGAGTTGCTGTCAGAGTTGCTGAGTTCAGCCAACGGAAGCTGCTGTCAAGGTGGCGCGAGGAAGTTCCTTTTCTAATTTACATGTAGCGACTCTGCAGTAAGAAAAATCTGGCATTTTGATGACAGTGACCAACTTTTGCAAAGCCCTCCATGAGCACAAAGAATATTAAATATTTGCCATTTTAAAATAATGGTCTAAGTCATTTTCTTCAAGTTTGTCATGAATGTCTAAAGAAGTCATATAGTACACTTTTGATTAGGTTTGTTGTGTTTCCTGAAAAACTTGAAAAATATGAGTGAAGAGATTGGAACCTGACTACAGACAAGCAGCAGACGATGGAGATGGTTTTTTAGTATTTGCTTGGTCAGCTTAGAGCAGGGGTTCTCAAAGTAGGGGTCAGGACTCCTCTGTGGGTCATGAAACATCTAGTGAGGGTCCTGAGATGATTTCCAGACATTGTGTACATTAAATGCTGATAAACTGCTAATGGAATATTTTATATTTTAATTTACTTAAGTCTGTTTAGTGGAACCAGTTTGATTAAGTAAATTCAACACTTCTTTTCTTAGCGTGTATGTCAAAGTACTTTTACTTTTCCAATTATTGTGAGCAGTTTTAGGACTTAAGTACCAAAGTCATTTTCTGTTGAGGTATTTTTACTTTTACTTAGTTATTTCTTTCAAGTACTTCATTTACCTCTGATAACTATTGCCAAAAATCAAATAACTATAACTATAAATTAATAATAGTAGTACCATAGTCACAAGGTTTGTTTATATTGTTATTATGCCCATTTTCAACAGAGCTTTTAGCAAAGTTTACACACGTAAACCAGTAATATCTGGAGTCTCACGTTTCTGACAGTTAGTAATTTGGGCCCAAAAATAAAATGTTTGAAAGCCACTTAAAATTTTTTTCACAGTTTTTGGTAATTTTTTACTTTTTTCATCCAGTTTGTCTTTTAATTCAAGAGGAAGTTTCTCTCAAATCCCACCAGAGTGCACAAATCCAATCTCTGGTTGAATTCCGTTTATCAGAGGTCAGAATTTGAGTTTAATTTGTCATGTCTTCATTAAACGTTGTGGAAACTCGTTTTTTTCTGTGTCTTCAGGTGCGTTACACACAGCTGGTGCAGCAGAAGAGGCGGAAGCCGGCAGGTTGCGGCATCGGAAGTGCTTGGCGCGGCACCGGCAGCGTCACAGAGAGCCGCCTCGGTGCCCGCGGTGGCTCCAGGAGGTCAGGCTATGCCTTCGCCCACCAAGAGGGCTTCGGAGAGCTGATCACGTCAGGGAAAAACATGAGACTCTCCTCCCTGGGCCTGGCCAGCTTCGCTTCCAGGCACAGCTCGAGCTGGATTGAAACCCTCCGCAGGAAGAAGAATCCTCCCAACACCGCCGGAGACTGCAGCCCAGCGCCCAGTCACGCCTCTGAGATGGTTCCACCACTTTCTAACTCCTCGTCTGTTCTGGGCGGCTCGCAGGAAACGCCGATCGAGGAGGAGACAGTCGCAGAGGCAGATCAGAATATTCAAACTGTCCCCGCTTCGATCACGCTGCCGGAAGCTTCAGGGTCGGCTCAGGCCTCTTCTGCTGATAACCTCACCTCTGCTCCTGTGAGGCCTCATGGGACAGACTCACCTGGAGGCTGGATACTCACACTGGGGACTGTACAGGTCAGCTTACGCTTTCTGCTAAATCCTGCTTTAACTTCAGCTTAACACAAAACGCTATGGCTGAGCACTGCTAACAAACAATAACTGAGCTCTACGTGGTATTTCCTGCACAGAAACTGCGTTTTAACACATTCTCTTATAAAAGTACTATGTGTAAGTCTGACTAAATCTGAAATAAATGCTACAGAAATACTATTAAAGTAAAAGAAGTTTACACATTGTTGAGTTGTGGTGAGTAGCTGTCCCATTTTTTGACTGGAAATTCCCACTGGAGGTGTGTTCCAGTCTAAATTTACAACTGGGCCACAGCAAAAGACGCTGGTTAAAATGCTACTACTACCAGCACCATCTAGTTTTGAACCCTGTGCAGCTGCACCTCATGGTAGGATGCTGTCAGTTCGTGGGTAAAATAATTGACATGAATTATGGGAGATGTAGTTATGGTCAATGTTGGATTAACTTTGAAGCTCTTGTGGACCACATAAAAGGCTGTGTTGTGCCACACTTGGCCTGCAGGCCTTGAGTTTGACACCTGTACTAAATCATTTTTTTAAATGCACCTTTTACTATTTCTGTAGTTTTTATCTGCTCGACTTTAAGACGGTGCTAATCAGTTTTTTCTCCCTGTTCGATAGGAAGCTCTGTTTGGATGGAAGGGAGCTGCAGCTCGTGGGAATACGTCCAACAACCAGGGCTCGCTGCGTGCTGCCATGGAAACCAGCCAGACTGAGTAAAACCCCTGCAACAGGTGGAAGAATCTCATGTTTGCGACACGTGTCCAGGGTGCACTGTGGGGACAAAGACCGAGCCGAGCATGCAGACCTTTTAACGACACAGCTCTCTTTTTCCCAAAATACACAGATTTCACCAGAGTCGAATGAGGAAGCAGCACATTCTAATGACTTGGACTTTCCCGTCAATAAGTTCATATTTATCGTGGCGAGATAATTAGTGTAAAATTTGCTGCAAGATGGCAGTTTATAGAGGACTTTAAATTAGATTTGCAGCATTTAGTTGAAAATCAGCAGAAAAAGCAGAAACAGACGGCAGGAGCATCAGCTAATATATACATTTCTGCATTGTAGATGACAAGTCTTACAGCTAAAACACACAAACCTGCTTGCAATTAAAAATTCAACTGATGAACAAAAGACAGTGGCAAAAAAAGAAAAAAGTGTGGGCATTACCTGTAAAAGTTTTCTCTGTTGAAAAACTTTTGTTAAAGTTCTCAGTGAGAACGCTATTTACTTTACAGAAAACCTGCTACGAGATCCGAGGTCCCGTTTTCTCATCAGCATTTTTATTTTTATTCTGTAGCTATTTTTTTGCATCATATTGATGTGTTTGTAGTTGCACCTTAAATGATGCTTTAATTGCTTTAATTTGAAGTGTAGACCTTTATTTTTATTTTTTGACTGGGACATTGGTCAGAGTCTGTTTTAACATGTCAACCTGAAAAAACAAAAGTTCTGTTTATTTTAGGTCAAATGTTAGAGAGCAGAGATTATACGTGAGCGATCACATCAAACTGAGGATTGTCACAAAGTGGTTTGTTGCGAAATCGGCAGCTATGGTGCATTAGTTAAAACATTTTCAACAATTGAATTTTGTCAAAATAAAATGAATAAATATTTTATCCACGGGTTGTTTAAATGAAATATCTGAAATATAATTTAAAGATATTTGGAAGCCCTTTTTTGAGCAGCAGCTACAAAAAACAAGATTTTGAGCAGGAAAACCTTAATTTTTTTATATTTTCCCTGCGAGTTAGCAGAGCTTTCTTTCCAGCTGGTTAATCTTAACTTATTGCTTGAGGTTTCCTCTTTAAAATTACATAAAAATTTCCTCATTATTAAAACCTAAAACAGGATTCAGGCCAAATATCAATGAGTTATCCCGATTAGGAAGACAAATCAAGGCAGATCTCTGGAACCACTCATGATACCAGGATGATCCAGGTATCAAAATGTAAATTAAAAAGCAGGAATCTGAAAATGTGCTTAGATCATTTTTACCAAATCTGACTGAATCCTCAGTTTGATGTGATGGGTCACATATTGGAAAAAAAACTATGAATATCTGAAGATGATTTGTCTAAATAAATGAATGGAAAATCAGTGTTTGATCCATTGTGCTGACTCATGCTTTCTAGTTTGATTCTTTATTTTTGCTTTGACACAAATGAGAGAACGTCAAAACCAAACCTTAACTTCATTTCTAGCTTATTATATCAGTCGAGTTTCCTTTTTCATAAACTGACTTCTCAGGATGAGATAAATATTTACCTTTCACAACAGATCAAAACATGTGGATTTAATTTTAAGATGTCACAAACAGCTTTTTTGTAGTCGTCAACTCTTGAATGCAGGTGAATAAAATAATTAAAAAACAGTGAGGAAACATATTGTACCAATGCAAATACGAGTTCTAGTTTGAAACAGAAATGGGGCAGAATGTGAAAGCGAGACGATAAAAACAATACTTTCAGTTTTTATTTTTTTATGTTTAACCATAAAAGGTGTTTTGAGTTTATTGAGTTCTATCACTTTTTATAGCTAGGTATAAAACATGTGAGAACATATTTAAACAGATTTGTTTTTGAAGTTAAAGCTGCAAATATTTACTGCACTTTAAGTGACTTAAATGACTCCAAAACCCAAACAGAAACATTTTCCTGATGAGTTTGACAGTTTCTAAGCAGATGTAAAATGATAGACCCAGCTCTGAGGGGGGTTTATTTTGACACTGAAGAGGATTTCCTCTGTGTAACGGCGCTGAACAGGGGGAAGAGCTCTGGGATTTCACAATAACGGGTCTTACGGACAGCAGACTGCAGCGGCCAGAGGAGTTTGGCTTTAATTATCCCGCCTGCAGTGGAACTTGGTCAGTTTATTCTTCGGCTTTTCAGGTGCAAACCGAGGCGGATGAGAGTGAACGCTCCGCAGGCGTTACTGTTTTATACGTGATGATTTAAGTGATACTTTCAGGATGTTTTTATAGGGAAGACAGACGGTGAAAATGGTTCTTTTTCTCCTTTTTCTGTGTGTTCTGTGCATCCTGCCTGTTTGCAGCATTTTTGAGGGAGCCTGTCCCAGAAAAGGTGAGAGTGAGAGAGTTAAATTAAATGTTTGAATATTTTCACACATGTACGGTTGTTTTACTTAGTATCAAACTTTATTCCAAAGAACAAAACGTATGTTAAACCAGTAAAACGACTTTGCTGCATTCTGGTGTCAGTTTTACTCGAGCACATTTTATTAGATAGATAATCTGTTTTATTAATTATGTACTGAGTAATCAAATACTTTTAAAGCAAATATATAAATTTTTTAATGGTATTATTGACTTTTTCAATCATTTAACAAAAAAATCACATTTTGAGAATTAAAGTTTTAGCTTACGTTGTAATTATTTTGAATTAATTTATTTCATTTTGTGGATTTTTGTAATTTATTCCAGCTGGAAGAAAAACATCTTTTATGGTTTTGAACTGATTCTAATGAGTTTACCGAAGTTGTAATTTTTGTCAGTATTCTTTTGTTTGCTCTCAAAATTCTGCACTTTTATAGGTTTTACTACTCAAAATTATTTTGACACATTTTAAGCCAAATTCCATAAAAAAAACTGAAAACACTAAAATCAATTTATATGGCGTTATATACATGGTTACAGAAACCTTTAACTAGAAAAAGAAGATACTTGAAAAAAAGGTCTAGAACATGGGCAGTGAACAATAAGCAAACAAAACAAAACTCCACAGCTTGCTTTGAGTTTTATAAAATCAGCTTTTTGAGTTCTGAACCAAATCAAAGTGTCTAACAGATAAGGGGAACTGTTTATGTAAATTGAGACGATAGGGAGAGGGCAAAGATGATGGTAGAAGAGAAACTGTGTAGGCGAGAGACGTATCAAAAGAGGAAGTTTCAAAGGAGTGGGTAATTTTGTTATGCAACGTTGCATCCTATCTGAGCTGTGCCTAGTCAACAGTGACCGGAGCCTGAAGAGAAGACCTGAAGACAAAAATACCAGGACAGCCTGTCACGTTGTAAACAGAATGTTTGTTTGTTTTTGTCTGCAGATCCTCCTCCAGGTGTGCTGGTCGTGACTCTAGGTAGCAGCCTGGTTCTGACCTGCAGTGGGGATGTGAAGGTCAACGGAGCAAAGGTCATCCTGACCGGCTCCAGCAACAACGAAAACAAACCTGCTTCGATCAGAACCTCGGCCACTAAACGTGTCCCGATCAGCCGGACGGTCTCATCCTCTCTGCAGAATACTGAGAGCGAGAAAAACCTGAGATCTGTGCCCGGAGGAAACCGAGACCCCAGGTACTCAGACACAGGAGGACGCACAGTCGGTCCAACCCCCATCAGCAGAACAACAGGTGACTCCGACTGGCAGGAGGAAGAAAAGAAGGATGATCATGAAGATGAGGAAGGGTTGAAGGTCACCAGAGACGTCACACTGAGGCATCAGTGGAAGTGGAGCAAACTGCAGGGGCAGAAAGAAGAATCAAACTGGAACGAAATCAGGGTTACAAGTCAGGAAGACATTCTGTCTCTGGATTCAGTGACGAAGACAGACTCTGGGAAATACGTGTGTTACAGCAGTGGTGAAGAAATCTTTGCTGTCAAAGTCATTGTTGCAGGTAAGTTTTCAGTCAGGGGGCGTGGCTACAGGTGGGCCTCGTTACTTTTTTTATTTATTTGGTAAAATCACCTTTACAAGAAGGGGGGGAGTAAGTGGGAGGTTTTTGGGGTGTGGGCGGAGTTTGAGAAAGACTTGACTTGTTAGATTGACTGTTTTGGGTGGAGTTTGAAGAAGCGATTTGATTGGATGAACGCCAGAAAGCACCTATTAAAAGATCGTTAATTTTAAATTTAAATTTTAGTCATAAATCGGTTGCTAGTCACACCAAATTTGAGTGTAATCCCCAACACACCATTAACTGTCTCTTTGTTAGCAAAATAACCCATAAACTAGTGGGTGGATTTTAATAAGGATTTTAATGAAGCTTTCAGAGAATAATTATTAGATGCAGATCTACAGCTGATCAACGTTTGGAGACGATTCAAGATGGCCGCCACAGGCAATCCATATTTGCAAACATAAAAAGGACTGTAGGCCTACCTAAGTCCGTTTTACAGATATTGAGCTACACTTTGCTGTGGTAGTAGCTGAGAGTCATTCACAACATATAATCTGAGCATGACATCAGGCGATATAGTGATATAAATTGTGCATAAAATAAATTTCAAAATTTGACCAAAAAGGCTTTGACATATGCCGATCTTAGTCTAAATCTCTAAAATAATATGCAAGGGTTTAGTTAGTATTTTAAATAGGTGCTACAGAGAACAGGGAACACACACAAACTAACCCTCTTTCAATTTCCATGTATTTTGCAGACTATGTAAATCAAATGTAAACCAATTTTAAATAAATGTAAATCAAAGGCACACGTCTTTAAAAGCAAAAGCTTAAGAGTCAAATTCAAACAGCTGAAGGTCGTAATTATATCACTTTCTTTTGTAAACTCACACTGACCTTATAAATACAAACAAAATGTTTTGAGCCACCATTTTCATTTTGTCCTCCAGATCCTCCTGAGAGTCCGAGTCTGTCCTGCTATAAAAAGTCTCCCACAAGTAAAATTCGCTGTGAATGGAAGCCTCAGAAACCTGTCGTGAAGCATCCTAACTGTCACCTCTTTTTGAAAAAAGGGTAAGGCTACGGTGTGTAGAAAGTCTCAAAACACGGATTATTTCAGCTCTACAAATTGTGTTCAACCAAATCCACACTTTTGTGTGAAGGAATTAAAATACCCTATTAACATGATAAATGGGTTTCTGCTTGAATGAGCCAACACCAAATAAATTCATCAGTAGACTGTAAATAAATAAAGACAGAATTCAAATGCTTTTGCAGAAACATGAGTTGAATCCATCAGATTTTTTTATCATTGCTTCATTCAAAATATGTTTGTAAAGGAATGGTAATGACTGAGACACTTAAATGCTGGAAGTACTTAAAAACAAATAAGGAAATCTGTGTTTGGTAGATTATTTCTTTGCTTTCTTTGGCAATAAACTTTATGCTGTTGGAAAGCCTGTAAATTTCCATTACAAATGTGGCCACATTTACAAGGAACATGCATTTGGGTGATGAGCAGCAGAGCTACAGTATGTGGGTTGCGCACATGAAAATGTTTCCAAATCTTCTTTGTAAAAACAACTTATTTTTCTTTTGTTATTGACTTTTGTTTTGAGCTTCTGGTACCTCCAGGTGCTGACAATCCTAAGATTTATTGCCAAGAAGTGTTGTTTCAACAAATAAATAATCTACCAAACACAAATATATCTACTTTCTGTGCAAAGTTAGTTGATATTTCTTCAGAGAAGATCTTGCTAATTTCAGCAAAATAATGCTATCTGTTGTAGTGTTTATTTACTGTTAAAGACACAAATTCAGCATTTTTTTTTCTTGTAATAACAGCTAAATGTGCAGTACTTCCTTCTGTGTATCTTTGTGTCGTATTCATTTGCAGATGAAGGATCATTTTTGCGTTTTCTTTTTTGTTTTTCTCCTCTCAGTAAAACAGAACAAAGGATCCCCTGCTCCTATTCTTCACAGCAGTCTCAGTGTTGGTGCGCTCTGCAGCATAATGAAGACGAGCGGAGGATGCCTCACATGGTTTTCCTGTGTGTCACGAGCATTCTGGGCAATGCCACTAGCCCTCCGTTATACTTCAGGCCTCTGGACATTTGTGAGTGGGCGTACGTACGTATTCTGATGAGTTTGTTGCAAACTGAAGCTGTTCTCACCGTGTTCCTCCCTCCTCCCTCAGTGAAGCCCGACCCCCCATCGAACATAACTGCCAAACAAGAGGAAGGGTGTGAGAGAAAGATAGAGGTCACTTGGAACTTACCCCAAACCTGGAAGCAGCAGGACAGCTTCTATGACCTCATGTATGAGATCAGATACAGACATGTGACATCAGCGTACGGACAAGTATGTTGAACTGTCGAACAAGATCATATGTCCTCAGAAATCTGGTCTTGAAACAATCAAATAATTTACAGTTTCACTGCATTTAGGCTGATTTTGTGTGTCCCTCCAGGTAAACGAGATTGAAGAGTTGCGCTCGTACACCATCACCGACGCTCTACCTGGTGATGAGTATCTGATTCAGCTTCGAGCCAAAGAGGAATACGATGGTCAGTGGAGTGAGTGGAGTTCTCCCGTCTCCGCCAGGAGCTGGATGGGTAAATATGAACCAGTGGTGTTCTGATACCCATAGTACCAATACCCGTATGTTTACAAGTACTAGTACTTGTACAAAATGCCCCAATATTTGGAACCAATACCAATATCGATACTAGGATACTGGTATCGATAATCCATTGAATGTTTTTTAGTTTTACATTTCAAGTGAAAAGTTTTTCAGTTCTATGTTTAAATAATTTATACAAGTTGAAAGAAAATCTTTGCTTTTTTGTTATTTATTTTGAAATATTGCCACAGTATATATCGTTCTGTAAATATGATTTGGGCCAATAAGGAAGGAGAAACGCCTTGTTCTAAATCAGGGATGGGTAACTTAAAATTTGGAAGGGGCCACAATTTTTTGTTGACACTATCAGAGGGCCACATAGTGCTGCATATTTACCCAAATGCTTGTGTGTATGTGTGTGTGTGTATATATATATATATATATATGTGTGTGTGTGTGTTCATTAAACATTTAATTCTCAAATGCATGTATAACTGTACTCTGCCCAAGGGATGTGTGCGCTCATTGTCAGGTTGGACGGACGTCGGCCCACGGGCCACCAGTTGCTCATGGTACTGGCGGGTACCCAAATTAAAGTACTCATACTTGTACTCAGTTTGAGAAAACCTGGTATCGGGACACTCCTAATATGAACTCACCCACACATATTCAAATTAACCCTTTACATGAAGAAAGTGCCTCAACAGATCAAGCATTATTAACTCCTTCGTACAGTTATGTAACTTTGGACACAGGCAAAAAGATATTTTGACAACCTGACTTCTGTTTCCTTCCCGCACAAATGGATTTTCCCAAGAAACTGTGGCCATAAATATCCCCCCACTTTTACCCCTTCCTGTTTCGCTTCCTCTGTGAAGAAGTGTATAAACGTACTACACCTTGCACTGCATTCGATCCGTGTCCTGGACACATGATCTTGATGTTTTGTTTGCCAAAAAATAACTTATCAAAGCAGGTAATCATTGCTTTTTTTTTGGTTTTTTTTAAAGAAAGCAAAACCTCAGTCAGGTAGTATTCTCTACATGACTGATTATGTTTAGAAACAAACAAAAAAAGTAAGATGATTTTTGCCCTTTGACCTTTTATTTTAAACAACAAAAACCTTCAAATCTAATTTTACTTAATGAAAGAGGTCCAGATCCTGATGCTCAGTGACTTTAAGATGTTGAACATCAGGAGAAGTCAAATATTTCTCTGCTCTATGTTGTTGCAGCTTTTTATTTTCTCATTTTCTGTCACTCCTGTCTGCATTTAAATAACAAAAAGATTTGACAACCTGCAGGGAACATCTGGGAGCTACTCTGGCCTACATTTAAGCAAAAGATCCAAAGACTTTTTAGTGGACATTTGGATCACAGATGGACTCCGTATCGTACAAACAAGATTTTTTTATCACATTATTCTGCATAAAACCAGCACTTCTGCTGCATGCTGAGCATTTGACTGAATAAATAAGCTTGACTTTGTTCTGGCAAAAAATAGGAGAAACAGGAAGACACAGCTTGTTGTTGTTGTTTTTACCAATTTTTTTTACCAAAAAGAGGAGTTGCCAGGCAGAACATCCCGGGGATTGGATAAAAGTGATAATAAATTTAATTTTTCCTCAGATTATCAAAAACTCCTCATTTGAATTTAACTTATCAATAAAATATCACAATGTCTTTAGTCCCATCATAACTGGAGGGCTGCATGACCCAACACTGAACTATCAACAGATATATAACACAGGGTTACAAAAATAAAATAAAATTTTGAAAATAGTTTATCTTTGACAATTGATTTATTACAAACATCCACGACTGAATCCAAAAACATCAATTTCCATCAATCAGGTCACGTTTTTATGCTAAGTTCATTTTTAAATCCGACTTTTTTGTCTAAATGGATTGTGGATAATTACATTTTTTTACAATATCCGTTGATTTTTAGTAATTTTTCTCATCTGAATAAAATTTTTAAGATCCTCCTCTGGCCCTTTGTCCACTGACGCAGATACTCTGTGCATGCTTTGCACACCATGTGCAGCTCCCGAACTTTGTCCTGATCTCCAAGTTTCATACCAAAATAAGCACGGCAAGCATGTTTTATGAAACTTGTGACTGGATTCCTGTTAAGCACAAGGATGTATTCATCCCAGATGTAACAGAATAAGTCAGGTTTAGTTTTGCAAGGTCTTCTGGTTAAAGCCATTTCGTTTTTATGCAATAGGGAGGCTTTTCACTTTACTCTTACTAAAATGTTGACCTGAAGCGAATTAAGTAAATGACGTTTCACAGTTGATGACATCACTCATTAACTTGCAGTCTGAATAAGTAAGTAATTTCAGTTTTAAAACGTGAAATAAATAAAATTGAAATGAAATAAATGCATGTAAACAGAATCAAGATTTGCTTATGGCTGAAAAAATTTACCTGATGGAGCAAAACGGATGTGATTTTTTGATTCAGCTCATTGAAATAATACTAAGTCAGCTGAAAAAACTTAGGCAACTTTTTTTGTGTTGACCAGTGTAATGCATGTAATACAGGACAATTCTGTCATGCCTAATGAAGACTAATCAGTGTTTTATCAGTGATTTTTTTACAACAGATCAATCTTAGTATAAATCAAAAAGAGTCTGTGGTTAGGTAGTGGTTTGTAGATGTTAAAAACAAAGTTACTTCCTCCAAAACAGCTCAAACTGATTCTGTAGCAGTGTTTTTTTTTAACACTGGGTTTTTACATCACATTACTTTTGCATCAGATAGTTCCTCTGAGTTTTTCTGTTTTACAAAACACGTTTCACACCAAATACATGTTGCAAAAAACCTCAGATTATGTTCCAACACGGCCAGTCTTTAGCGTAAACAACCATGATGCAAATGTGGTGTGATCCAAAACGACAGAATTCAGCCAAAACTATTTGATGTTTGAGTTGAAGTCGCTTCAGAGTAGCTGTTAGCCTGACTCCTCTCTGAAAGTTTCTCCTCGATTGTCTAAACTGAAATAGCTTTGACATCATTTCGGATTACTCATATTTGCTCCACAGAAACCCTCTTAAAAAATCTGAACTTTCTCTTCTGTCAGCTTGCTGGCTGTGCAAGTGAATTTGTTGGAACTGCATCAACTATATTTTACTGTTAAAGGGAACCCCAACTAGTTGTAACATTAGACATAAATTGATAAATATTATGTTTATAGCTATTTAGTTTTTATAAATTAAAAAATATGTTATCACGTGTACGGTGCCATGTAATTTACACCACAAAGCATACAGTGTAAATGATGATGTTCACTAAGTTCACTGACAGTTCAAAGCTGTGAGCTCTATTCACCTGAGCTAATCTATAGCGCTTACTTTTTAGCTTGGATGCTAACGCAAAAGTTAAAAGGCTAAGCTGAGGTTAGCCTTGGATGAAGCAGATCTGTTACCCGCCATCATCATTTTTTATTTCAGGTTGAGTCATTTCTACTTCTCTCTGTCAACTGGTTTCTTTAAAAGGGCTGACATCAGATATTGTCAAAAATGAACCTTCAGGGTGGACGGAGCTCACAGCCTCGCACCGGAGCTAGGGTTGCCAACTGTCCCGTATTTTCAGCCATTTTGAAGTGTCCGGTACAGGACACTCTTCTCCCGTATTCTGAGTACAGACGGCAAAACTAAACAGCCTACAGTGTTTTATAGTAAATGTTTATCAAAAACTATCTAATGTTACAACTTGTCAAGGTTCCCTTTAATAGATTTTACTCACTGAAAATAAAATGAGCAGTTTTATAAAACTACAAAAAACATACAGATGTCAGTCATTTTTCAGCTTTGAGACTTATTTAAATGTAAATTAACTGCTTTAACACTTAAAGAGATGTTGCTCCCTGCATGAAAATAAACTCTCTAGGACACACAATAACAAAAGACCAACTACTGAGTAGTTTCAAAAAAGTTCTGATGGTAAAATGTAAACCTTGTTGAGAATCTATTGTGTGTTTTTGATTTGTATATGTTCTTGTGTCTCCTCAGCTAAAGTTGTAGAGACTACAGATTATTTCACAACCACAACGGTGAGTTTCTACTGTTAATAAACCACAATTCATCCATTGTTTTCTTTGAATTGTCCATCAATGTTGACCATTTTGTCTCACTTTATTTTCTTGTATCTTACAGCCCACCTGGGAATACTCAGGCTCTGGTATTCCAGACGATGTCGAAGGTAAGATGAAGAGTGTGTGAGATGAGAAGAGGGGCAGAAGGAAAAACATTGTTAGTCCTGTAACTCTTCTCTGCCTCACTGGGTTTTAACAGGAAACCATGTCGTCATAATAACTGAGACTCAGCAACAAAACAGGCCACAGGAGACATGGTTCCTGCACCCATATAATCTTTATATAATCATAAAGAATATTTATTTATATAGAAAAATGTCTTATTTTCTTGTTCCTACAGGTTCTAAAAATGACACAGACAAGATGTCGCAATATTTGTTTTGGATTTCTGGTCTTTTTACCATTTTTTCAGCCATTTTGGCTATCTACATTTTCAGGTAGTGAAATCTGCACTTATTTTCTCGTTTAGTATTGAAAATATCTCCTACCTAACTCAAGCTAAATATAGCTAATAATACATCAAGTACACGCTGACTTTCACAGCCAGTAAGATTAGGCAAATATTTTACATGGATTTTATTTTATTTTATTTTTTCCAGACACAAGGACAATTTTTTTTCTAAACGCTACAAACGTATTGCCATCACTTGGTGTGGTGACTTGCCTCCACCTTCAACCCCTGCCACAGCAGGCCCAACGGGGGAGACGCTGGCGAACTTTGTCCCTCAGCTTTACAAGGAACAACCGCCAAGTGACATACAAGAAGAGGAAGAAAATGAGGAAGAACAAAGTGTAATGGGCAGGGTAGAAACCATGAACTTTAACAACACAAGTTATTTTTTTCTGCAGAGTGAGTTGTGAACATTCATTAAAAAAAAAGAAAAAAAAGAAACTTTGCCAGCTTTTTTGAGTTGTTTTGCACTTTAGAGCTATAAATAAAACAATGAACTTTTTGTGTGGGGTGAAGGGAAACTTAGTGTGGGTTTATATAGACTGTACAAAAAATTTTGTAACTCTAAGTCATGTATTAAGTTTGCTTTTAAATGTGTTTATTTTGCTTTGTTTTTTGTTAGTATTTTCTTCAACTTATTTGTCCTGCAATTAATTGAATCAACTGTAAGCCCATACAAATGACAATTTTTTTTCTTTCTTTTTTATTTTTACATATAATTCAGCCTTATTACCAGCATGTATGATATTTGCATATATCACTAAAAGTTTGGCTAATACAATGTTTTAAAGGCATTATTTGTATAAAATGTTTGTTTAAAGCTTTTCAAGTAGTTTGACAGATCTTCCTGTAACACTGCCACTTGGTGGTCTAAAGGCGTAACTTCAGTCGCTTCATCGCAAAAATATTCGAACGAGCACGTACGGTCCTTTGCATTAAAATTGAATTTTGGGCTCCTTCTTTATTTAGTTTTTTCAGCGTGAATTTTTGTACTTCAGTGCGTTTTTGTAACATTTAACAAATATTTTTCTAGCTAACGGCCACCTCATGGACATAGCAATTAACTGCAGTCGTTTCCATAGCAACATGCCAGCAAAACCAAGCAATCAAACAATACGAACGATCTCTTGATTCGCAGGTAAATAGTTAATAGTTAATATAGCTATTTTTAGCCTAACGATAAATAAAGTACTACATAAAGACAAGTTATGAATGGAAAAGGCGTACTTAGTGCTGAGCAGCAAGAAAAACTGCGACAGTTTAAGGTAATCAACTATTTTCACAACACGAACATAAAAACTGCTGCTAGCCAAAAAGCGTTAGCTATTAACTTGCTATTAAAATGCGATTTGTTCTCAGGTCAAGACGAGAATTGACAACGAGAAGTATTTAAGAGCACACCCTGAAGTAGAAGAAATGATTGGTGAATTCTTAAGGTTTGCTCATTTTTACACCTAAGTCAGCTTTATTTTAAGGTGATAAAGAAACATTTACTTAGCATAAATCATAAGTAGCTGTTGTATTTAAAGAACATCATTGTGCGCACTTAACTAATGTTTGTTTAGGTTTCTAAAGAAACATAAAACAGTATTTTTTCACAAGTTTATGTTTTTAAAACAAAGACTATTAGCCAAATATTCCTGTATTAAGCGATTCCTTAATGTTCAGTGTTGTTTTTAATTTATTCTTGAAATTGTATGAAATAAAATAAAATAATAATAATAACTTTTGGATATTACTCCAAATTCGATGAGTTTGCTTTGTAACTCCTGTAGACCTGCCTTTTAAAATAATTTGCTCCGTACCTCTAGCACAATTGTTAGAACAGTAGTGAAATCACAGAAGAAATTGAAAAGGTTAAACAAAAAACCCAGAGTTCTTAAAAAAAACATGTAGGCCAAAAATGCTAAAAAATCAGGAACTACAGAACAATACAAACGTTTCAATCTATTGAAACTATATTGTCTGTGGTTTTCACAAACAGGCGTTTTAAGTTGTAGAGGTGACAAATTTATTTTAGGCAACCTGTTGAACTCAACACGTGATGTTTATCGGACTAATTAAAATCCCTCAAAAATAAAAAATACACACGTAAACATGAAAAAAGTACTCTCCTTAGATAAAGCTGAACAGTTGTACATGTGTGAGGTTTCTGTGGAAATTACTACCTAAACATGATTTATTGTTTTATTTCCAAGGATAATAAAAGTCTGAAATCTACCCATTCTTTTTGGCCAAACTATTAATCACTTAGTTGGACTTGAAAGCAGTTGTTAATAAATTGTGATCAAATTTCAATGGTTTTTTTCTGATAAAGATGGTGAATGATTCCCAGTGTTTTATTTACCCAGCTCTACAACTAAACAAGGTGAATGAATATTCTAAGAGCAGACAAATGTCTACATTTGAAACCATTTTGTTACAAACCTTTAAAAGGGATACAGCACAACCTTCTTATTAAACACTAGGCAATAATTAAACAACTAGTCATCTAATTAAATTTTCTCCTCAAACAGAAAGCTTCTTCTTCAAAGACCAGATGACGTCCGTCAGTTTGCTGCAGGTGACACAAACACACTAACAAGTTTATTTCTGCACCCCACAAAGGACAGTCAGTGATGCATATATAATAATCACACATGCTGGATATAATTTGCATATATTTAACATATTTAAATGGAGTCATGTTAAAGGAGGTGTCTCACATGCGCTGAGTTTCATTTTCCTTGGGATGTACAAAAGAAAAGGGCTTGGATTCTGGTGTACGCAGAGTTTCATACATTAGATTTATTTCTGCATATGCTGTTGTCTTGATTTGACTGTACATCACGTTTCAGTAACAAATCCACTACATGAGGCACATGAAAATAAGGGGATTTAGTCTAAAACTAATACGAACTGACATAGATGGACAAAGCCATGCACTAATAAGTGTCAAATTACTTTTTTTTTCAGATCACTTCACTAACCTAGACAATCCTACTGGCCTTCTCGTGAGAAGAAACAGCGACACGGAATGAACGACTTCATCTCATGTTGACAGACAAAGCAACACATGTACATTCTCAGTTTTTACAGCTGTGACGATCTTAACTTGTGTCTATTTTATTTTTTGCCAGAGTTCTGTTAATCTTCCACAGGTTCTATCTAACAAGCCTGATGAAATGTTATTCATAATCTCATAAGAAAACCTGGAGACGTCACTCAGAGTGTGTGCTGTCAAATGACTCATGTCTACAGGAAAATTACATTTAAATTTTAGCTTAATATCTGTAAAACTGGCAGAGGTTTGGCTATTTTTGTGTCTTTAAGGTCAGTTGGCTGTGGCACCCATCTTGAATCAGTTGGACTCAGCTGTAGATGTTCATCTAAAGATTTATTGTGCAAGCTATATTAAAATTCATCCAGTGGTTCATGAGATATTTTGTTAACAGACAGACATGCAGACCTATTGGAAGCAGGTGGTAATGAATTCTTTCATTTAGTGAAACTTTGATGAATCTAAAAATAATTTAACTTCAAATGAAGCTTTTATGCCACAGTCTTAACATTCAGGTGTGCCTGTTGCCTAGCTGTCATGTTTACCTGCCTTTTTCCATAAAGGATGTGAAATAAAGGGCTTTGTTTACTTTGGTTATGTAACACAGCTTGGATAATGCAGACAGGAGGATTGCAGTTTGTATGTTTTATCAGCCCATCAACATTTTTCTTTTTTAAGTTTTAAAGCTGTTTGATTTTTATCAGCTTTGGCCCAGTGATACGGTGGTACTGTAGGTGGTGTTCCAGTTGGAGGATCAGAGATTAGATCCCCCCCCCAAAAAAAAAAACCCCTGCAGGGTGTTGAAGTGTCATTGGGTGACACTGAATTCCTCCATTACCACTGATAAGCTTCTTTGTGTATGACTGAGAATATAAAAGTGCTCCATGTTAAAAAAAAAAAAAAGTACAATATATAATAGAAAAGTAAAGTGTGTGTTTGTGTGTGTGAACCTGATTTTTGTTACCTTTTAGGACCATTTCTGGTACAAACACCTAACTTGTCAGGACCAACAGTTCTTTTGGGGACCAAAGACTGGTTCTTATAGGGTGGAACCCCAGTGATGGATCAAGGTCTCAGTTTAGGACTAAGGTGTGAATTGAGTTTAGGTTAGGGTTGGTTAGGTACTGGGAGTGATTAGAGTTAGTGTCAGGGCTAGGTTACAGAAATAAATGGAAGTCAATACATGTTCCTAATAAGCATAGAAATACAAACGTGTGTTTGTGTGAATAGGAAACCTTGAAGTTCAAAACAAATCTGACCCATTTCAAGTATTTCTAAGTATCTATTATGCTTCCCATCATTGTGCATCTATTGTATTCAGAATAAGAGCAGCAGTTTTACAGAAAATGAGAACAGAACTATTTCATTTCACCATATTTTCCTAACAAAGGCTTCAACAATTTGTCATTGCTCAACTCTTCTCCCTCTCCTCTTCCTACAAAACGGCCGTGTGACACAACTGCTTTAAATAAGCCAGGACAGGTAGACACCCACCCATCCAGACCAGAGCAGACGAGGGAGGCTGAAGAAGCGTGCACTCTGTCTACAGCTTGACTTTTTATTGCAATTTTTCAAACAGCTACAAGAAAGAAAACACACATTTGTAAGTAAAAACTAATTGTTCTAATATTTCTTTGTAAAAAGTAGAACATTTTTACTGTTTTCTATATTTAAACTTGTGCAAATATGAAGCATGTTATTAATCAGTTGGTGTAAAAATAGATTTAGTGACAAAATAATTAAAATGTATATTTTTTTTATACAAAACGTTTTGACACATTATTACAAAGGTTATTAATGTCTGATAATTGTTGTCATTCTTTATGTCACATATTTAAATGCAAAGTCAAATCACAGGAAGGCAAACAAATGATAATAAAAAGGCAAACGACTGGGATGCAAATCTCTTGGACAGAAAATGACACCAGAAATAGGGATCAGTCAAAAAAAAAAAAAGATTCCAACATGGTATGAAGATTGTATGTGAGAACAAGAGAAGTGAACAAAATGGCGTTGTGCATTACCAAATTTGTTTTTCGGTGCATATTATCCTCAGAAGTCCTGAAAGTCTCCCTCAGGGTGAGAAACATAGAAGGTTACCAGGGAAGAGTGATTACTCAGCCTCTGAGGAGGAAGTTTATCACAGAACTTAGAGGTTCCCTGCATGGACACAGGCTCCATAACAACCATGCTTCTTTAACATCATGCTTAAATCTCACTAAAACTAATATATTCAAGCGATTGTTGTTCACACCAAGTGATGAAACTAAATGTGTTTAATGTTCTTCAGAGAGACGTCTCCATGTCTCCAAAGGGAGGACCGTGTTTCTTGATGCTCACTGTGTTCTGCACAGTCCTGGGTTTGTAACAAACTCCTACATTCATTTTACCTCCTTCCCACCGTTTTAAAGCGTTGATCTCGACTCACTGTTCAGGTTCTTCACTTCTTTAACCTTTTCCATAATGTTTATAGCTACTGTCTGCCCAGCTGAGTCTCAAGATGTGATGTCTGCAGACGACGTTTCCTTCATCGCCAAAAAACTGGTATGAAATGTTCTCAAATTTCCCAAAGGTTTTGATTTTGATTTAGAATAACTGTAAGGTCAAGCTAACTCTGCCACAGCACAGGTTATAGACACAACATTTTTAGTCAAAATATTTTGTCATTATCCTACAAATGAACAGAAAACATTATTGGACAAAAGGTAAGTTTAAGGTTCAGTCTAATCTAGGTTCTTTGTAACGTTGGACTAAAGTTTAAGTTTTACTATTTAATTTAGCTTTAAAACAATCCTCTTTATAATTAAGTAAATTGTTTCAAAACACAGTGACTTTCTAGGAATGTATTAGGATCTTCATCATATCTCCTCTGTCTCCACCCTTTAACCACATAGTTGTCTCGATGTCTGCAAGACGGATATTTCACAACTAGGTCCATTTTTCTGTCTTTACTTTGTTCATAATTCTAAAGAAACCAAGATAGTTTTGCCTAAATATGACATTATAGACTTTTAAAGCTCACTATAGAACTCAAGTTGATGTCCATCACATCTCATGACTAGAAAATTAAAATTACTTTAATCACCCAATGTATTTTTTTCTTCCAGATGATGAAGTGTTATGCTAAAGGTAAGCGGATTCTCAACTCAAAGTTTTATTAAACTACTTTGTGTGTGATTGGAAACATATATTTTTAAGTGATTTGTTTGAGAAGACATAACACACACACATATTAGGTGTGTAAACGTGAGACAAGATAAGCTTAATCCTCTATAATATGAGTCATAACTAATGCACAGCAAATAAACCACTCCTGTTTGTGTTCGTTGTACAACATGTGTTTATGAAGGTTTCTTGTTACAGGATACCCTGAGCCTACAAAGACGCAGCTGAACAGTGTTTTTAATAGCAGGTAATATTACATACACAGGGCTCTGCTTTACTATCTCATGAGTCAAATGTTAGCTAGAAGTTAAAATAAAAAAATAAAACATGACCTGTCATGGTTGTCTTTAAAGGCCAACATTCTTCCAGTCACAAGCTTCAAATTTGTTATGAATACATGAGATCTTTTAATAGCACACATACGGAAACAGTTCCTCTAACATTTTTTAAGTTGGATTTTATGTTCTCATTTTGCTAATTGTGAGTCAAACTGAATGTGTTTTTACTATTGTGAGCAAAACATTTGATTCCAACTGGAACGTAAAAGTTCCTTAAAGCACAATTCCCTAAAGTGTTTATTGTTTTTTATTGTCAGTACAGAAACAATGTTTAGCTATGGAAACCCTATATTCAACTAACCTTTTGTTGTTTTCCAGTAACCTGCCTGTGAAAACCCCCGATCAGTTCAACACCTTCCTGTCCACTTTTATTCAAACCCTGAGTTCATTCACTGGGGGCAACTCCCAGTGGTTTACCTCACTTGGTTCTCATTCTATGAATCCTTTTGAAAAAATGGTGCGAACACACACACACACACACACACACACACACACACATGCATTACTCACACTGTCAAAATAATTACAAAACAATGGGATTGTTTTTTAATCCGGGATAAGAGAAGAAATCTGGGCTT
Source organism: Cynodonichthys magdalenae (assembly GCA_031762555.1). NCBI lineage: Eukaryota > Metazoa > Chordata > Actinopteri > Cyprinodontiformes > Rivulidae > Cynodonichthys > Cynodonichthys magdalenae. The sequence continues at coordinate 12,110,478 of JARVJO010000305.1, forward strand.
AACCAAGCCGCGTCAGAGCAGGTTTCACAAACACCAAACCAAGCTCAGCATCTTAATAACTGCAGTTGTAGAAACATTTTTTACGACAAAACCTCAGTGTTAGCTTTTAATCTAACTATGTTAGCTAACAGTGTAAATATATTACCCATTTTAGTCTAAACAAAAAGATAATTAAAGCACATAAGACTGGATGAAACACAGAATTTTACATAATCGAACAAGAAGACATTTCCGATCAGGGTGTCTCCTGATTGGGCAATGAAGCACAGAATAAATCCGTACAGCCGGTTATGTGTCACTGCTTTTGTGAAATCAAACTAAGGATAATTTGATCAGTCAGGATTACCAGAAAAATCCAGCTTAATCCCATATCCAGGTTTTGTGAAATAGCTTTTTAGTCACATAATAAATTTCATAAAAGCAGCAAATAATTACCGGAAGTTTAGTGGATTTATCATCATGGACAGCAGTTTTACATTATTTTTTTAAACTTTAAATGAGTTTTTATATTAGTTAATAACAGTTTGTTTACTGTTAACGTAACCTGCAAATATGTTGTATTTTCTCTGACTTCTAGAAAAACATGTGGAACTGTAGTAACCTCCCCTCTGTGATAAGGACGATGAAAAACTTCGCTGTCAGTATTCTGGAGCAAAAAAAAAACATTTTTTCATTCAGGATTCTTTTATATTTTTCTGTTTTTTAACAATTGAATCGTCTTTTCCTGTTTCTGCAGTACCCGTCTGTTTGTTACATGGAAGCGTTCGTGGCTCCTCTGTGCTGGGCCGCTCTGACGTCACAAAATGAAAACTGCATTAACTCTAGCGACTACGACACGCTGCTGGCAGCTGCCAAATCTGTGCTGATGGATGTACCTTCAGCAAGAACAAAACTTCCCACTAAAATACAGAGCCAGAACTTGAAGAAGATGTAAGGGTGGCGTGCAGTAACTTCACCCCTTGCTTTATATCAACTTTATTTAAGCTGAGGCTGCTTCTGACTCCAGGATGATCCTGCTGAAGGATGTGTACGACACCATGGCCGAGGACCAAAGGACAGAGGTCTTCAACTGGGCTAAAGATCAAATCCTCCAGAACAACTTCAGCTGCACACTGAAGAAAACATCTGCAGAAAAATCAAGTAGGAAACTTTAATTAAAATTGACTCACATCCGGTTATGAGGCACAAGATTCCTAACCATCCTAAGATCTTGACGCCTCAAAATGTGGTTAGAGTGGAGGATATATATGTGTTTACAAAGAATTGGCTGAGCAGCGATGCTTCTTAACATACAGAGCCCAGGAGGGGACATAGAGGGGATTCATTTCGTTTGCATTCTCACTCAAAGGTTTAATGTTTTGTATTAACTGTATTGAACAAGACTTTTATTTTGAAATATCCGGTTACCCGAAACAGGATGTGTCACAACAAGTGATAGTGTGTGGCTGCATAGAGTTAAAATTATGTGCATATTACATATAACCAGTGCAGATCTAGGGTTTTTCTGAGTAAGGGGCCACAATATTCATAGAGGGGCCAAGTATTTGCTCAACATCCTTACACACAAATCCCTGGTTAACCAGTCAAACATGTTCAAACACTTGTACGGCAATTTAAAAAACCTTGCACTGTAAATTCTCTTTACCAATTGACATGCATTTTTATTTTATTTGTCAGATTTGTCAGCACGTTTTTTTGTTCATATTTTTATTGTATTTTAAAAATACAGAATTAAAGAGAATAATTGGCTCACATTGCCACACCCAAACTTGATCTTATCATCAGCATCTCTTCCCATCATGTTACTGTTGTAAAAATGTTTGTTTTATCTGTTCACATACATTTTAAATGTAAAAAGAAAATGGAAGAACAGGAAGGGAACAGATTTGAGAACAGAAAAAAATAGGCCTGCTTCTGGTAAAATAATGTAAAGCAGAAGTGACCTAACAGACAAAACAAGCAAAATGGAAAAAAAAAAAAACACAAGAAAAGGAGAAATTGGTAACAAAAATATCATTTAAAACAAGTGGGTTGTTTATGTGAAACAGGTGAAGTTGGATAAAAAGCAGGAAACTGGGTGTGTCACAAATAAATTGTGCTTGTTTGTGTTTTGGCCACGATATTTGCAAGTCACAGCATGAGCGTACGTTTGCAATATATTTGTGTTTGCAAATGTGTTTATTCACAAAATGTGATTCATGCAAATTCCAGACCACGTTTGTTGCTACAGACCTGCCGTCTCCTTCACGTCTTCTTTACACCGTGACGGTTAAAAGTTAGCCGTGCTTCAGAAGTTGCTAAATAAACACCAAACTCTTTTACGTTAAATCTTCTTTGTTGTTAATCAGTGGATTGTATAAGCTTTTTTTTATTACACAGAAACGATGAGTGTCTGCAAACCGACACTGAAATGGCTGAATTTAGACTCACTGAACATGATTGGGCCTTACTTCTCCAGTTTACCACCCAACGATCTGGACTCTGCTTCCAGTGAAACTGTGAGTTGGCTGGAAAGAATAAAAAGTGTATAAAAAGGAGCTTTTTAAAACTGTTGTAACATTCAAACTTTATGTTTTTGTTTTCACTTTCCTTTCCAGCTTTGTGGCTTTTTTAACTCAGGTCAGCTCAAATCCAACATGAGTAATGTTAGGATTAACCCCGGCTTGGCCAAGATGTTTCTCCAAAAGATTCAGCAGTGCCTCAATACAAGCAACGTAGATAAGTGTGTATTCTTACATCGATGCATTAAGGCAAAACATTTAGGAAGGATGTAGAAGTGCACAACTCATTTAAAAATCAACAATGTTTTTTTTCCTTCAATATAGACACAGTCATTTGCACAACAGTTTCAAAGTCCTGCTACTGATAATAACTTTTGTATTATTTCTTCTTTTTTCTTGAATATTTCAACATTATTCTAACTATGACTTTTTTTCTTGTAATATTTTGACTTTATTCTCAGATTGGTTGGACTTTATTCTCGTAATGTAAAATAAAAAAATCTAGTCTGGCACTAATACTCCATCGTAACTCCACAAATGTGGAATGAAGAACAGCAAAATTAATTCATTTAAAAATAAAAATAAAATAAAATCAGCACGTTCCCCTTGTCCCCCCCCCCCAGGCTTGGCCCACTCGCTTGTTATTACGAAGCTCCAAAAATGGCTCCAGACGCCAGCAAGAAGCTTCTCTCTCAGCTTGGGAGCTGTGATAACTCCATAACCTCAAAGGTATCTTTCATCGTTTCCACACTTCCTAAAACCTCCATGTCAGCATTTTGTCCCTCATCTGATGAAGAAGAGGCAGATATGAACCTCTTCCTCACTCTTTGTCTCATTACTCTTCTCTGACTGAAGCTGAAGAAAGACCTCATCGCCAACATTTTGTCAGGGTCCAGCAACAGCTCTCAAGACCTGATTGACCTGGGTCAGTACGTCACTTCCCTGACACCCAAACAACTGCGCGACCTCCCTCGGGACAGTGTTAAAGCTGCTCTTCAATCCCTGGGTTCCAGTGTTCAGTGGTCACCAAACCAGCTGCGCAATCTGGCCAAGAACCTGCTGGGTGATAAGAAGGTGAGCCTGCAGAGACGAAAGCTGTTCTTTCTGTTTCAGCCTTGATGCTTTTCTCACTCTGCTTCTCTGCAGTGCGGTCAGGTGACAGCTGATGACATGATGAGCCTCCAGTCAGTTGCAGCTGGTTTGTCGAGCTGTGCTCTGAAGAACATAATGTCTGAGAAACTCCTGGCCGACCCGGCGGCCCTGACTAACATCACCAAGCAGATGAAAAGGGGACAGTTGAAGGCCATGCTGAATGGGGTGAGCAGGAGAAGCAGACAATGGAGAATAATGAATATTATATTTATTTCAGTTATTAGGAATATTTGAGCTGAAATTCGTGGTGAGTATGGATTGAGTCGAGTGAATACTTTTTTACTAGCTTGGCAAGAACATCTCAGAGCTGCTGCAGAAGTTGTCTGGACCTTTGCTGCGCAGCGTTTCTCTTTCTAACCTGGGAAAAGCCAACATCACCCGTTTGGAGGAAGTGGAAAACAAAACTTGGAGTCTGCCACAGGTACAGTACAGCTTTTATTTTCTTACTGACAGATTGTTGTGTTTTTTTGCAGGACCCAAACAAAACTTGTTTGATATTTGCTGTAAAAAAAGTGGCTCTGTGTTTTCCTTTTTAGGCTGCCTTTTTGGCAAAGAGGATCCATGACCTGAAGAAGCTTCAGTTCAGGTGAGTTATCCAGGTGTTGTTGTGGACAGATTATACAAGATTGTTTCAAATGCAAAAAAACAAACAAAAAAAAAGGCAATGAAAAAAAAAACTGTTTTGTATTGATTAGTCATTACCATGAGAAGGAAGTATTTTTACAGATTATGACAGGTCTTTAAAAGTACTTTATGATTTCTTTAATAATGAATGATACACTCTAGATCAGGAATGGGCAACTTAAACAATGGTAGGGGCCATGACTTTCTGTTGACACAACAAGAGGGCCACATACCACTGCACACTTCTTTAAATTTAATAAAACTGCCAATTTATAATATACAGTATATATACGTATATACTGTATGTTGAATAAACCAACATACAGTGCAATAACATAATACTTAACACTTCATTCTCAAATGCATGTATAACAATTGTACTTTTGTTAAAGCAAAACCCAACACTTACTTTAGTGAGCTGAGGTGTAACGACATGAGACACCTTGAGGTCAGACTCCTGTCTGGTTCTGGTAAAAAGTCTGTGTTTATGTACTTGTGACTTCAGTAAACTTCTCATATTTAGCTTTGTGCAACATGTTGTAGTTGTGACTTATATTAAAATCCTTCATGGCAGACAGTGTCTCTAAGCAGATTAAACACAAGGATTTTCTTTGTCCAGTTTTGTTTCCTCCTTTCTCAGTCATGGCTAAACATCCCATCCTCACTGGTAGAGGAGAGGTGGCGCCATCTAGTGGCAACTTTATCATTACAACTAATTCAGTGCCACTGAGACACTTTTGTACATTTTTATAATTATCAAATATTAATCTTCGAGCTGCTTTGAGTGCTTTTTTTTTTTATTAAAAAAATATTTTTGGTGGGCCGGATGGAAGTCACCTGCTGGTTGGATGTGACCTGCGGGCTGCCATTTTCCCGTCCTGCTCTACCTTCAGTAGACGGGGGTGCCACCAAGAGTGCTTAATTTATACAGAAATACACTGATTTATACACAGTTTAATGAGTTGTACAAGGTTATGCTACTGCTCAAACATTTGTACGGTTGCTTCTCTTGTTCAACATGTTATTTTGTGAAGCAGGAGGCTGAATTCGATTGTTCAGGGCATCACCTGTAAGATGATCGATGAAGTTAACGGCACCAACACACTCAACATGACTCAGGCCATAGCAGATAATCCAGACTGGCTTTCCAAAGCTCAAGTAAGTCTTTACTAACTGTTAAATACAACATAACATCAAGCATCCCCACGGATAATGAATATGTTGTGTTTTCAGGCTGGATGTGCTGCACACAAACTGTTTCAGAGTTTGGAGCAAGAGAGAAAGGACTATTTCAAAAACCTCACAGAGCAGGAGCTGACTGCAATTCCTACACTGATACTGATTCACCTGCCGTAAGAAAACTGTATTCTCTAAACAGCTTTATAACCGTTTTATCCATAGATTTTTTAAATCTGATGATTCCTGTTTGATTTATCCCAGACCAGGGAAGGTTCAGGATTTGCCTGACTCTGTGTGCCAGGTGTTCCTCGACAAAATGGAAACAGCCAACCTGAGCTCCCTGCCTCTCCGATCTCCGTCTCGTCAAGCACTGAGCCAGAGAGCTCTGCTGTGCCTGACTATTGTACGCACACAGATACAAAAACACACATCAAAAAGACAGTAACATAACTATCAAGACCTACTGGCTGTAGATTCTCTTTAGCTCCAACACTGTGTCACAAACAATCACAGCTGATTCAAATGAAATTGGATGTTTCAACATTTGAAAAGATTCTTACACAAAGATGCAAAATGACTCAGCGATGGCTTCCTGTGACTTTTCAGGGAAAAAATATGTCTGACCTGACCAGCGCAGACGTGTCGAGGCTCGGCCCGCTCCTGTGTGAGGTGAAGCCCTCCGACCTGGCTCTGATGGACCCTCAGGTGGTCCCGTTCAGCCTGCAGGCCATGGCGTCCTGCCGCCACATTCCCCAACAAAACAGAGCCGATCTCATTCAGCTGGTCATCAAGACGTTCGGGTAGGTCGCACTTCCAGTGGGTGTTGGAGCTGCTTCAGAGTCTGACGCAGGATTCTTTTTCTTTTAGGAGCCCCTCTAATTGGACCGCTGACACTGTGGAGCTGCTGGGCCCCCTGCTTCTTCTGAATGACAGTGCTGTGGCTGCTCTACCCAACCAAGTGTGTTCCTTCCTTACATTTCACTGACCGTTGCCACCTGATCATAAACATGTTGCTGAAAACAAACATGAATTTAAATCCTAAATGTTTTATTTTTATCTCTCTGTTAGCCTTGGTTGAAGGACGTCCTGGTCTTCCTGAAGCCACGTCTCAGCTATGTTTCAGACGCTTTCAGGAGGAAGTGTTTTGAACTCTCCACTAACACCACCATAACCATCGCATCAAATCCAGCTCGTAAAAGGAGAGAAGGTGAAGAACAAACCTGTTCAGTTTGTGACCCTCTACTCTAACTATTGTTAATAATTACGTTTACATGCCTCTGTCCGTCTGCTTCTCTCAGCTGTGGGTAGCAGTTACATGACCGCTACAGAACCAACTCAAACACAGATTCAAGAACTGGGCCCAAATAATGTGTACTGGACAGCAGCACAGCTGGAAATGATTTCAAACACCACATTTCAGGCTACGGTAGAAATTCTCGGGTCGGTCACCGGCTACAGTTCAGACCAACTGGATGTGCTCCAAAGAAAAGCAGTGAAGGTACGATGAAGGAACCAGACCCAGTCACACATTAAACATTTTACACAACTGTCCAACGCTGAAAATATCTATGCTAAAGGTGTAATAAAAATATCTACCAGTAGCTTCTTTTAGACGTATACATACTGTACATACTGATTTAGATCAAATAAATGAGTTATTTACTCATAACAAAATGTCACAAATTATCATCTGATTTGATGAAAACAATTTAACATTTTCTCTTTTTTATTGTTACTCTGCAGGGTTTTGTAACCATTTTAGGGATAATAAATCCTCTGCAGCAGTTAATTCTGTCATAGGATTTTTAGTACACTTGTCTAAACCAGAGGTGCCCAAACATTTTCCTGAAGAGGGCCACTATGAAAAAGTGCTGAATGTAACAATATAACATGAAATGCAAATACTTTTTAAGTAAAGTCTTTTTTGTTTAAGCTAGCAGTTGGCTCATGTTTGTTGTTTGTTTTTTAGCCCAAACACTTGATGTACGCTCAGGCAGCAAAGGCTCATGGGACATTTCATAAATTGATAAAATATGAGTATTTGTGGTGTTATAAAGTGTGAAAATGTACGTGTGTTTAAATCTAATCTACTATTTGTGTGAACTCCTGCAGGTCTTTGGCCCTGTGTGGCAGATGGCTGAAGGTGTTGTGGTGCAGCTGGGGTGCATTACTCAGGGCTTCAATAACTCTGATCTGGAGACGCTTCAGTTGCCGCTGGACAGTTTGGATGACATCGCCAGCTGTGGCTGGAAAGATTCACAGGTAGATTCACAACATGTTCATGACAAAAAACAAAAAACTACTTGCCGTAACACGTCTCCTGGTCTAACAGATACCATCGGTGTGGAAAGGCGTGGCTAGATACAACAACCTGACAGCGGGGCTGCTGGGAGCCGTGGAGATGGTCGGACTGAACCGGTTCATCTGTGGTCTGAACTCCAGCGAGATCCTTCAGCTCAGCGTGGATGCCTTCAGGTTTGTTCAGCAAACACAAATCACATCTGACTGCAAAACCAGTGGGGTAGTTGTTTTAAAAGGATGTAAATTGTGTAACTAATCTTTAGCATGAAGGCTTTATCTTCAGTGTGTGAGCAGGGGAGTCATGTGAGTGTTTGGATGTTTGACACAGGGATGCCGTGGGCTCAATGAGTGGTCTTCAGTGCCCCACTGTGGTTTTACAGAAGCTCAAACAACTTGCTGTGATTGCGTTTGGAAATCCCAACAACTGGACCGAAGCACAAGTGTCTGCCTTGAACAGCATCATGGGTGAGTTTATTTATTTCAATAACTAAAGTCTTTTAGAAGATTTGAAATTGTCAGAAAGTGTTTACGCTCTGCAGCAGTTTAGTTATGATTCATCATCGGTATGTCTCCCTCAGCTGGGTTGAATGCGAGTGAAATGGCCTCCCTGGACCCCTCTGTCTTCTCATTCTTGAACAAGACTTGTATTTCACAGATCCCTCCGTCGGTCTTTGCTGTAAGTAGCCTCTTTGATTTGTATAATCACAAGAACAAGAACATTTTTATTGTCTGGACAGTCTCCTCATGCCTCGGCCATAATTTGGTTGCTGAAGCAACCATTCTCATTTTGGTACGTCTCTTATTTTCCCATCAGGCTCTCTCTGTTGCTCAGCTGGAGGCCCTCGGACCTGACAACGCCGCCATGGTGACCTCTCAACAGAAAGACGCTTTAACACCTGACCAGCGGGCCGTTCTCGTCAGGGCGGAGGCCGGTACGGTCGGCCAAGATGGGCAGCAGACCCAGCCGGTCGGGTCCGGTAAGAAAACTTCTGTTCTGAATGTTTTGGCTCAAACTGAAGCAAAGTCTTTTTATGTGGAGTTTTCATGTTCTAGTTCTGGATGAGGGAGCTCTTTCAAAAAAAACATGCAGGTTTACTTCAGGCCCGGGCTTGTAAATAAATGATTTGTGATCTCAATGGGATTTGCTTGGTTAAATAAACGTCAATAAATAAAAACTGTAGAAATAAATTTTTTAAATATAGATCTAAAGCTGACATTTTAGTTTATTAATCTTTAGATGAAACAAAGCCAACTTCAGTAATATTTTACATAACTTAACATAACTTAAATATGTTTGATATTTATGAAAGAATTTGAATTTTATGTCTTTAAACACTAATATACTGTCACATGTTTCTGCTGCTAAAACAACTAATAAATGTTTAAATCTGGAATTTGATTCTAACCATCTTCATAACTGTGGTGAATTTATAAAATATCACTCGTATTCAGAAATGAGTTTTGGTTTTTGATCTTGTTTACATTCAGGAGCTCCAGAGCTGAGGGAGATCTACACCTTCATGAAGCCCGCTCTGTTTCTCCTCATCGGACTTTTCCTGTGAAAACACAATCGTCACTTCCTGCTGCAAAAACAAGACAATAAACTTCAGAGTTTTCTCCATAGAGCACTTACCAGTAGTTGAAAAATGCATTTCTTTAAATTTCATCTGTTGTTGATGACGGAAAGTAGTAACGCTACACTTTTACAGATGATCTAAGATGTTTGCTCAATATTTTTATTGTACATTGATAAGAGTCTATTTTAATAGAAAGATGAGGTTTAATGTTATAAATTGTTGCTTTTTATGAATACAGTATGTGCTGATGTAACGCAGGATCAATCAAATGAACTCAAAGATTATTAATAAACGAAGACAAAAAAGAAAAGTTGGTGCCTCTGTGCCAGTTTTATTTTCATTCAGAAACATTTGATTAGAAATTAATGTTTTGAAGGTCAGCACTGATACCTACAGCATGAGAAAAAGATTACTTTTAAAAATCTAAACAATTGTATCAGCAATGTTTATGCTATCACGGTTTATAAAAATGAAAAACTGAGAACAGGTAGTTTATCAGACGGAACATGAATTGTTTCAAAAACAGGTCAAAATATCTGAAGCAGGAACAGTGACATCTACAGAACAGTTCTGATGTCGATTAATGTTCTGACAAAATCCATTCTAACAATGCAGATAAACAATCAGTGTCTAAAACTGATGATTAATAACATTCTGATGCACACAGGAAACCACAGAGCACAACTAAACACACACTTTGTTTACAGTAATCTGATAAAGAAAAATATTTACCTGTAAAATAAACAATTTTACTGACATCTCTTGCTCACCGGAAATTAATAAATCAGTAAACTTTATGTAAATAAAATCCTTTCATTTTAAAAAGTGTTAATTTTTTAATATTTTGACAGTTTTATTCTAATAAATAGGATGTATTTACATGTGGAGTTATTGCTGACCGTTTTCCGAAGTTTCAGACCAAACTCCTGTTTTCTAGAAAGCTGTGGCTCCACATTTTGTTTCAGGACATTTTAAATCAGAAATGTCACGCTTTGTTTTTTTAACTTGATGGATGATTTAATTACAAATTCACCCCCTCAGATCAGTCAAATGAAGAAAAACAGATGTTTCTTTCTAAACTGTAAGTGTTTGACTTCATGAAATAATAAAAATAAAGTTCTATACAGAAATGTAATTAGGATACCAGCTGAAGGTGACAATAAAAAAACATGCTTTAGAAAATGTCTGTTAGTAAATTAGGAACAATAAATCCACAAATTTCAATTTATAGATTTTTTTTAACAATATATCCAAAAAGACTTTACAGGACATCGTCTGAGTCTCTGTTAGGAAATCACAGTGGGGTTCGATTAACCCAACATTCACAGCTCTTTACAACACGACTGTGTGAACGTGGTCATGCTAAGGTCAACCTGTAAACAGGAAGTAGCTCTCATGTCGTTACTATGGTGACAGGACAGAGAAACGCAGCAGCAGATCCTGAGTATCAACAGTAAGGCTCATCTTCAACAGCAAGAGGAACGTTGAACTGTTTTAAAACGTATTTGTTGACGAGCTGTTGCTGAGTATTCTTTGGTTATGTTCATGCGTGAGTGTGTGACCGCCACCTGAACAATTAAAAAAAAAAAAGGCACTTGGGGTTCTCCACGAACCACAGACAAGTTTTACTTTGCATTCCTCGCGTTAATAAAAGCCATCCCATGAGTTCTGAAGTGCGTGTTCAGATCCGTCGCCTTCTCAAAGTGTTTACCGCACACCTTACAGGTGAGGGTCCCGTCCTCCTCCCTCCCCTGACCCGCGGGCGCGTGGCTGGAGGGCGAGTCCGAACCGTTCAGAGAACTCTTGTCATCGTGGTTCTTGACGTGAACGGAGGAGGTCGACGGCTGGGCGCCGACGTCCTGCTGCCCGTCGCTGAACGCGTCCCTCACTTTGTGGGTGATGAAGAGGTGGCGGGACAGCGAGGACGTGGAGGCGAAACAGGCGCCGCAGTGCACACACTGCAGGTCGCCCCCCTCCCCCCGCCTGTGCTGGCTGATGTGCTCCACGAAGGTCGCCCTGTCCTCTGTGGTGAAGCCGCAGGGTGCGCAGCTGAACCCGGACTCGGGCTGAGTGTAAGGAGCGGAGGAGGAGGATCGTAACTTCTTGGCTGGACTCATCTTGTCTGTGGACTCGGCGTCCGGCTCCATTTTCACAGTGGCTCGACGTCTCCGGCGAGACCGGAAACCACCGTCTGGTTCTGAAGAACTCTCAGCCTCGTCAGCTCTCTGTTCAGAGACAATATTCAAATCATTTAGTTTTATTTAAAGTTGCTCCTACTTTAAGAGGGAGAGTGTGTGGGCTCGTTTTTGCTACATCGTGGGAACAATTTTCCAGAAAAAGGCAGGACCAATGCCCAATCCCCACGGGTACGGATGCTAATTTCGGGTGGGGGGTTAGGTTTAGGAGCAAGATATGAATTGAGTTTAGGTTAGTTTTAGAGTAAATGGTTTGAGTTAGGCTATAAAATTATTTTTAAAAAAAAATTAATGGAAGTCAATCCACGGTCCCCATGGGGCTATAAAAACAATTTCTCAAACATGCATGAGTCAGAGCAACACTCTGGGCATGTTTTTGATGAGGGAATGACATAACATGATATAAAGCTTAAAGTCCATCTTGTTAACACCCACCCTTTAAAGGAGCAGATAAACTGTGGCTCACCGTCAGAGTGTCCTGGCTCGTGTTGTGTCTCAGCTGAACGTGTCTCTCCAACATCGATCGGCTGCTGAAAGTTTTCTTACTGTCAGAACAAAACCTGCAAACAAGAAAGAGTTCTTTCTATACGATACAAAACTAGTTCACAAAAATTCTTATCTCATGTCTCCGTCACTCCCTCCCTGCTAAGTCAGTGAGAGGCAGACAGAAATACAACCTGAAAAAAAAAAAAGCTTCAAACCGTGACTGTCCAAAAACCATGTGTCAGATTAAAATCTTTGAACTGTGAGCAGCAGAAGACTGTCAAGTTCACTCTTATGTCTTCTGTGTTTTATGGAGCAGTTATAACAAGGTAAAAATCTAACAGCAGAGATCATTTTTCGTGTAGCTAACTAGCTTTTCCACAAACTTTGAAAAACGTTAGACTGATTAGCTTCTGGTAAATCAGGCTTTGCCAACTTGTAAGTCTGGTAAAAGCTAACTATCAAACTAACAACAGGTTTGTGTCCGTCCCACCTGTCTTCAGCTGGAAGGAGACAAAGACGTGTGACGCAGACTGAGTGACAGTCGTCTTATCGAGCTGTTAGTGTTAGCTTGTTCTTATTTTTACTTGTTTAGGTATTGTATACATAGCCTTAGTCAAAACCAACTGTGTAACTCATTTGAACTTTAACTGAAGTTTCTACTGTGAAGTATCTCTCATCTGTTTCATCAAACTCCCACTGATCTCCAATCAAATTTTCCTCGAAGCTTTTTGAAGATTTTGTCTTTGTAACAAACCGTTTTTTTTTTTCTCTTCTGCAGAGGTCGTCACACAAGAGGTTACCTCAGCGCTGACCACTGATCTACTGCAGACATTATGCAGCGTACCGCTTATAAAGTAATTTCTGGTATAAATTTGTGTTTTATTTCAAAGGACAAGGTATCTGCAGGACGAGGTAGAGGAAAATATTTCAACAACAGAGCAGTAAGAAACAGAATTTACAGATACCATGAGAAAGATTTTTAAAAATGCTACAGCAGTGATTTTTACCACAGACTTGTCTGTTCTCTGTGCAGAGCTGCTGTTTTGAGTTGTTTTTTTTCTTGATAACAGTGCTGTGTTAACATGGCTGAAGAAATAAGTAGAAGTGTTTACTTACTGGCAGCGGAAGCCTCGGTTCATGACTTTGTGTTTATCTCTGATGTGGCGCCTCATGCTGGAGGTGGTTGTGAAGGAGCTCTCACATTTATAACAGGGGAACTTCTTCAAAATCTACACCATAAAAACAAACAATATGTTTATTTATACTTCTTTTTTAAGGCTTTAAGCTTTTGACCGTAGATGGTTTTCCGACCTTGCCGTGCTGTTGGCTCATATGAGCGATGTAATCTTCCCGTTCTGTAAACGGTGTGTTGCAGGATCGACACTTCCACCCTGAAGGGGTCTTCATCCTCTCCGTCTTCACTTTCTCTTTGTCCGTCCATTCTTCTTCAGAGCTCTCCAACTTCACAGGAACGCGTGAGGAAGCCGCTGTAGGAGGCTGCTCTTCTTTCAATGTGGGTGTCTTGTGAGTCTGAAGAACACACAGTTAATTATCATTTTTATTTTTAAATCTAACATCTGTTTAATCTGGTTGTGTTTCCATTTCAACATTTCAGCACAGACCTACCTTGAAATGATCCAGCAGGGAGTTCCTCTGAGAGAACAGCTTGGTGCACTCTGGGCATTTGAAGACGTGAACCTTCTGATTGGTTAAATGAGTGTCAAAGTGCGAGTAGAGCAGCGGCTTGTGTGTAAAAACTGTGTCGCACATGACACATTTATAAATCAACCTGTGGACAAAGAAAATCAGAGCAGTTCATGTAAACAAAAAAAAAAAAAAAAAAAACTTTTCTCCACAGGCACTTCTCATCGACTCAGCCTCGGCCAAACGTGTCTCCATTTCCTGTTTCAGACAGGTTTGTGGCTCCACCTCAGTGGGACCAGGCAGGTTTATAACATAATATAAATGTGAATAACCCTGCAGTTTATTTGTGACCCATCTCATCAAACTGAGGACTAAGTCAAATATGAGCACATTTTCAGATTTCTGCTTTTAAATCTACATTTTTGATCCCTGGATCCTGATTGGTTCCAGAGACCTGCCTTGATTTGTCTTCTTAATCAGGAGAACTCACTGATATTTGGTCTGAATCTTAGTTTTAGGCTTATTCTAATGAGGAAGTTTTTATCATCATTTTGTCATCATCATGTCATTTTAAAAGAGGAAATGTCAAACAATATTTAGATATTAAGATTTACCAGCTGGAAAGAAAAAAATCTTTACTAGTTTTCAGGCAAAATTACAAGAAAATTAAGGTTTTTCTGCTTTAGATCACATTTTTCATAGCTATTGTTTGAAAAAGGACTTCAGAAAATTCTTTAAGATTATATTTCAGATATTTCATTTAAAAGACTTGTAGATGAGATTTATTCATTTGATTTTGACAAAATGCTCCAAAACATTTTTAACCTATTCACTTTAGGGAGCACTTAGAGACCTATTCCTTGGTTCAGTGTGATGGTCACATTTACACATTTGTGTCCTGCATTTATATAAATATATATTCATATACATAGCCTGTCCATCAGTGAGAGCCGGGTGCTGGGCTGAAATGTGGTTCTGAATGCTGGGGGCCGATTTGAAAGCCATGGGGCAGCTGGGACACTTGTGGAACATGTCGCAGTGAGCCTGCTGGATGTGAGACTTCACAGAGTTCAGTCCTCCGAACACGACCAGGCAACTGGAACACCTGCGGAGAAAACGGAAAGAATCAGAAAGGCAACTGGTTTCACAGCGCTTCTCTTACACAGCGAAGCGTCGTACCTGTACCCGATGCGGCGGGAGAAGTGCAAACAAGTCTCGAGCAGGTGCTTCTGAAACAGAGGCTGCTTGACCACGCCCCCACACTCCGGGCAGACGTGTGGCGGGCTGCCCTGGTGGCTGCGCTGATGTGCCGCCGCACTGCAGCTGTTGGGGAGGAGCATGGGAGGAGAGCACTCTGCACACGACTGAAGAGCAGAAGAAAGGAGCCAAAAACAAGAATGAACTCGGTGCTCATTTACAGAGACAAAAAGAGACTTTTCTAAGGTCTAACCTAAATACAGCTGTGAAGAATTTACAGAAATATAACTGGTGAATAAATGAACTTTCAGAGATGATGGCAGTTTCTACAATGTTATGAATTATTTCAACTGACAATCATGTAAGTAATGAAACAAAAAATAAAACCTGTAAGAATTTTCAGGACATAAGCAAAACAACAGAGTGACTTGGTTATTATTACAGGTCAAATATTCACACTGTTCCAGACCTGAGCTCATATCTAGATCAACTTTAAGACAATCTTCCTGTTTTTGATTCATATAAGCGTGACTCTGCCTAAAGCTTTTATTTTGTAGGTTGTGGTCGTTTATGTTTTTACTACATAAATCTCCCAACAACCATTAAAGATTGCAACTTTTAGCCTTAAAATCTGGTCTGTAGTAAAGTTTACAGAGATTTGACAGGTTTGAAACAACAACTAACAATTAAGCAACAAACGTGCAAAGGCAGACAATTTGCAGAAGTACAAGACTTTAATAAGGCGCTGTATGAAACAGGAAGATTTATCAGATTTAAAAGTCAAATGTGCTAAAGAATAAAAAGAAAGTTAGATAGTCTGAGTGAGTGTATGCTTTTTTTTTGGTTTCAGATAAAAACCTGACATTTTTACCACACACACTCCCAGGTTTGTATTTCTATCCTTATTAGGATCGTTCATTGACTTCTATTAATTTCCAGTAATTTCTACAGCCTTAACCCTGACCACAAACCCTAAAACTAACCTAAACTCAATTCACACCTTAGTCCTAACCCAACCCAAAAATGGAGTTCCACCATTTTAGGACCAGTCAGTCCCCATTAGGACTACTGGTCTTGACAAGGTAGGTGTGTATACCAGAAACGGTCCTAAATAGTTAACAAAAACAGGTACACACACACACCCATGCACGCATACACTACTTACAGTGCTGTGAGCTGGTTTTATTTCTTGGAAATGGTTAAAAACTTCCTCTTTGCTGCCAAACTGAGCCTGACACTCAGGACATTTAAAACTGGAGTACTGCACCGCCTCTCCTCCTTTCTTGGAAGCTGCTGCATGATGAGACTGAGGAGCTGGTTTTAAACTGGACTGAACTGATGAGGAGGATGGTGGTGCTGAAAAGACAGAAGATAAAACAGATGAAGAAAGTAGACCTAAGTAAACATTTTTTAAAAATGTATACAGTAATTAAATCCTAAAATAAGTCACCGACTGCTCCCGCTTCTTGCTGACTGATCATTTGCTCGACAGGAACAGGCTTCATGACGAGGTGAGAGCACTGCATGATCAGGCCTTTCTCTTTGTGCTCTCTGGCGTGCAGAAGCAAGCTGCACTTGTTGAAAAAGGCCAGCCGCTTGGCGCAGTGATTACAGGTCACCTCGATCCTCAGCGAGCGCCGGTCATAGTGCTGAGCCAAACTCTGCTCCAGGGCGAAGGTGTCGCCGCACTCCAGACACCGATAACCCTGCAGCAGGATCACACAGACCTCCCATCAGATACTGTGGGGCTGATAATCTCATGTGGATTTGAAAAAATTAAGGAAATCAACTCAACTTGAATAGAAATAATATTTTCAACTAGTTAAATCTGATCTCTTTACAGGCTCTGATACTAGAAACAAAATAAGTGAAAGCCATGGAGTTAAAAAGAACAGCAGGAGTGAGTTTTGACCAAGTGACCGTGTGCAAGAGTCTGGATTTATCATCAATGTATATTATCAATGTGGGCGGCTGTGGAGGAGTGGTTAGGGGAGTCGTCCAGGAACTGGAAGGTCACTGGTTCAATCCCCCATTCCAGCTGTCTCAGTCGTTATGTCCTTGGGCAAGACACTTCACCCGCTTGTCTACTAATGGTGGTCAGAGGGTCCGGTGGCACTGGTGCATGGCAGCCCGCCTCCATCAGTGTGCCCCAGGGTAGCTGTGGCTACAATGTAGCTTACCACCATCAGTGTGTGGATGTGTGTGTGAATGGGTGAATGCTTGAAGTGTAAAGCGCCTTGGGGTCCAAGTGGATTTGATAAGGCGGTATGTAAGTTCAAGTCATTTACCATTTATCAAAACAGCAAAAAAACAAGAGCTGATGATGTAAAAAATATATATAGTAAATAAACTAATCTATATAAAAATGTCAGGAAGTTGTGTTATCAATGTACCAACAGAAGTGAAACAAGAAAACGTTTTTCATTTCACAAGTAAACAGATTAACTTATTAACCTCAATGTGGATGTGATCTGATCACAACCGAAGGTAATAATCTAACATTTTAAAATTAAAATAAGCTTATAAAGTTGAAGTAATCACTGTTAATTACTTAATTTGTTAGCGGAATTAGCTTCTGTAGCAGATATTGTTGTACAGAGTGTAACTGGTGAATCATGCTACAATTAAACACAAATTATTGCTTTGTCGACTGTGAGCTGTTGCCCCACTTGGTCGCCATTTTTGCTCCTCCATGCTGCCACAGATGCTAACAGAACAGGAAAGGTAGAGCTAAATCTAGTGTTATTTAACTCTATGGTGAAAGCTCACCTGCGAAGGGAGAGAAAGGCCCCACTCAGCTGGAAGAGGAGAGCTCAGATCTGGTTTATAAGTGGGCAGCAGGTTCTTGTTGTTGAGGATCTTGTTGAAGGCTTCTACCAGGTTGGTCTGACTCTTGGATATAATCGCCCCCGTGCTGTTGACTATAGAAGCCGGTCTGTTGCTGATTTGAGCTGGGAGCTGAGTTAAAGTGCTCATCCCACTGTTGAGAGTTTTTTGACCCAGACTACGCAGGTTGACTGCGCCTGGACCGGTCCTGGACGAGGAGACAGAGGGCAGTGCTGCGGTTTTTGTGATGCTCACTGCTGTCAGGCACACTTTGGACTTGGTCTCCATGGAGGACTTCTCTTTCCCTGCACCGGCAGAGTCTTGAGTAGCTGCCATTGGTAGATCTGATGGCTCCTTTTTAGACTTTGCGTTATGGCGTTCTGGTGAAGGCTTTGCGCTGTCCACTTCCTTTGCGGTGGCCTTTCCACTCCTTTTAGGCGGCAGACCGGTCACGGTTCTTGTGATGCTCCCAGTGGGCATTTTGATTTTAACCGTGAGTGGTCTTAACGGAGAGGAGACTGCCTCTGCAACACCTGAAGCTGCTGCATCCTCGCTACCAGCACTGCAGCTCGCCTCATTTGTGTCTTCTGTCATCTTTTCACTCGTCTCTTTAGCGTCTCCTGCCTTCTCCTCTTGACTGTATTCGCCTTGAACAAGCTCCTCTCTGTGATTTAATTTCTCCTGATTCAAAGCAGGAACTGAATCCAAATCAGGGCTGCTGTTTCTGTTTGCGAATACAAGACCGGTCTCACTGGGTGGGGGGCTCTCAGGAGAGTCTCTCTCATCGATCACATGCTCTGGGTATTTCTCCTCCTGGACCGCTGCTGAGCCTGTGTTGACAGGTGAGAGGAGGTCCTGGGGGTTTTGTGGAGCAGTGACAGGAGAGCTGGGTGTGGAAGGCAGTCCGTCGTCCTCATTCTGGGCTTTCAGTTTTTTTGGCGACGAGAGTTCAGGAGGAGGAAAAAGGAGATGAGAAGTATTTTCACGAGACCCCAGCTGATCAGGATGTAATTTGGCTCGGCGCTTCAATTTGGGAGGCGAAGATGTTTCCGATTCGGGGCTCTCGTGAATCATCAATGGACTGCCCAAGTCTGGATCTGAGTCGTCATCGTCTGTAAGGTGTTTGATGTCAGTTTCCAGTTTTAAGTTTTGTGGTATCAAGGTGGGCAGTGGTTTACCAGGGGGATCAGAGTCAACATTTGGAGGAGGGTGGGGTGAAAGGTGTGGAATTGTTGAGGGAGGAGATGATGATGAAGCGGTACCAGCATCATCATCATCATCATCATCCTTTGTTGTGGACCTAAAAGGAGAACTCTGCGACCATGACTGAGGGGTGGACTGTCCATCCTCAAAGCCGTTGCTTATCTGAAGCTCCATGGGGGCACCGTCTGACAGCCTGGGACCAAGATCCGAGGTGAAGTCCTGCAGCTTCACAGGAACCTGAGACGCTAAGGCACTTAAAGGGCTGTCAGTTTTATCCCTGACAGGTTTGTCTTCATGTTCAGAAGATTCTGGTCTAACAGTGTTCTTCACGATGACGCTGACTCCAGAAGGCTCACTCTGACAGGTTGCAGAACCTTCCTGTGGATTTGAATCATGCTCATCCCGGTGCACCTCTGGGTTGGATTGAATGGCCTCTTTTGCATCGATGTCAGGAATGTCAAATGCTGCCAGCAAGTCATCAAAATCCGGGGTTTTCATGTCCCCCATTGCCAGCGTAAAGACTCCGAACCTGTAAAGGCAACAGATGAGTCACTGATGATGGCTGCGCTGCGAAAACTTCACACGAATAAAAACCCAACAGCTGCTATCAGATTAGCCTTGGAAATGTCTAAACGGAAGAAACACACTTCCGATTATTTATTGTAGAGACTCAACTGGTGCAACACAAACAAGGTAAAAAGGAGATAAAAGTCAGAGTTGTGTCGAACTTTACTGTCACGCTGCAACAAGTGGCGGCTAACGGTTAGCTCCATTAGCAGTATCATGCTAACTGGCTAGGCTAACTTAAAAAAACGACCCTGCTAAAAGCAGTAAAAACACGAGCTTTAATCCGTGCAACACTCGGTTATTGAGGGTTTAATGTGTTTTTTCAAATGCGCCTTGTGTTTACTTAAACCGAAGCCGGCAGATATTTTATTTACCTGCCAGTTAGCAAAGCTGGTTCCTGACTTTCCTCTCGGTCGCACGAGTTTGATGTCAACAACTTTGCGACAGCGGCTGCGCTCGGAGCGATACGAACTTTACTTCAGATTTTCTTTATTTGTTCATTTTTTTTTCATATTCAGTTTATTAATACACATTTACGGAAGAGCATTGCATTCACCAAAAATAAAAAATAGACTCCTGATCTCATAATTATGCGATATCTCATAATGACATCTTATTTCGTAATTATGAGATCAGGAGTGTAATTTTTTTTATTTGGTGAATGCAATGCTCTTCCGTACACATTTGCCATTTATCACAAAACAATTAAGTGATTTTGCATATTAACTTCTTGCTGTTTTTAAATTTAATTCAATTATTTATTAGATATGCACGACTTATCTTGGAAAACTTTTATTCTGAAAGTTCTGATCTGCATAATGCATTTAAATTGCTGTTTTAAAATAATATTTTACATTGTATATAACATTATTTCACCCATTTATAATTACTAGTTTGTTTTGAGTTTGATTAAGGAACAGTTTAACAATTTTTTACAAGACAGACTTTTCCATTGTATTTTAAATCTTTAACATTTTGTAAGATAAGTGACTGAAACTGCACCATGCGATCAAAGTCATTAATATCAAATATAACATGCACTGAAGTAAAAACTTAAAAGTGAATATATTTTAAACCGAATACACTGTATATACACTTCAGTAATTCACCTGATTTCTTTAATTTCCTATTTAGATGTATAAAATGTGTTAGTTTTATTTGTATACTATTTGCCTTTGTCATTTTTAAGTGTATTTAATATTTTAACTCTGTTATGCATAAGAACTATTTAAAATAAACTAATTTTAATGCAACATTCACTGATTGCCTTCTATATAATTGTTGACAAATGTTATCAACTAAGGAATTACTCATTTTTTCTTTTTTTTTTGTAAATTTATTGAAGAAATCTTTTTATGTTGCAGAGGAGTTATATTACAAAAAGAAAAGAAAACTCAAGCACATGCGCTTGTCATGAAAAAAAGGTTCTGGTCATAAAAGAGTTTACACAGAAACAAAGAAAAGATGGACAAGACCTGTTTTCTGCAGAGAAGTTTTCTTACTGTGAAACTGTCAGATCTCTTATTTATCATACAGAATATCAAACGTTTGTCTTGCTGCTCATTTCTTTTTCTCCTCATCCTTCTTAGGGTCTGGTTTCGAGCCTGCCTGGGAAGCCAGCGAGCCCATGGCGTTACGAATAGCCTCATTGTTGGGGTCGACGCCGGGGAGGTTTTCTAAAACACTCTGAAGGAACTCTGGATCCTGCATCACATCATAGTCCTCTTCATCCTAAACACACAAAAATAAGAAGATACTAAAACTGAAAATACTGAAAATGACTAACATTAAAGTGGATGGTCCTGACCTTAGCCTCACTGGGATCCACATCACCACCCGTTTCCATGTCCTCAGCAACAAAATCTGCAGGGTGAAAGAAGGGAAAAAACATGTTTGTAGAAAACAAGTAAAAAAAACCTATAAAAGAAGGACTGGCAGCCCTCGCTGTATTCACTGATTTGCAGCAAACACTTTTTACAAGTAGATTAACGTTCATATGTTTCATAATAGGGTTAAACAATAATTCAATATTGATATATGTCAGGGTAGAAAAGGTTACGATAACAGGGTTATTATTTTTAAAGAAAATCGAGATGTCACACCAGCGCTCAACACTACCGCTCTATTTACACTTTGCCATCTACAACACAGCGCCAAAATGAACTCAACAATTGTAGGTGAAAAAGTGTCCACAGCTGAAAAATAAGCAGACAAAATAGATGATATGAAAGAAAATACTAAATTCAGTGATGTGGACGTGGTTCGGGTTTTAAAGGTCTGATAAACTTCAGGTTTCAGTCTGCTGTAAAATGTGCCAGATAGTGGTGCCGACGTGCAGCGGGACCTCATCAAATCTGTTCCACCATCTGAAAAAGTTCCACTTGATAGAACTTTCCAAGTGTGAAAATGAAACACCCTAAAAGTTCAAGCCCTCTATCTAAAACATCTGTAACAAAGTGCTGTGCATGTGAAATCTAAGAACATTTAAACACATAAAACAAAGAATAAAAACAGTTAAAATGAGGTTAAAACAAACAAAAACAAGTCTCAGGCCGTGCCAAAGGCCGGGTAATAAAAATGTGTTTTTAGAAGAGTTTTAAAAATGGACAGTGAAGAGGCTCGTCTGATATTAAGTGGGACATGGTTCCATAATCTTGGAGCAGCAACACAAACAGTTTGGATTTGTTTAAAGTGTCATAAAAAAACAGAAATGGGTCACTTGAGCCTGCAGTGTGACGTTAGCTACAGATGGATTTTTACCTGCTCCTGCTCCCTGCATGGACATCTGCAGAGCGTAGGCGATCTGTTCATCCTCCGTCATACGACTGAAGTCTGGCAGAGCAGGAGTGGCTGAGTCTGTTCGTGGAACGGACACCTTCAACAGAGCATCATCAGACTCTGAGGCAGAGAGACAAAAACGTAGCTGTGACACACTAACATTCATTTTACAGGCGGCGAAAGGTGAGCTGAAATTAGAGACAAAAACTCCAGTTTGAGTGTGTTTTCACACCATCTGCAGCAGGAGAGGAGATGTTGGCTTCAGCTGCTGATGCTACAGCAGCTCTGCGAGCTTCATCCTCCTGTCGTTGTCTCTGCTCCTCCATGGACACACGAAGAGCCTAGAATAAAAAGTAGACGACAATAAGCCAAATCCACTCATGCTGAAAATTGAAAGAAAAGAAAGTTTTTTTCTTACCAGTGCCAGCTCGGGGTCTGCACTAGGATCCACTCCAAACTCAAAGTCACTGGCACCCAGGCCCAACACGGCCCCTCCTTCCCCTGCCAGGATGGGTGAGGACAGCAGGGCATCAGCCAGACTGGGTCCTGGAGGTACCGTGACCAGGTGGGAGCCTGCTCCCTCTTTACCATTCAGTGTGTTGATGAAGGCTGTCAGCTTCTCTGTGTTCATCTCCTGCAGAATTCAACAAGAATCAGAAGGCGACCAAACAACACAAAGAGCTGGACAATAAACAATAAAGATATATATGGTGCTAGACACGTGCAAGTTGGATACTCAAAGAGGTTTTCAGCTTTGATAATTAATTACCTCCTCGCCAAAGTTAATGACATCCACGTTGACTTTTTCTTTTTTCAGGCGCTTTGCCATTTTGACGAGCTGCAAGAAGAAAAATACATATTTCAATTTATACAACAACTGTTTTTAAATTAGAAATTTGATATATTTAAAATAACACTGGTGCTGTTAAATATTGTTTCATGAATCAATTCCTTGTTCATTGACGAACTGTCACTAGCAAAGCTGGGGAAAATTTAGAGGTAAATAAGTTATTTTATACACTGTGAATATTTGGAAGTTTTCAGTTTCTGTCAATCAAACTCGTATTTGTAAATTATTGACACAACCACAAAAAAAATCAATCACATTTGCATTAGTAATAAGTTTAAAATACATGCTGGTAACAACAGAACATTTCCTACTTTTCCAGACATTGGGTTTCATCTGATTTCCCTAAAAAAATTATCCTAAAACATCCGCTTTAGTAAGTGATGAAGGCAGAACCTCACTGGGCTGCGACTGATGGAAACTTAACACAAAAAGTAAGGAGATTTGTGTTTGGTAGATTATTTCATTGTTGCAACAATGCCTCTTGACAATCCATAATATACTGTTGGAAACCCTGTTAATTTCTCTTTTAAATGGTGCCACATTTGTAAGGAACATGCATTTGTAGGATGAGCAGTAGAGTATGAAGTTTGTACACTTAAAAGATTTGCCAAATCTTTTCTGTCAAACAGTTTATTCTGCTGTTGTTATGACACTTGTTATGAGCTTCTGGTTGCTCCAGATGCTGCCAATCATAAGATTTATTGCCAAGAAGCATTGTTACAATAAAGAAATATTCTACCAAACACTAATTTCCTTACTTTTTGTATGACCATTATTTTGAAAATCATAACTTACTTCCTATGCATGACTTGCAAAACTGCATTGTCAGCTGTGTACATTATTTTGTTGTACATCTCCACTCACACTGTAGCTGCTTTGCCGTGTACCCACCTCGACAGTCAACACCAGGTTTATGTCTATCTATTTAATCTATCTATCACTTTAAAAATGAAGACCAGCAGATTTTGCCCAGTTTCTTAATCATTAGTGCTTTTCATCAGAGTGGGCTTATTTTCAGACCTGGACATTCAGAGCCGTAGCCTCAGAGCTCCTGTTGCAGGTGTCAAAACACAGTTCATGCAATCTAGTATTTGTAGAAAGTAAAAGGAGGCGTTGAAATGTTTGCCATAACTCTGAACTATCATGAGAGAAAATTTGTCACTTATTATTTTTGAATGCATCCAAAATCAAAGCAGCAAGGCTGTGAGCATCTGCAACTTACTTGAGACAATGGAGAACCCCATCAAATATTTTTAAACAGGACTTTCTTTTGCCAATTAGTTTCAAACAGTGGCAGCGCAGTGTGACTGACTGATTTATAGCAATGATCAGAAATCCACTGTTCATAAGGTAAAACAACAACCATTAGAACACAAGGATTGATTTAGGTCAGGACTTGACTCACTTCCTTTTCGTTGTCTTCCACTGGGCTGCCAACAAATGCAATAATGCGCATCTTGTGGTTTTTGCCCTGCCTGTGCTTCAGAGCCAGCTGCAGAGAGATTTGTAAAACAGACAATACAAAATAAGAAATTTAATTTGAGAGTCACAAATTCATGTAAAAAAAAAAATAAAAAATTATTGCCCCTTTCAATGCAGCTATTGATATACATTAGGTGTTCTGGCTCAATTGCAGGTAGTTCAACCCAAACTTTGTTTTAAATTATCCATTTTTATGTATTTATGATTTTTACTCTGTCTGAGCAATCTATGAGTCTGAAATCTTCACCACAGTTCGTGGTATTTTACTTCTCTGGTCCTCTACTGTTGTCCTGCAGGGAACAGTCACTGCATCATAAAAATAACCAGACTCACATGTGCCACCCTGATGCCAGTGCAGAAACTAATGTTGCCTCGAGGCTGAACAGCATGCAGCTTGGACAGTATCCTCCCCGTATCTGGAGTCAGCGTGGTCAGCACCTCACAGTTGCTGCACACAAAGAAAACAATGGAGTTATTATGTATGATTTTAAATGTCACAGCACAAATTAAAGTACAGTGACTCTTACTTTGCCATGGTGATGAGGCCTACATTATTTTCTGGGTTACTGCGGGTCTTGGAATGACAAACAATATTAACTGCATCCTGCTGAGCCTGCAGCCGAGTGGGCAGGAAGTCTCCATTTCGCATATACTCACTGTTGTCCACACTAAAGAAACAAGAACATCAATACATGAAAAATCCTTTAAACGTTATATCAGCTACACCGATGTAGGTGAACACTATAAATGGAGTCTGTATAATATTTTGTGTAGTTTCAGTACTGCTGTCACATCATGATTTAGAACAATTTGGTTGTGGAAATATGTTTTACAGTTTATTTTGCAATTACTTTACCTAAACATGTCGGAGTAAAAAAGGTGCTATAGATTATTTCCAACCCTTCAACAAGACTGGCTATCACAACAACATAAGGCTGTGAGGATCTGCTCAGAAAATACATAAAGAGTCAGATTCTTTCATAGTTTTCTGAATGGAGCTGTAATGAGAGCTATGAATAAATGTAGAAAAGTTGGAACAGTCCATAAATCTTTTTTGGTCTCAACTTTATATTATTTTGAGTATCTTCATTAAAAAACATGATTGTTTAGCCTTTTATAAAATGTATGCTATGACAAGATGCAACAATCAATGAGACGTTTCTTTTAATTATCATTTTAAACAATACACAGAAACAGTTTGGGATGTATAAATAACATACTGATCTGGTAGTTCGAATAAAGGTTTAAACATGACATGACGTTTTGAGAGAGAACGCAGATTTTGATATTTGTTAGCCGGCTAATGCTAAATTCTTAACCAGCTGCTTTGTTTTACTTTTAGGCAGATGCAACCTAAACTGTACTTTTGAGATTTTTAAACGTAAGGCTACAAATAATGTAAAAAGTGATGGCCGCAAACAAACAAGCATTTCGTTAAATAAGCCTGAAAGAAATAAAAATAAATAAATGTTAGCTACTAGCGTCAAGCTACGGTTAGGTTATGGAGTGACTCAGGACTCGCCGGACGAATGAAGTGGAAAAACAAAGCGAACGACCGTTTTTCTGCTTTAAACAAAAACTGGTTAAAGAATACATATATTATTTCGCACGTAAAAGCTTTATCTGTGCTAAATTAGCGTTTAATCCCTTTTAAATTTAAACACAAAAGTCAAATTCCTTACCAGACCATAGTACTTTCAAGCACCATCTTGATTAAGTCGTTTACGTCTGCGTCGCAGCGTGATGGTTTATGGGTAATGAAGTTTTTGAAGTAAAGTAAAAACAAAAGTCAGATAACATTTTTATAATCTTTTAGGGTATTTTAGATCAATAAATATTTTCAGTCTGTATAGTTTTTAAGAAGGTTATATTGTTTGGTAGCATTGGTTTGTTTGTTTGTCTGTTTGTTTGTTTATCTGTGCACAAACTTACTCAAAGTTATAGACAGAATTTCATAAAATTTTCATGACGTGGTTGTCACAAGGAACTCAAAACATTTTGGGGGTGATCTGGTAATTGGTGGAACAAAACTCTGAATGCTGATTGTCTTTTATATGACATCACTAAATCGCAGATGTCAACATCTAATTTCCCTCTGTGATCAATAAAGTATTTTTGAATTGAACTTAATTGAACTTAATGTCATCAGTAAAATGCAGTGTGACTAATTTGTTTCAAGCTTCATTTTGTTAATAATTTATAAACAGAAACATTTTTGACATCATCCAACTTTTTGAGTAAAATTGTGTACAAAGAACCAAACAAATCAAGGCTCCGGAAAACCTGGTGGAGGTAACACAGTCAAAATGCAAATCGCAAAGGAAAAACATAATAGGCTACACAAGGAAAAAATCTGAAAAAGTATATAAATTTTTTTTAAAAAGTAATAAATTGCTGGGTACGCTGCAATCTCATAACCTGGAATTTCCTCTATAGGGAATGCATACCTCCACCAAGACCCTATGTTATACAAATTAGTTGCTTTTAATAGTCCCTTTTATGTGTTTTAATGTGTATTTTGAGTGTTTTTATGCAAGTATGCTGTTGTTGGAGCCCTGTCAAAGAAAACTTTCTGTCACCACCTGGGACAGACAAAAACGTTTTTCTATTCTATTCTATTAATAGATTGCATACCTCCACCAGAACCCTATGTTATGCAAATGAGTATGTGCCAAATGCCAGATCTTTATATATATTTAAAAGAATGATAAAATTGAGTATTCTGAACAAATATGTAGGAGCATAATATGAATCATTGCAAATTGTTGTTTGAGTTGATGTTTTAATTTAGTTTTGTTCTTTGTGTGTTTTCAGTTGATTTGATTTTTGTTTTTTGAAGTTTATTTTTAATTTAACCTATTTTTGGTAAAAAAGGGGCAGATATTATAAGATTTATTCTTCTTCTGCTGCCTTTCATTTTATTTGATTTTACTTTTTGATTGTTTTTTTGTTTTTCTGTTGTGTATATAGTTGTTTAAATGAAATGAATAAATTTTCTAAATAAAAAAAAAAAAAAAAAATGTGCAGCCGCTGAGCTGTGATTGGTGGAACTAAGTTCTTCCAGCTGCTGATTGGCTGTCATAGCATACTATGACAGTCAATCAGCATGACATCACTAAATCACAGCATGATGTCATCAGTAAAATATAGCTTTTGACTCTTAAAAGTTTCAAACTTCACTTTGTTTATCATTTGTAAACAGGAACATAACTTTTTGATTAATCTTGTGTACAAAGAACCAAACAAACTAAGGCTCCAGAGAACATAACCTACTTGGCGGAACAAAATCCAATGATGAGTGCAAAAATGCAAATAGTAAAGGAAAAAAAGAATACACAAGAAAAAAATATTAAAAAGTCAGACAAACTGTTGGGCTCACTGTGAACTCGGCATGTTAATACAATACATGATATTTTTTATGCTGGGGTTGTATGGAAAGGTGATGAATAAATAGTATCCTACCTGTTACAGATGACTATTTGAATAATTGTCATTTGTTGTTGGAGCCCTGTCGAAGGAAAATTTCTGTCACCACCTAGGACAATAAATTGAATAATATAAAACAAAAGAAAAAAAAAAGATAAACTTATTCTATTCTATTATTAGATTGCATACCTCCACCAAGAAGGACCCTATGTTATACAAATGAGTATGTGCAGTCGTTGAGTTGTGATTGGTGGAACAAAGTTCTGCCAGCTGCTGATTGGCTGTCATAGTTTGACATCACTAATTCACAGCATGATGTCATGAATAAAATATAGGTTCTTACTCTTGCTTCAAGCTTTACTTTGTTTATCATTGGTAAAATGGAACACATTTTTTGAGCAACCTTGTGTATGAAGAACCAAACAGACCAAGGCTCCAGAGAACATAACCTACTTTGAGGAACAAAGTTCAATGACGAGTGCAAAAATGCAAGTAGCAAAGGAAAAAACAATGTTAATACAATACATGAGATATTTTATGTTGGGTTTGTATGAAGTCCATGAATAAATAGTATTCTACAGATGACTATTTGATCATTCATGATTTACAGAAATAAAGTTGAAGTCTGACCAGATTGACAAGCTAAAAAGTGTAGACAAAATTGTGGATCACAACAAGCCTTCTCTGTTTTTTACTGAATCATGTGAGCGCTGTTTTATAAATTGTTATTTTGACACTGAAATATGTTTACTGGGACAGTATTTTTCAAAGTTGGGGGCCACCAGTAGGTGCTAGAAAAAAAAAGGTTTGGGAACCCCAGAAGATGACAGCACAGAAAACATTCAGTGAAGAAAGGGGTGTGTAATTACAGCAAAAACAAAAATAAATAAAAATTCAGTGTTCTCATAAATATTCCAGTTTCTTCACAAGCTACAATTATCTGTAACGAAAAGCACAGTTGTTCGTTTTCGTGTAGTAACATGTAACAGATCAAAACGCAGCATAGAAAGTATTTTTATTCTTTAAAATCAGACATGAAAACATCACCACCACATAATGTAACTGAAACATGGCAGGAGGAACAGGCAGTTCATGTTGCATGAGAAGGCATTTTCGTGACTCATATGTACATATACACATTTTCATACACTGTAAAAATATAGCGATTGAAGCATATAGAACAACCAGCAACACTGGCTCAGACGCCATGTGAAACATTCATGTAGAAAAAAATGGAAGATTATCAATCCAAAAACATCATGGAGAGTATAGAGCTATCATATCACAATCTAAACATTAAATATAAAAGGTGAAATTGTCAAATAGTTCTCCTTCGTAAGCAATATAAGCTATAAAGTTTTAAACATCCTTCTGTCAGTATGCAGTTACAATCATACAACTTTTATCAGCTCGACCTACAGCAATCAGTCAGATCAATAAATATACCTTCAGTCTGAAATGTGGCAGATTGTAGTTTGTATTGCATTACTTCAATATTACTGTAGTGTTTACGTCTGCCTGCACCCTTAAAGCACCAAAGGATGTTTTTTCTTGTGCTAAGATGTGGTACAAATCCAACCCAGGCCTGCCCTGCACCAAACCTGACCACTGCTAATAAAGTTACAAAAAAAAAATCTAATTCCAAACAAACTGGATTTAATTTTTTTTTCCTCATCAGATTTTCAGAGTGTTTTCTCTGGAAGCAGAGGTGTCTAAAATGAACAATATATATATATTTTTTTAATACCAGAAATACCTACAGCGTAAAGGTGATAAATGGCAGGTCCTAAACCCTACTACAAATGTAGTACATAGAAGTTTTTTTTTTTTTTTATCATTTTAGGAATGTAGGCTTATACTTTGAAATAATATAAATGAACTGTTCGACAAAAAAATTAAAGTCAAAACACTCAGTCTATAAAAAATAATAATAAATTGAAAATGTTCTACAAAAGAGCAAACAAACAAAAACAAACATCCAGTTTTATGACAGATCGTTAGAACACAGGTCAACCCAGTGTTATTACTATAAAATCCATCAGTTCACGCAGGAGTGGATTACTTCAAGTTAACCATGCCAAAAAACAAAACAATTCTCAGCTCTCTCAGATTTTTCTCTTTGGCGCCAGTACTTGTTCAGAGTACCCCACACTCACTTCTAAAGTAATCACCTCTGTGCATTAATGAATGCATCTTTTTTTTTTTTTAGGTTTACAGACAACTCACATTAACCCCCTGCTCCCTCTCTCTGCATAGACCATATGTGCTTCACAATGTAACAAAAAAAGATCCTAGAATGAGATGATGTCAAGTTTTGCTACAATCACTAGGTGTCATAAAAGAAGCAATTGAATCTAAAAGGACAGAGTAATAAATACTACAGAAAAAAAGGGAAAAATAACCTTCAACACATGGTGATATTGGTCCGAGACTCAAATATGTCATTTCTGTAACCAGCAGAAATGATTTCAAGAAGAAAAAAGAAAAAACGTTATAGCTGTGCTGAAACATCAGATAAGTAACTGAAATTTTGAAGAGCAGGTATGTTACTGAGTTAGTGTTCAAATTAAAATTTAAAATTCCTAAAACCACTTACTGATCACTTGGTTCAGATGTACAAATGAAAGTTTTATGACTTCAGCCGCAGTGATAAGGCAAAGTTTCAATGCGCAACTAATGCACTAAGTTTTAAAAATGTCACTTATACATAAGGAAAAAGGGGGAAAACACAAACACGACAGATAATAACTTAAAAACGACCATTTCTAATTTAAAAACAATGTAACAGCATCTACTGTCCAGCACTTCTTGCTCTGTACTCATTCAGTCAGCACATATGGCCACACTGGAGGGGTGAGATGTTCAGTGTTCTTTAAATGTGGATTGCTGTTTTAATAAGATGCATTTTATGCAAAATGTGATATACATTCGACAGTGGTGAGAGCTGGGTAGTACCACTGTGACTTCAACAAGAATAACTTAAAACATGAAACAAAAACAACCTCAGTGGGTTTAGTTCAACCCATTTGCTTCCGTTCAGAGTTGGACTTTAAACAAATACTGTGTGTAAGTAACAAGTAAAGAGAAATGCATACTTGATTGCAAAGTTGACAGCAGCAAGTGTTGATTGAATGACTAATAATAATTACACAGTCAGTTCAGAGTCATCTCCTTGACGGGGGAGATGTATGAGAATGAACATTGGAGTGGAAGTCCCAGAAACGTGAGCCCACTCAAACGGAAAGGAAATTTCCTTCTATCTATTCAGGCTGAGCATCTTCACCTGCTCTGA
Organism: Cynodonichthys magdalenae; assembly: GCA_031762555.1. Lineage (NCBI taxonomy): Eukaryota > Metazoa > Chordata > Actinopteri > Cyprinodontiformes > Rivulidae > Cynodonichthys > Cynodonichthys magdalenae. The sequence continues at coordinate 12,141,758 of JARVJO010000305.1, forward strand.
AATGAGGTTGGTTCCTGATGAAATGTCTCTGCCTGCAACGCATCTTCATGCTGTGGACCAGAGCAACGGTCCTTCATCATCTACTGATGATAGGGAACTTGGCTTTTTAAAATATATAACTCGTTATTTGTTATTATTCAATGTGATGCTGCTGCAGCTACAACAAAGCCGTCACTTTCAGAGTCTAATCATTTCTTTGGGACAGTTATGTGGGGACACAGAGACAGGGTCGACGAAGCCTACCACATCCCGTCTTCTCATCCCTGCTCTCCATCGCCACGTGGCTCCCATCTATACTTCAGTGGTGAAAACAAACAAAAACAAAAACAAAAAAAAAACACAGGTGCAATGAAGGGTTCTGCCTTGGATAGATGACTTTCATTCATGGTGTCCACCTCATCGCATCCAGAGGTGCCTCTTCTTCGAAGATGGCACCAAGTCAGCTCTTCTGTTCTTCACTGTGCAATACAAACTACTGTCAGTAACAAGTTCATGAACCAACAACAAGACTTAACTATTCATTCATACTTACACATTAGAGGTTAGTCTCTGGGATGATGTCAGTCAGAGAAACTATGTCTTCATTTCCAGACAGGTTGCCTGGATTCTCAGCCGAACCTTCAGCTCCCAAACTGACACAAAGAAATGACAATTAACAAGCCGATGTGATTTTCAGAACCAATTAAAAAAAAAGAAAAAGCACATACAGAAAATGCTTTTCTGCACAACTTCAATGAGTAAAAGATGTTTAGTATGGAGGGAACACAAAATATATATGGCCAGGAAGCTAAGAGTTAAGTCATGATGCAAGCAGACAACCTTCAATACAAAACACCAAGATTCAGTCTACTTACTTAGAAATTTATATTTTATTACAACATTAAGATGAGGAAAAAACATTTTCCCCTCCATTGACAAGAGTCATAATAAACTTTAGTTCAGATAAATCATCAGCCCCAAATGTGTACCTTTGATATACTTCAAGAAACAGCAGCTGTGTCTGCATCATAAATATTCCTTTTGTAAATATGACTTGGAGGTAAACTTTATTTTTCAAACAGTAACCAGCTTCCTCAACTTTTTACTGACACGTTACCTGAGACTACCTCCCATTGCTTCAGAACACAACTTGTGTTGAAAAGTGTTGCATGAAATAACTTGTAATTCAAAATGTGTACCTTTAAATAAAAAAAAGGAAAACTAGCTTTAAAAAAGCTGCAGTGAGATGTCTGTGTGCAGAGTTTTTGTTTTTTTCGTTACAACACAGCTTAACAGAAAGCAAAAAAATAAAAAATAACAGTTTTGACCAGAAAATAAATTTAGGGTATTATTAAAAAATAAAAGAAAAAAGAAAAGCACATATTTAGTACACATGGTTTTATAGCAGGCAGGTCTGGTCTGTAGTAGAGTTTACCTGTGAGAGGTTCCCTGGTCGTGGTCTGTGTTTGCAGATTTGTGCACCTCCACTCCAACGGACCTAAAGAGGAAATTCACGGTCAGACCAGAAGAAGTGAAAACAGTGTGAAAACACGTCGAGGGTGTTAAGATTTTACCGTAGTGGGGGAGAGGTGGAGGAAACTCCTGTGCTCCCCAGTGATGAGGTGGACAGGTGACCCTCGCTGTCAGCATGGTTGCCAACTGGTGGAGGCGTTCTAGGAACCAGGTCTGGTTTGTCTAACTGCACACCTGATCATAAAAAAAGGAAAGTTAAAAGCAAGTCTGAACACTGAAGCCATAACCTGGATACAGACATTTAACAAATTACCATATTTTCAGGAGAATAAGTCACTTTTTTATAGTTTGGCTAGTCCTGCGATTTATCTATGTTGTTTTCCTCTTCATGATGCAATAAATGTCAATTCCTACTGACTGACACGATCGAAGGAGCAAACATTACCATCTGCAGCCATGAGAGGGCGCTCCACGCTTGTGACAACTACTGTATATGTTGTTCCTGTGCTAAAGAAAACATGCAGCTCAAAACTGTAATTGGGGAGCATAAAATAAGTTTAGAGTGAATGAAGGGACTGATGAAAAGCAGAGGTTACCTAAACTGCACTGAAGTAAATGAAGAAAGCTAATCGAACAATGTGGAACGAGATTGGTGAATTTACCAGTAACTCACTAAATTATTTGGCATCCCAGGTATGTTCCCTGTGTTATTCCAGATTAAATATCTGTTCTTAGACGTTGTTAAATACATTTCTAAAAGGCAATTTACAATTTTATTATTAGTTTTTATTTAATTTTTTTCCTCCTCATGATGCATTTTTTGACTGATGCGACTTATACTCCAGAAATACGGTAATTATCGTTTTCTTCATGTGTTCACACTTACCACTGTCGGCCTCTGACTCTGTGCTTCTAAAATGACTGTGATAAGCTAGTCTGGAGTCGCAAGCTGTGTGGGAGAGTGGGGTGGGACCCCCCAGAGTGGGGGCCCGTCTAAGCCCTCCTTGACCTCCTCCACGGCTCTTCTTCGATGGTGATGGCTTAACTGCAAAAGGACACGAGCCGTAAAAAATGATTCCCTCAAACCTCAGCTGTTAGGACATACTTTTAGTACAGCATTAGTATAGAATAAACACACATGCACACTTACGTGGGATTTTCTTAAACACTGTGTTGCACATGAATTGTTGGAAACGCTCTGCATAGAAGCCAGGTCTGTGAACTGAAACCGTGTCCTAAAAAAAGGGCACGACAACAAAATTACAACATGGGAAACAGAATATTCTAGCAAGTATAAAAACAAAGATATTGTCCTCAAAGTGCTCTTTTATTTGTGAACAATTAGTTGTAATATCTACCAACTTCAGTAGTATTATTCTTTAGCACTGATAATTTAATTTCAGTATATAAGACAGTTTGAATCTTACCCCATCATGGACCAAAGCTTTCCAAGAATGTTCCAACTTCTTGATAAACCTGAAGCATATAAAACTACTCAGAGCAACGCACATATATGTTTAACCTTGATGTGTTGCTTTCTCATCAGATAGTAAGACTTTCTTACTACACCTACCTGTAGGACTGAAGAATATCAATGATGCCAATATAGATGAGCAGCCTCTCTCCTTTTGCATTGCGAGCTGGAATACCTCCCATACTGAAAGGTCATGGTCAGATAAACATGTTGTTGTCATATGACTATCAAAACCGAAGCTGCAGATTTTGCTATAAACGAATAAGTGGCTCGAACATAAATCTGCCACTAGTAGCACTCACTGGTCCTCTGAATCCAAAGCCCCCTTCCCTCGAGCCTCCCCCTGGATGGACTCCATGGCTGTGCAATATAAACTTTTCTGAGCTTGAGGCCGACGCTGATCTGGGGTCACTGGACCCTCCAACACCGCACCGTCTCTGGAGCTGCCTCCGCCGCGCTCCCGCTCTCGACTCGCCTGCTCCATGTTGTGGATGCCCATCAACAGGCTGTAATCCATGATCTTGAAACTCTGCAGGAGCTGAATAAAATGTGCAAATGTTGAAATGTAGTCATGTGTTGTCACAAGCAAAACATAAAAAAATAAAAACAAAACAAATAGTATCTAAAATAGTATATTGTGGTTTTGTCCACAAGTGAGGAAAAATGGAGATGACTGACAGTGTGGCTTTTTTATTGCATACTCTATACTAGAGCTGTGCAGTATACTGGTTCGTACCAAAAAAACATTTTTTTTGTTATAATATAAAATTTACATATACTGGCATACTGGTTTAAATAGCCTGAACATGTCTGGATCACACGTTCCAGTAAACTGTTCCACAGGGGAACATTTTCCTTGCAGCACTGCTGCACGTGCATGCAGGACATACAGCTGGAGCAGCCTTCTTAGGCATCCAGTGGAAATTTTGCCGCCTACACTGACTGACGAAAAATTTTAAATTCTGACTTTTGCCATTGTTGAATGTAGCATACACATCATCAGTGATGTGCTCATGTAATCATTTAATACTATTTATTCTTCAAATTTGATCATTTATTGGATCACAGAGCAGTTCAATCACAGTATGTTTCTAAATATAAGGAAACTATATTGTAAAAAAATGAAATTTGTACATATTTATGATAAACTACAAAAAGAACATAGCGCAGTTTTTTAAATTTTTTTGTTTTGTTTTTTTTTTTTGGGGGGGGGGGGGGGGGTGTAACGCTAAGCGGAGACTCATTTTTTCTATAAAACGGGACAAACAAATGTTCATCTGTTACAGTTAATGTTAGACTTAATATTGTTTCATTGGGAGAGCTGAAACAGCAGCTCTCACAGAACAACTTTGTGCTGCAGTGCGCTCCTGTAACAACGCTGTCGAGGAGAGGAGTTTGGTCACGTGAGAAACGTTGGACATGTCTGTTCGATAACAATGCTCTAAACACATAAACTTTTAGAGCGTTCAATTTTAGATACCAAAGTCTTGGGTAGCTCGGGAGCAAAGTGAAAGGATTTGCTCACTCAGGACAGGAGCTGCAGGCTGACTGGTGTTTATTCTGCAGGCTGCTGCACCTGGCTTCACAGACATCAGAAAGACCCGCCCTGCTCTGCTCTGATTGGATAAAGCTGTGGGGTTCGTTTGATTTGTTGAAAGCAGCGTCTGTTTAAACCTGTACCAGACTGGGCAGCTTTAACAAGACCGCAACTGAAAACAAGCAGGTTTCTCATTTTTTTTAAAATACCGAAAATACCGACGTGGGCAAAATGCCGTCGGTTATTTTTCAGTTTATCGCCCAGGCCTACTTTATACCCAAAGCAATTTTGCTGATAACAAGCTTTGCTTAGCCCAACCCTCCTCCTTCATGACTGTGCCAGCCCCCGTGTCTCCCCCACCACTTCAGAGCATCACACTTGAACAACAGTTAGGCCATTAAAAAAACAATAAAAGTAAGTGTCTCTGTGAGACTCACCAAGCAGTCCCTCTGAATAGTCTTGCACAGAGCATTGAAGTTGTCTGCTTCCAGCAGCAGGCCGTCAGGCATGTCCTGGATGAAGTCCAGGTCTTTGTAAATAGGAACAGTCTTTTCTCTTTCCTTAGGAGAAGCTCGTCTCTTATACGTGGAGCCTTTCAGGTCGAATTTGAGGTGCATGGGGATGATTCGAGGCAGAAGATTATTCATGACAACAATACGGATATTTTTTCCTCCAGCCTGAACACAATACAGTCCATAGAATTTAGGTAGCAGAGTTCGCTTGTTTTGGTTTATATTCTGGAAGGGAGAAAGAAAATGATAAATATTTGAATTAGAAATGATTAGAACTTCCACAAGTCTGTGGTTTTTAAATATTTTATCCCATGGATTAGAAGCGTTTAGCTCAGCAGGTGGCTGACACTGAGAAGCAGATGAACAAAAATCCAAAAGTCAAAAAAATGTTTGTTTTTTTCCACTAGAAGGTACATGTAGTACATTTACCGTACTTAAGTACAAGAACATGAAGCATAAACCTCCTTCATTTATGATAATACATAATAATATTAATAACAACAACAATAATAATAATAAAATACATAACAATATTATATTGTTATGTATTTTATTATTATTATTATTATTATTATTATTATAAAATAAGTAAAATAGAAATATCATTCAGCCTGAACACACTTTAATTTCATTACTTTTTCCAAGACTCACCATGAAGTAACCTGGTAGGAGTTTCTGGAGGAATTCTGCCTCTTTGTGTTGAACAGTTTTAATGATAAACTCATCATCACTGGAAACATAGAAGATGGATCCGCTGGCTCCAGGGTTTGACAGCTCAATCAGTGGCTCGTTACACAGAGAGTACTACAACAAAACAAAAAATTCTGTATTATACACTCAAACACTTTTAGTCTAAAATAATCAAATACTGGGGACAAAAACAAAGAACACACATCTTGATGTGATGGACGTAGAGATCCTTAATGGCACGATTACTTTAATGGCATTAATCAACTACAGAAACATGTTTTGTACTTGATGGAAGCTTCTTCAATGCAGACAACAAAATGTACAGGAGAAAAATCCTTTAAAACAGGAGTGTCCAGTCCTAGTCCTTGAAGGCAGTAATCTTGTATGTTTTGAAAGTTTCTCTGCTCCAACAAACATGATTTAAATAAATGTGTAATTAACAGGTTTCTGCAGAACTTAATGATTTAATTAAATAATTGAATCAGATGTGCTGGAGCAGAAAAGACAAGTAAAACATGCAGGATAAAGGCACTCAGGAATCAGGCATAGCACCATCACTGTAATCGGGGCGTCCTTAAGATTGTCGCCCAAATCAGGTCAAAAGTACGCACGATTGTCTTTTCGTGTGAACCAGACATAAAAGTAACAAATAAATACAAAGACATAAAAAAGGGCTATAGTTGTGACAATGGCAGGGGGTACTTTGTGCAAGTACTGACCAGGTAGTCATCTGGCCGGATGCCAAACATTTCTCTGAAGTAACGGAAGGCGATAGGAGCGTAGGTCTTAAAGCGAAAGTCACTGTAGTGATGAGCAGGAGTCAGGTTACTGCCTTCACTGGAAACAGACAC
>JARVJO010000305.1:12148303-12167811 GCA_031762555.1 Cynodonichthys magdalenae
CTGAGCTTTGTCTCGAGTGAATAAAACAAGATTAATTCAGCACACCATTTCTCTTCAAGCTACAACTTATGTTACCAACCTGGGGAAAAAGATGCTTTCGACCACCACAAAGTCCTGCATGAGAACATCTCTTTCTGCCTTCTGACTCAAGCTGCCTACTGTGTGAGTGATGCCCAACTGGATTGCACCTTTTAGGGCAGATGATGTTGTCTAAGGAGGTCAAGGAAATCAGAAAATATTTCACCTCACTGATAAGGATAAGAGATTATAGCGGATTATTATGGAATAATAGACAATACTTTTTTTGGACTTGTTGTTCGGTGGGTGCAGGTGTCAACAAGCAACCAACATGCACTCACCTTTTTGTACGTGGTCTCTCCTGTTGTAGTCTCAACACCCCGGTGCCCAATGGTCTTCTTCATACTTTGAGTTGTGCCTGAAGAGCCAGGCATCTAAGGACAAAAAATAAATCAAACATGGTCGAACGTGTGTTTGTGGGTGTATATTAGAGCTGCACATTATATTGTTTGAACATTGTCATCCGAATGTACGTGTGTGCAATTGTCACGTTGCAGGTCCTGCAATAGAGGAGGCAAATTAAATCAAGGTATAAACCATAAGTCATCGTACTAAATGATCAAGTGTTAAGGCTTTTATTTTGACGAGTTGATTCAGTCGGAGGAAGTGGGCAGCTATGTGTGAAAAAAGCTAACACTTTCATTCAATGTGCAACTTCTGGAACAATAATGGCAATATTTTTCAGAGAAGTGTTGTCAGTGAATTCTTAAGCTGTGGAGGAAGATGATAAGGATCTTGACAAAAACAAGGAAGATGAGCAAATTCACAGGGAACTAGAGGAAAAGAGGTAAAATAATGCTAATATTAAAGTGCAACAGAAACTATGTAATATGTATGCCAAGGTGGTAAAACGCAATTCATGTTTGCACATGATGAAAGGAAACATGTACTCAGGTCCCATCAAAATAAAAGCAAGAAATAAATGATAAGAATAACTCTCAAAAAACATACTTGTAATCTGCACAGAATAAAAGTAAGATTGGTGCAGCCTCATCATCGATAAGATGGCAGCATAACTTAGTGTTATTCACATCATATTGTGCGGCCTTAAAAAACAAAAAGCTATCTGCCATCGTGGGAACTTTAAATCCCACTGGATAAACAACTTTGTAATTCTTAACTGCTGAAAAACAATCTGGTTTTGTCTGTTTAATAAGTCCAATATTCTACTTACACAGAAAGTCTTTTGTAACTGATATCTCAACTTTGCTGTCACAAGCTTCATGTTTCTAAACTCGCCCCTCAGTTTCTCGACAGGTTCAACATTAACATTACTTACTGCAAATAGCTTTTGGGGAAGAACCTGGCAACCTTACCTCTGCAGGGGCCATTTTTCGAATGCTGCTGGTCCCTGAAAATAGAGAGAAAAAAGTTACTCTTAAAAATACACATTATAAAGAATTTCTTGAGAACTTACAGAGGAAAATAAACAAAACAATTAACTTTTTTAAATTTTTTTTGCTCAAACTTAATTTTATGAAAACATGCAACATTAGTAACAAATATGCTTAAAATATTTTTGAACTGTTTAAACTGGAAGCTTTTGTCATACATGAAGCCACAAATGACTTGTTTATAACAACCTCTGCTGGTTAATTAGCATCAGGGCTATTTCCAGCATTTGGCTGATGACTATCAGAGCAATGATGAGCCCAGACCTAAATGTGGCCACAGTTACCGACTGCTGCATTCGATACAGCATAACTGTGTAAACTGGAACTACATTTCCCCCGAGCTGAGCTGCTGTTCCATATTCATCTCTTCCCAGAGGATGTGTGTCAACATTGCTATGGCCTGACGGAGAACTAATAAAATTTCTTACATTTTTTTTTTTTAAACCCTACTCGCAGCCTACTTTTTATGCCACACAAAATCAGCTTTTACTGTTTAAAGCAGTTTTAAAATGCCGAAAACATTTAAAAATATTCTAAACTAGGTCATCTCTGACCTGGATCTGTGTGTCAATGTTAAGGGTAACTTTGAGCAAATGTCTCTGGATGTGTGTAAAATGTGCCGGGTCAATACCAAATATTAGAAGTCAAAATCCTGCACAGACAGTTTGTAGGACAGCCTGAAAACCACGTCCTGAGAAAAACTTGCTGTAAAAATGTACTCCCTACCTTACCCACTACTCTTTAACCAATGGTAACATCTTCACTATGACCGGTCAGTACAAAAGGAAGAGAAGTTTATAGTTACCAGCTTGTTTTTACAAACTACTCTCCATCCAATAAAAAAATCACTCCAGTCAATGCAAAATAAAATCTTTTTCAGCACTAGGAATGTGGGAGTTTTTTTTAATGATGAAGCAAATTCACTGTAAGCCATGCGTCTGCACTCGGTTAACGGGGGACACACTGCAATCCGCCGGAAAACAATAAGCATCTGTCTGCCCACATTCCCGAATATCAATATGTAAAACATTGCTACTCATGCAGTTTCTGCTCACACACACACTCTCAAACACACGCGCACACCCATGCGGGCCGGGATACCTCGCTGTAATGCCCTTCTCCAGAACTGAGTCCTAATATCTGTGAAGCAGGACATCATCAGCAATAACTGCCATTGTTGTAAGAGCTAAATATTATATTTTTTTTATTTAGAAAACTGTTCGAGGTGTTTTAACCACAGCCCAAAATAAATAACTAACCAACTAGATAAAACCACCGTGTGTTGAGGAACTACCTGTAAACATTTAGGTGAAACCTTAAAACCATGTGCAATACTGCAAGAGCTAGTGTGAACTTTAAGCACTTAAAGTGTTTGTTTTTTATGCCTGTCAGCTACTACCACATCAAATTTTAGCTCAATAGCTGTAAAACACACAAAATAAACAGTTATTGAGATATGTCACTGAAAAGGCTCTCTCGGAATGCAGTGTTATGCTTTTTGTGACAATAAAATCCAATAAAATATATTTAACTTATAATTGATCAAAAACAATGTTTGTTTTTATCTTTAAGAGTTTCTATTAATCCTAAAAAATAGAAGAAATTAAAAGTGCACACCAAGTAAAGCTTGAGGATCAAGAAGATAAAACTATCAGGTCAAATAGGCCACCAATTTTTTTTTTTTTTTTTTTTTTTTTTTTTTTTTTTTAAGAGGTGGCCACCTTGGTGGCGCCCCCAACACACACAGACATGGGTAAAACATTATTGCCGTAGATTTATAATTAGATTAGATTTATAATTCCAGCTCTAATTTAATCATTTTTCAAAACCTAAAATGAAACTTAGTAATAGAACTCATTGTGCACCAGATTTAGGGCAGAAATTAGACCAACCTAATTGCTTAACAATGACTTCTGCTCATCAGTGGCAGGCTGGACAAGAACAGAAAAACCATCTGTCCCTATACTAGTCTCTGCCAATGCTGTTCATAAGTAGCCTGCAGCTAAGGATTAATGTGGGACACACACACACACTTTACATCATTTTCACACTTTACATCCTTTTCAGCTAATAGCGAGTCAGTAAATGTACAATTTCTGTCCCATGATTGGAAACAAAGCTGATGAGAACTGGGACAAAAATAACACTGTTACTGTCACACAAGTGTCTAAAACTGTCTGCTTGACGGTTTGCTGTATGTATTTGTACTTAAACTGAAGCCACAAGTATGTTTTAAAGGCACAATTTTTACCCACTGTATTCTACTGGGTGGTTACCAGTTCAGAGCAACTCCCATAGAAAAGACACAAGATTAGTAGACGCTATGACCTCCATTGTCTGTCTAATTCTATGAAAACAAGAAACCCAAAAACATCAGCCTGTGTTTAGATGCCTACTGGAAAATGACTTGCACAACTCACGTGAAAGTAGAGCCAGGGGTGGAAACATCAGCCAAACAAGGACATCTGTCTAGGTAAATGAACCAAAATCTATAAAATGCATTAACACGACGCCTACACGTAACTGGTTAAACACAGGTAAAGAAATCAATAAGATCAATATCCATTATGATGCCGTGAAACCTCGGAAAATAATAACGGTTCTTAGGGAGGCGGGAGGTGACAGATGCAAAGAGGATTTTCTCTTCATCACAAACAGAGCGAGGAGGAAGAGGAGTGAAACAAGCGAGGAATACGAGAGGTTTTCTCCTGTAGATTTCCTGTTGCCATCATATAGTGTTAATTTAATAGAAAAAAACATACAAATTATTGTAGATAATCATTTACCTCCTGTATGATGATGCTCCTTCATCACCGTTTGATGTAACATAACGGTACCGACACCCGGCTTGATACAAATACACGCACACACAGATTATAGTCAGCGTTGCTGGATTCTACGTTATCGAAAAATAAAAATAACTTTGTGTGCTCTATCAACCACAAAACCTTGTGTTCCAGCTACCCCACCACTTGGGTTTATCTCTAAGAAGCTAAACACGCCTGCTATCGCTAGTTGGTTTATTTGTTAGGCTGAAATCCTGGATGCTAACTAGCTGCTAGCTAACGAGGAAACGGATAGCCACAAAATAGCGTCATTTTTATCACTATTTCAAGTTCCACTGATCAGCAGATTGTATTTTATTTATCGGTCAGCGACAGAGAAATAATGGACATGGTACCTGTCGGGACTGTTGATCCCGAGTCTGCGGTTCCAGCAGTCGCCATTAGCGCCGACGGTTGAATTCTGAAGAAATAGCAGCGCAACAGCGCCCCCAGTGGACGGACATGAGATGGTTTCAGTTTCTTTTGTTAATAGGAATTCAAAATGTACATCTGGCCAAAGACTAAAATAGAAACAAGCTCTTCAGTTTGCATTTCATGTTTTTCTCTTTCTTTTTTTTTAAATGAAAAAAGAATATAAATTAAAATATTTTGTTTCATTTGTGTTTTTGTTTATTAGCATCAAAAAGTAACTAATGCGTTTGGTCATTTGATTGGTCCAAGGTACATGGGTTTAGTAGGATAATAAGTATAATTTCTAGACTTTGTCATAGTACAGGACGTCGTTTTTGCAAAAATAATGTCTTCATATGAGGACAGTGGGTCTATGAATATCACACTTGTTGAGGAATACTTGAACCACTACAATGCAAAACTTGCAAAACTTCATGATAACCTTTTTTCAAATGTAATTTTAATTGTACTTTTTTGTTGGAGGGGGGGGGGGGGTTCCTGGTTATTTGGCAATATAGCAGCCAGCTGTTGACAGAGCACGATCAGTGATGCCTCATCATTATCATCATCATCATCAATGACAACTTTCATATTGCTCCAATTGATTACATGAAATAATGGCAGGAAAGTGCAGATATGACAAGAACGCCATTAGTAGGATTCATTGAAAATGTACCACTTACAAGAAATATTTACATTTGCGACTTCTAAATATTCCCAGGTTTATCCAACTGCATAGCACAATCAATAACAAAATATAGCCCCAAATGTCCTCAAAAGAGGACCTCATCTTTACTACTATTGTACTTTGCTGCAATTGCAAAGGTTTGTATGCATGAAGCTAAAGATAAAACTGCGCATAAAAACACTAATTTCAAGCATGACCACTAGATGGTGCTGGTAGTTCTATAATGAGGCCAATGGACCAAAGTAAAAAAAAAGAAGTATCATGATGCAGAGAGGCAAAATGCAAGGTCCTCGTATGAGGACACAGGATCTAAGTTGTGCTATTTTAGTACAGTCCCCAGAGGAAAATAAAACTTGGTTGTTTTTTTCTTTACACAAACCTAGTACTACAAGTGACAACCCTTTAGGTACTTTTGCTATATTTCCATTAAATTAAGGACATACAGTAACTTTGTCTAGTTATTCCGAAATCAATTAATATATTTATCTTTAAAGGGAAGAATAATTTGATGCTGCAATTTATTACTCATTGTCATTCCATTAACAGTATCATCATATTTAGTCCAAAATGTAGCAAGACTGTAACAATCTTATATGGAATGAAAATAAAAACTATTCTCCATTCAACTAAAAGACTACATTTTGTTATTTATCCAAAAACAGTATTCAAACTATGCACACCTCCAATGATACAGTATGTGATTTGATTAGGTTAAATCTTTGTTTGGCAATTACATCTGTCCTAAAACTGGGCAACTGACTTATTTATTAACCTGCATTTAAAATGTTAAGTTACTACAGCCAGGTCTCACAGATACACCACAAGAAAATACTTTAAACGATTTTTATTGAAATAGTTTCAGATACTAATCTACATAATAAAAAACAAAAATAAAATTTATCTCATAGTTCCCAAGTTTTAAGCAAACACTGTTAAGAAAAAGCAACGTTGAAAAGAAAATAGTGGTCTGATAAAAACTGTGCATTTACGATTGTTTTGTTTCATTCTTAAATGTAGCAGTGCTTCTTATTCATGGATGAATTATTTTTTTTTATTTTTTCTTCTTTCTTCTTTCTTCTTTACTGGCAGTAAATGAAGCTAGATATTGGTTTACAGTTTTACGACAATTGTTTCTGTCTTCAACATAAGATTTGTGTTGCATTACTTATTTGTATTTAATGACTGAAAAACAATCATCTAAAGCAAGGTTCCCCATTTCCCCAAATGGCTTCAGTGTTAACCAAAGGGGTTTAAGGGATGGGGCATATTTTCTTCTGCCTCTGTTCACGTGTTGCTCTGGAGATGGCATCCATGAAGATTTTGGTCAGACACTGTGGAGTCTTCCTGTCATCTGACTGCATCTTGCAGCAGCGGCGAAGAGCTGGACTGCGATTCTTGTTTAGGGAGCACAAGTTCTGGGATGTTTCCTCGAGCTGATGTTAAGAAAACAAGACCATGAGGGAAATGGGTAAATATTTTGTTTTGAAAGTGATTTGGTTTGCTTTCCTGTTTGACAACTCACTTTTTGCAGCAAACAGCTGGTTTTGTTTTCTTCAGGCAGGGGGCAGCATTGCTTCACAAAGGCTTTCAGGGGAAATCTACACATGAGCAGATTATCATCAATTCATCTAAACTTTAGTGTTAAAGTCATTACATCATCAAATTAAACAAGAGATGCAGCATGGTCTTACCTGGTCTTCATGATGTTAATGCTACATATTTTGCTAATTGTGATTTCCTCAGTGGCAGAAGTTGTGTTATAATGTGGGTCTGGAGAATTGGACTGAAAACATCTGTACCGATCGTTCCTCTTTTTACCCACACAACACTGGGCATCTGCTTGACTCCCTTTCCGAACCATGCAGTACTTGTTTATCTCCTCACGCCACTTAGAAAAAGGATATAAATATTATCAGAAATCCATCAGACACACAGAACACAGTACGTCTCTACTTGTTTCTACCTTCAGGTCAGCACAGTTGAGCGCCCCGTTCTTCAGTTTGCAGCAGCGTTTGAATCCCATTTCCAAACGGTTGATGGTCTTTACCTGTCGAGCCAGCAGCTGGTTGCCAGAGCGTGTCAGACACTTGGTGTTATAAAGAGGTCTAACCTTCTGGTTGCCACACAGTGAGTCAATGTTATCTGCAGAGGGCCGTCCAGGAGGAAAGTTGATGTTTTGATCTTGGAAACTAAATTGCATCTTTTCTATCGCTCCTCTATTTGCTCTCAGACTGATTGGAGTCGTCGTCAGATTCCTGAAACCAAAGTGGCACAGCATTAAATATGAATGTTACTTTCTTCAAGGGATTATTTTAAAAATAAAGGAAATGTGTTTTGTCTCACTTCTCTTAGTACATCATGGTTCTGTTCTCTAAGAGGCTTTTCACTGTGATTTTTTGACTGCATTAAAGGCCAACTGTGGCACTGAAGTAGGACAGTTGTCTTCATCATAGGCTTGAATTAGATCAATATTATCTAACACATCACAGACTTGTGAACTGAAATGAATCTAAATCATATAATGACACTGTGATATTGAGAAACATCATATGGTCATAGAAACAAGTCAATATAATATTATGATAAAGCTGCTGATTTACGCCACCATGCTCACATGTTGTGGTGTCAAAACTGGTAAATCTTGAGCAAGATACCTAATCCCTAACTGCTCCCTGGGCAGCTTCAATAACTGCCTGCTGCATCACTTGTGTGTATTTCACATGTGCGATGGGTTAAATACAGAGGACACATTTTCTCATTATATGTGCAGTGATGACAACACATTATTTCACTTCAAGTTCCAGGAAAAGAGTGCAAGAAAAGCTGAAAATAGTTCTGCTGTCGAGCTTTGATGGATGCTACAACAATTCTACACATCAACCAAATTTTCTTTTTTTCTGTTTTTTTCTGTTCTGTAAGAAAGCAAATATTAAGCTGTATTCATTCTCGGAATAGCTAAGTCACAGAAAAATGTAAATATCAGTCCTATTGACCTTTTTAAAGCTACTAATGTGTATGTGCAAAATTAAACACCACAGGACCAAATATTCTATTTCTGGTATTTAAGGTCAGTCTATTGGTTCATTACACCTGCTTTTCTATTGTGACTTCTGCACTTTGCACTTATAAATTGGTTTTATTAGTATTTTATGTTGTGATAATGAAATGTTGCCTGGTGTTGCCATGACTGCAGAGCTCAGCTGAAACATAAGAAAAACTGACCTGTGACCACTGTTTAGACTACCATAAGTGTATTTCAGTGTATATCTAGACCACAATGCATCACAAAATACTGACTTCAAGCATTAGTATAGAAGGTTAATTCATCTCCTCAAACCTTGAGCAATCAGTGAGCTTGAAGGAGAAGATATCAGAGGCTTGGACCGGCTCCACCGGCAGCTCCTCTGTTGGCATATAGTCGGGGCTTGGGGAGTCCTTGTTGAAACAGTCCAGTCTTTTATTCCCGCTTTCTTTGCAGCATTCATAGAGGTGATCTTTCACAGACGAGTCTTCCTCACAGAACAATTTAACCGAATGCTCCCACTGTAAGTATGTAAGGCAATTTAATTTGTACAGCACTTTTTGCAGACAGAGCTCACTAAGTGCTTCACAAGGAGCAAAACTAAAATAAATACAAACATACAATATAAGAAATTATAAAACAATGAAACAAGTTAATGTAAAACATGCTGAATTAGTGCCTAAAGCTGCTTCTTAAAGAAGTCAACAGAGTCTACCTTTACGGAGACACAGTGGCAGGGTGGTCTATAATCCATGGGCTCTAGATTTTAAGGAAAGGTCCCCTCAAGGTTTAAACCGAGTTTTAGGAACCTTCAGGAGATTTTGGCCTGAAGACCAAAGATTGCTGCCAGAGGAATAAGGAGTCAACATTTCTGTAATATATTGAGGGGTCTGTCCATTAAGAGCACAAATGTTCCAAAACTAATGAAAATCCTTTAACAATGAAACTGAGCACCAAGTGATTAAGATTTGTAAGCTAAAAAATAAATTTGGTAAATGGACTTAATTTACGTATATAGCGCTTTATCAAGCCCCATTGGACCCCAAAGCTCTTTACACTACAGTCATTCACCCACACATGGTGGTAAGTTATGTAGCCATGGCTGCCCTGGGGCACACAGACATAGGCAGAGCTGCCACACACTGGACCCTCTGACCATCATCAGTAGGCAAGGTGGGTGAAGTGTCTTGCCCAAGGACACGACTGAGATGGCTGGAACAAGGGATCGAACTTGCAACCTTCTGGTTACAAGACAACTCCCCTAAACACACCACCACAGCCGTCCCACCAACAGGCTTTTACTTTAACACAGAATTTATGCTGCAGCTGGATTTGCACGGCTGCATGGCTTTCTGCTTTGCTGGTATTCATACCAAATACTTTTTGTTATGTTTAACTGGGTTTATCTACTGAAAACACCCAGAGGCCTTCAACTTTGGAAAAATGCAGGAAACATCCTCTGGAATGTGAAGAATGTTTCAAGGTTTTTATAAAAGGGTTTCAAAACACACAATCATTAAAATCTCTTACAATGTGTTTCTCATCATCGGTTGGCGATTGTGTCAAGTGTGTTTAGAGTTTAAACTTCCAAACCAAAAGGGAAGAATCAAAATGAACAACAATTACAACACAAAGGACACCAAACTGCTGAATTGCCAAAAAAAAATGAGCGGTTGTGTAAAAACTTACAGCCAGTGTGGCGCAACACAGTGCCCCCTCTACCCCCAGCGTCTGGTTTAACTTGCAGCACGTACTGAACCAGGACTCTGCGTTGTTGACAGCTGCAGCCTTTCGTTTCTGTTTGCTGAAGGAAGAGCGAGGAAAGTAAGACTCTGGGTAGCGGGGACGGTGGTCTCCATGGAGACAGATGGCTTGGATGTTGTCGAGTGTTGGACGGCCAAGAGGAAACTGGACTGGGTAGTCCAGAGACGGGCGACCAAAAGAACGAGGCTCAAAACTGGGAGGACCTTTGTGGGGGGAGAGAAGATGGCCGTCATTAAGTTTATTGGTATTTAATCAAATGGAGGTGTGTTGAGAGTATTTGGAAAAACAGAAATCAGGAAAGATGATACGTACGTCCCACTGGCGTCAGGTCCAGTCCTGATGGCAAATATCCTGGTCAGGAAAAAAAAGCGATGTAAAACTGTACTTATTGTAAAACAAGTTCAAATCAGATTGGATGGATGGATGGATGGATGGATTACCTCTACGCATTGGTGGATGCACCATTTTCTGCTCAATGACAGGTAACTCTGTGAAAAAGGAAACATGTTGCAGTTGTGTTAGTTCTACCAGAACAGGAAATAATAAAAAGGATAAGAAGATCAACTAACACCTCCATGGTTTATGAGGTCTCCCAAGTCCATTTCTTTTTGCTCCTTTTCTGTATCATGTTGTTGCAACTCTGAAAGACACATTTTAAGACATTTTCCAGTGGTTCAAAATTATAAAAACAGAAAACAGAAAAAGAAATATGCCTGAAAAGTGTTTATTACTTCTCAAAATCAATTAAGTATTATGAAGATCCTAAAAGACTTTAAAGCAACAAATAAGATCTTTTGAAGTGGGATTCTGTGGAAAGGTGACGAACAATTAATATCTTACCTGTTCCAAAATAGGAAAAGTGGACCTAACAAGTTTTCGGTCTAAACTATTCAAATAACAAATGACAAATAAATACAGACACACACCTCGGATGATGTCGTCAAAGGAGACCTCACGCTGAAGACAGTCATGCTCATCTGGAAAGTGGTACACAAAGAGAGAAATGCACTAAGAAGACCAAAAAACAAGCAAAAATAAAGAAAGAAATAAAGAAAAAGAAAAAAAGAAAAGAAATTAAACACAAAGTTGAGTTTTATTAAACCTGACTACACAGCGTTTGTGTGAATGCACCCTAAAAAGATGTACAATTACAAACATTTTAACTCAACTTTACAAAATGCACAAGAGAGCCCATGTGATTATTTATTAAATCAAAATGAAATCAAAATGGAAAAGCTGTCTGGCCTTGGGGTGAATTTTCTGGAATGTCTGTTTCAAATGTTTTCTACTTTTCTCACAAATTGTTTCAAAATGACCTTTAACCCTTCCCAGATGATTGGGCAGCAAAACATTGCCTTGCTGAGCTCATTGCTGATGCCTTTCTGCCTAGGCATCGTGTTAACATACACCTGTATGCTCCTGTGTTTATAGAGGTGATCACACTGATGATGATGAGTTCATTAATCCGTTTCACTAACAGCCCCTGGCTGAAGCGTTCAGGGTGGACTTCCTCATAAAAAATGGTCATATTGGAATCTGTTTTTTTTTTCTACACTGAGTAATTAAAAACTTGTTTAAAGGGACAATATTATGTGTTTCTCAGGCATATATTTAAATTCTATACCATAATAAAGTAACTATGTCACCTTTCATTGTTGTTAAAAAGCTGTTTATATAGAAAATAAACTTGACTTCTAAACACATTGAAATTGGTCTCTGTCTCTTTAAGAACCTCCTTCTGCTTCTGTCTTCCCATTTCAGCGTCATCACAGCCGCTTCTCTCTACAGCTCTGCTGTTTACAGCCTGGAGCTTTGTAGCAAACTTTGTTGTAATAAAAACAGAAAAAGAGCAACATTATACATGATCTGTTTTGGAAAATTGCATCTCAGGATACAGATGAACCTCATTGTCGGCGGAAAGTTTGTTTTCTAAAGAACCGGAGTGATTACAGAGAGGACGTTTCAGCTGGTAAGATTATTTCACAGTCATCCTTACAGAAACACACCTACAGATTGTAATATAAGTAACAAATCTTAACACATCAAACAAGGATGTGAACAAAACAATGTGAGTTGCTTTTCAGCTTATCTGCAGACGACAACTGTGTTTGTTTACTTCTATAATTGCTGCCGATAGACTGCATCATGCGGGGGTGCGGCATAGTTTACTTGAAATCTGAAAATACATTTCCTCAAAGGTATTTTTAATTTGAAGAAGGCTGCACTGACAAGTAGCATTAGAAGTTCAGCAGACCAGGTGTTTGTTAGTTGTTGCTGCTGAGAGCCTGCAGGACTCGCAGAACGAGGTGGGGCAGGTGTGCTGAAGAAGCTCAGCTTGGAGACCCAGCCCAGAGGAGGAGCTGATCCCAAAAGGAGGTTCTAGGCCCAACAGGTCGTTTTTGCTCTCCTGCCTGCTGCCTCAGAGCAGCACAGGATTTCTCAAACATGTATGAATGAGTCAAAGCAAGACTCTGGACATGTTTTTGATGAGAGGATAACATTATAACATGATATAAAACTCAAAAATGTTGATTTTACATGATATTGCCCCTTTAAGTCCAGTTTGATTTTGCACTGCTAAAACTTTTATAACTTGTTATGACTTGACACAAGAAGCTCCAGCCAGTATAAGAACTGATGCAGGATTTATTAGAAGTAATCCCCCAGCAGCTGTGCTGTGATCAAATATGGAACTCGAAGCCAAAACAACATCTGCAAAAGTGAGGAAAAAAAGAGAAAAGTGGACCAACCTTTGCAAGCAGAGCTCAGGGAAACAAAGAGCAGCACTGTGGCGCACACTGCAGCTCTGGATGGACCCATTGCAGACCTGAGCGGATCTCCCTACTGTGGTTTTGGATTCCTGCTCTGGTATCAGGTCCTGGTCAGAGGCTGTTCAGGAATATTGGTCCAGCTTCTGTTTGTCTGTCTGAGAGCTCAGCCTACAGCTGGATCAACACTTTAACAGTTGTTGTGTGGATTGGAGGGAGGTGGGGCGAGAAAAGGGGGAGTTTTGCAGCATGACTCATGGATGACCGTAGAAATCCTGTACACACACAGTTGGACAAAACCCACCTTATCTTTAAGACTGCATGGTTTTAGTTAAACCAGGCTAGTTGTAGATGACTGGTTTATGCATCACTTGTTGACTGAACCTCATCCTTTTTTACACCTTAGTGCAGAAAAAGCTGGATTTAAGCTGTTTGATGTCTCCATTACTGCATTACTTTGTAGTTAAACAATAATAAACTTTAACTACATTGTTTAGATTTTACAACATCAGTGATTTAACAAAAACAGGTTATCCTGAACTATATCAAACGGTGCACTTTGACAGTTTTCTCCAGTAGTTTTTTGCACCAACAAATTAATTTAGAACTGTTGCCTCTCAGCAAGAACATTGCCGGATCAAATCCCGGTCCAGGGACCTTTCTGGGTAGAGTTTGCATGTTCTCTCTGTGCATGCGTGGGTTCTCTTTGTGTACTCCAGCTTCCTCCCACAGACCAAACTGTGACAGACTGTCAGGTTATTTGGAAACTCTAAATTGTCCCTAGGTGTGAGTGAGAGAGTGAATGATTGTTTGTCTCCATGTGTGTCCCTGTGATGGACTTGCGAACTGTCCAGGGTGTACCCCGCCCCTCGCTCTGTGACTGCTGGATATGGGCACCAGTGACCCCCGTGACCCTGAAAGGAAGAAGTGGGTATAAATAATGGATGGATGGATTCTGTTTAGTTTTATTTGATACTGTATTTGTGTATCTGTTTTGAGGAAATGTCTCTAAGAATTTGGTTGAGTTTTAAACAACTACTTCTTTTTGTGCCCTTCTCTAAATGTCTTCAAACCTCGATCTGTGTCGCATATGTTGAGTTTTCTCAAACCATTAAATAATCATAAAAATGTTTGGCTGATTGGAAGAAAATCGTAAGAAATTAAATTAGACTTTATTATCTTTATCTTTCACACTTTTATTTTTGAAACTATAGAAAAGTTGTCCTTTCAAAGCCATGCACAAATTCAGAAAAATACATTACAAACAAAAAGAAAAAAGAGAGAGAGAGAGAGAGAGAGAGAGAGAGAGAGAGAGAGAGAGAGAAAATGATCAGTTTGTATTTTTATTTTTTGTTTGACTTCCATAGCAGGTGTTTAAATTACCCAGTTTTTATTGTAATGGTTTAATGTCTGGATGCTGGGCTTCACCAAACAACCAGTTTACTTATCAGGCAGAAATAATCTGACGAGTGTGTGGGATTTAGATGCTTAAACAAGCAGACCATCTGTTTGAAAGTCATGAAAAATAAAACAATAGGGGTCTGTGTAGTACATAAGAGGGATTTCTTGGGTGGAGTTTGGCAAACCATGATTGGTCGGATTGATTTGTGTGGGAAATTAAAAGATTAAGTAAGATTATTGTGAACCTGTAAATATAATTCGACTATCTCAAAGTAAAACACATGTTAACATGTAAACAGAACTTACTGACTTCAGATTTCGTGCAGCTAGCACCTTCCTGTCTCAAGTTATGACTAAAATTAATATTCAAAATTAGCAATCGTTTTATAGGTGCTTTCTGGCTGTTTTAGTGAGCCAAATTGTTACACATTACCCGAGCTGCCCAGCATTCATTCAATCGAATCCTTATGGCTTCTTCAAACCCCACTCAAACTAATCAATCCTACCAAGCTCCTCCCACAGAAATAAAACAGACCAATTATGTCTTTCCAAAACTCTGATCACACACCAAGAACCTCCGACTTAGGGGCTGCAGAGACTCTACTTTAACATCATGACAAAATTATGACATATTCAAAGGCTGTAACAAATGTATTTTATTTTTTAAATTATTCCCCTTTGCTGTCTCACTTGGTTTAACCCCGGGTCACTGTGACCTCTGCAGAACTCCCATAATAACAACAGTTGGAGCAAAGAAAAACTCCCTTTTCAGCTGTCATCTGCAGTTCAACTCTCCCTATTTGCTCTCTAAAAGTCAGTTTCAACAGTTTAAACAGGGAGAATAGTTCTGCTTCTCCTGCTCTGGCAATCTTAGAGTCTGCATGTGTTAGCAAAACATCTTTAATGAAACTTTCAGGTATGATTGATTGGATGGCAGGTAAGATACTGTTTTTTTTTCTTTTCCACATAACCCCACCTCAGAAGATCAGAATGTCACATCTCAGTGGACTTTAGAGGTTCAGAACAGTAACAGTACCTTAATTCATAAAGTTGTCTTCGATAGAACCAGCACATCTGTAAGAATTGTTTACTCGACATGAAACAAACTGAGACATGAAACCAAGAACCCACCACATACGAAAGCTGTTTACTAAATCTCTTTCTAAACTCAAAACTTCAGACAAACTCATAATTGGTGTAAAAATTAAGCTCCACAGACAGGAAGAACAATAAAAACATTGTTTTAAACACTTTAGTCAAACTTTGGATATAAAACTTTACTTGTACAATTTGCATCTTATAGGAGCTTTTCAGAATAGCATCCTTTAGCAACAGTTTTGTGTTTGACGACCTGATGAAAACTTTCCACAAACCACTTCCAAGTTCACCCACAATGACTAACATTTCCTATGTGTCAACTGCTGCAGCTGCATTTTATCAAGCACTTCAATAGAAAAAAAAATTTTTCACCACATTTTTCAAAGCGATGACTAAACTGTACTTTTCGAGTTTATGAGGATTTTTCTCCTCGTATCAGAACAGAAAAATTTTCCCTGCTTGTCCTTGTCTTCCTGTTTATATTAGACGTTTTTATCACTGGTTGCTAAAGCTGAGCAATCATGTTTTGGCTCATGTCTGTACAGGTGTGTTTGTTTAACAAAATAGCTTGTGAACAGATTTCAAGAAATTTTCCGAACTTAATCATTGGATGTATACATCTACAGCTGATTATCTGTTTGAGTTAACCTGATTCAACATACAGTGAAGCTATAGACATAAACATATAGACATATTTTTACAGATATAACTGAGACTGATCCCCAACTTATATTCTGATTGCTTGAAATCTGGATTTAAAACCTTGGAATCCCTTGTCTCCTGTAAGATGGCCACCAGAGCTAATCAACCTTAGCCTGCATTAAAATGGGCAAAGTGGTTAAATAATGACCTCAGATCTGTTTGACGTCACAGCCTCTGCAGTTTATTTTGAAGGTTTACATGGAATCATGATCATCAGACTCACATTGGTTCCAGTTACACAGAGGACATATTTAATGCTGAAACCTCACATCTTTGCTTGTTTTACTCAGCGATATGAAGGAAAAACAAAACAAAAAAAAAAGCTTGATAAAGAAATTAAATGTAACACAAAACAGAAAAGATTATTTCTTTTCTGGTTTTTATATTTTACTCAACATTTTTTATAAGCTAAGAAATAACAAAAAGTCTAGAGGAGTTTATAGGAAAAATTATTTTAGACAAAGCGCTTCTATGTTCGATTTATTGGTCATCAACCTGAGCAAAAGCACAAAGAGACAGGCTGGATGGAACTGACACAGTCACCTCTGCAGAGACAGGAATTATGGAGGCTGTCAAAGTGACAAGGAAACGGAAGGGATGAAGACAGTGCTTTGTCAGATTTCTGTTTATTAAAAGCAACATTGCAACACAAACCTTTTGGACAGCAAACACTGAGCAGAAGCAGGAGAATGAACACCAACCTGAAACAGAACGGTGCACAAACTAAAGCAGCTTTGTTTTAACTTAGCTGTTATACAGTAGGTATGCAAAGAAAATAAAGTGACAGCAGAGAAGTGGATTACGTAATGATGGGTTTGTTGTCAAATCAGGCCAGACATCTCTTACAGTTTATCATTACTTTTTCTTGCTTATTATTTTACTAATAAAGTTTTTTTTCTACTAATATTTACCAGAGATTTTAGTTTGGCCAAAATTGTGAGGTTTGATTCTTTTGGAGTTGTGTTCTAGCCTTACTACCAGTGGTGGGAACAGCTAACCAAAAAGTTAGCTTTGCGAACGCATAATCCACCAACTAGAATAAAGCTTTGTGCTAAACCACTAAACATGTAAAAAATGTTAGGAGGTTATCATTAAACGGCTAAACAAGTAACACTTAGAGGAAGCTAACAGTAACAGCTAATCGCTAACCACTAAGATGACTGTCACTCTGTCTGCCTCTATCCAGCTGAAGACTGGTGGGATTGACACACACCTGTTGTTAGTTTGTTAGTTAGCTGTAAGCGGATTTAAAGTTGGTAAAACATAATTTAGCAGAAACAAACTGGTCCATTAGCGGCTAGCTGATTAGCAAAACCATGCCCACCACTGGGTTTCTGTCATGCAAAGAAATAAACCTCTGTGACTATAAGCTTATATCTACAAAAGATCCATCTAAAATCTTAATAACAGTTAAAATCTTTTGAAGTGGGGTTCTGTTGAATAGTAATGAACATTTAATATCTTACCTGTTGTAGATAGTTCTTTGACTTCAATTTGGAGAAACTCAGTTTCTGACAGGACTGGGAAGCTAATGACTAGGCCAGGTAGGGCCCAGACCAAATAGATTGTTGCCAGAGTTGAGGGTAATAATTTATTTGTTTATACATCTAGATGCAGACATGTACAACCTAAAATGTATTTAAAATGTCAGAAACCAATTACTATTTATTGATGATAATGCCAGTTATCTTGAACTTTATCATATGGTGCAGTTTAAGTTTACAGATGTCAGGCAGTTCTGAAATCCATTTTAGTCTCGGCCCCAGCTGAATTAGCCATTAGCTTATCAACTCTGTCAGAATAAATCCATATTTCTCCAAACTGAGGTAGTTAAAAGCACTATCTGTAACAAGTAAGATATTCATTTATCATGTCATTTACACAGAACCCCACTTTAAAACATCTGCTCAGTTATGGGGTAAATATCACTTTACATCTCAGTTGTCATTGCATCCTGCTTCTTGGAATCTGTGTGCCAACATTCAGCAACTACAACTGAAAGAAAAAATATATATAAATGAATTGTTCGGATGCACCATCGCACAGCATCAAAAATCCCTGGAATCATTAAAAAATAATTTCAAGCTATCAAAATATTCAAATTGATCTAAAAATTGAGACATGCTGAAATTTTACAAATTCTGTTCTTTCGTTAATATTTTTTTTCTATTAAAAAAATAACTTTGTAATTTTTTTTTTTTTGAGGAAACGGTGAGAGTTATTGTTCTGTGTGTCCAACGTATAAATATGTGTTTATGTGGTGTTGGCTCAGGAGTGAGTGGTCCCTGGCAGCAGCTCTGCCTCAGATGCAAACAGCTCCTTGTAGAGCGGAGGGAACAGGGAGTGAGCGGTGAGCGGGTATCGCTGACTGAACCAGCGCAGCTTCTCCATGTGCAGAATGCAGAGTGAACGCAGCACCGCCATCCTCTGGTACAGCTGCAGAGAGGAACACAGAGGGTTGGGTGTCTGCTTGCTCAGACATCGAGGATCGTGGTGTGAACATATGTTTTGCCTTTACCTTATGTATCAGACTGTCCTGGTTGTCCCGGTGAAGAATGTGGGTGAGTCCCAACTCCACGCTCCTCTGGACTCGCTGAACTCTGCCTCTGTCCTCCAGACAAGGACGGTCTGCATAGGAAGAAGTCATTAGAGCAGGTGTAATCTCACAAACAACTGCATGGATTTAAGTGAAACTCAAGAAGTAAATCATTGGATGTACATTTACAACTGATTAACATTTTCAGTCAAATGATTCATGATGGCTGCCACCTCAGTGGTTATATTTGTCAGTTTTACAGATATTGTCTAAAATTTGATGATAAATGTGGAAAATATGTTTAAAATTACCATTTACCAGTTGTGGTCATGGTGATGCTAATCAGCTAACAGCTAACAGTTGAACAACACTTTTACTTAGCGAATTAGCTTTTTTACTAACTTCGAAAACCGTTAGCAGAATTAGCTTCCGCTAATGTTTTGCCAACTTTAAATCCGCTAACAGCTAACTAACAAGCTAACAAGCTGAGGTTTGTGTCAGTCCCACCAGTCTTCATCTGGAAGGAGACAAAGACATATGATGCAGACTGAGTGACAGTTGTCTTAGCCGTTCGCGATTAATTGTTAGTGTTAGCTTCCACTAAGTTTTACTTTTGTTTGTTAATTTTTTTCACATGTTTAGAGTTAGCAAAGCTAAGCTATTTTTAGTTAGCAGAATATGAGTTAGCTACTACCATTAACTATTATTGAACTCTGTTTGCCTGTTAGCAAAATATCTCATGAACAGAGTTGTAAAGTAACTAAGTACAAATACTTCGTTACTGTACTTAAGTAGATTTTTTGGGTATCTGTACTTTACTT
>JARVJO010000305.1:12176615-12205351 GCA_031762555.1 Cynodonichthys magdalenae
ATATAAACAGCATTTTAATAACAACTAAAGGTGACATAGTTACTTTATTATGGTATAGAATTTAAATATATACCTGAAAAACACATAATATTGCCCCTTTAAAAGTACTTGCATGCATAAATAAAATGTTATTGTTTCAGCTCAGTGTGAACCAAAGGAATGAGTATAAATAGATCATACAACTCATCCGACGATGGGGGGAAAAAAATTCTTGCTTAACACTTTTTAAAGCTGAAAATTTGCACTTTTGTCACATCTTGATCAGTTAATTTGAAGTGAACTGAGGAACATTTGTTTGTCTGTTGGATCTCACCTTACATCCCTCACATGTGATAACTCCATAATGCACTCCAGAGGACTTATCGCCACAAATCTTGCATGGGATGACTTCAATCTGAGCTGAAAAGACATAGAAGCAGAAGAAGCTGCATTAACGGGTTTTTCAAAGCTCTTCTTGACCTCTTTAATCCATATGGGTGACAGAAAAATTCAGATCTGAAAAAACAAAAACTCAACATTATGCACCATCTCAAGCAATATCACGAGACCTGCCACAATCTGTTTGCATTTAGAATTAGGACTGTGTATTGGCAAGATATGATGCATCTCGTGACACACGGGTCACAATATGATATGCCGTGATATATTGCAATTTTTTTCACTAAAATATTCTCATTTTAAAAACTAAATTTAAAGAGCACATTATTCATTACATGCATAAAATCTGGTTAAATTCAGTTTATTTTTATGCAACCACAGCGAGAACTGCATTTTTATTTCACATTTCTACTCACAGCAAAATCATTAAGTCCTGATTAAAACAGAACAAGTAAACATAATTATCGATCTTTAGTGTCTTCACTGACATTTAAATCTGAAAAAATGTAACTGAATCTAGTGTTTTTAAGAGCAGCAATAACACATTTAAAAAAAGAGCAAAGAGTAAAAGAAAACAAAATGTTTATGAAATATCTGAGTAAATTCATTCTCAAGGACTTCACTATCAGAAATAAAGTTATGGCTCATAGGTTTGAGCCAAATGGCATAAAAATCATAGATCTGCTGGCAAAACTGTAAAGTACTGGAAGTATCACGTAACAAAGTACAAATACTTTGTAAAGTAAAAAGCTTGAGTTGATACTCAGAGGGGTCAAAAGTACTCACATTCCAAGTAAAGGTACAGATATTAGGGCTTAAAAAGATTTCTGTAGAAGTAGAAGTATCAACTCAACTTTTTTCCTTAAGTAAAAGTGTAAAAGTACTGGTTTTAAACTACTTAATGTATAAAAGTAATGTGCTGTGCTGGGTTCTATAAACACACCTCCTTAAAATAACATTTTTCTAAATGCCATAATGACTATAATGTTATATTAAAAAGCTAATGTTGAAGAGTTTGGGATGTACTGATTTGTTTCAGCTGCATATCTCTCTGCACGATCAGCTTCATACGTCTGATTTGTTCTGCTGGACAAGACGTGATTTGTGTCGTGAAGAGTTTTGGGATGGTACATATTTATACTTCTCATCCAATCACACATAAATTCACTCTATCCAGGAGGTGCCACATGATTTTATTTATTTGTAACGATACAAGCCGTACTGAAATAGAAACGAAATACTCCTTTCTTTTTAAGTACATACAATTTCTTCAAAATATAGAGTAGAAGTAAAAATGTATCTGAAAAACAATTACTTCAGTGAAGTAACCAACATTTCTACTTAAGTAAAGTAACAGTATTTACTGGACACCTCTGTTGATGTTTTAACTTCTACAGAAGTCTTTTTGAACCCTAGTAATGAATGTAGATACTTTTGACACCTCTGCAAAGTGCTACGTAGGTCTTTCAATAATTGCACAAACACATTGTGTGTGTTTGTGTGTTTGTGTGGGTGACCAGGAAGTTTAAACAAATGATAAGGCTGCAAACCAGCATTGTTGTACCTGCAAAGTTCAAGCCATACGCCAACTCTGAGCAGAAACATCGCAGAGATTTCAAGATACAAGCATGCCTCAGATGGACAGAAGAACACTTTAAAAAAAAGAAATATTCTTGGACTATGTGCCAATAATCAGACACACTGTTCATGTTTTGTCAGCAAGTTTTTACCATAAAGAAAACAGTTCATCCTGGAAGGTTGGGAGATATTTCAGCATACAAATATCGCACTGTACCTCATTTTACACAGTGAACAACTTTGATTAGAGTTTTCAAACACAATGAAGCTGGTCAGCAAAGACACTGACAAATATTTTATTAATATTAGAAAATGTAATTTTGGTTTTTATAAATTGTGCCCCGTGTACTAAATTTCTTTAATGAATCTCTTTAAAGCACCTTTTTGAGTGAAATCTGACATAATACACACTGCAAGTGTTTTTTTTTTCACCAGCTAACTTATCTCTACGGTGAGAACCTTTGTCGAATGCTGTACTTCCCCTCTAACATCAAACGTCTGTTGTGTGACCATGAGTAAACCAAAGGGTATTTTTTTCTCTCCGACACATTGTAACTTATTAATAATGAAGAAAAATGCAATAAAGAGGGGAGTTGTCTGAGGACGTGGAATATTTGTAAGTGGAGAAAGGTGGCGAATATGAAGGTGTCAACCTCAGGGTCCTTTCAAGTGGTTGGCTGACTTCTCTTTTATTCTGACTGTCCCTCTTTCATGTTATCTCTTAACTTTCTGATCCTTCTCTGTCTCGCTCATATAGGACACAATTGCCAGTAATGCACTCTCCTTCCCTCATCACTGCCAGTAATGGCCACCTCCCCCCCATGCCCCTGATCTTTGCAAACTCTCACACCCGTCAGTTTTTTTTTTCTGTTTTGGAGTGGATTTTTGTCACGTTTTTGAAACCAGTAAAAGACTTCAATAACTGTGCAGCAGACATGCATAATTACTAAACGGCTTAACAAAGCTGCCTCTACCCGCCTAGACCACATTATGCTAATAAAACTTGCAAACGTGCAGCACGATGACATCACCTTCTTATCTGGTCGTATCATCTCCTGCCTTCCTTCCACACACACGCAGAGACAGAAGGTGTAATTGTGTGTCTCCCCCTCCCCAGCGGGATGCTGCTCACATTCACAAGTATTTTTCTGCGTTTCCGCGCATAACTGTGTCACATTTGTTTCTCGAGTGTGTGTTAGTGTGTCAGTGTGTGCCCTCTTTTCTCTGGTGCCACTGGGATCACCCGAAGAAACGGGGACCGACAAGCCTGAGATTAAATAACAAACGAGCAGCGGGAGGAAGCAGAGTACAGTGTGAAAAAGAGGAAGGCAAAACGCTGAGAATGCCACTGAGCTCACAGCACAAGTGATGACTGATTAACCTCAAGATTTACGATGATATGTTTTCACCGATTTACCAACCGTTGTTCAGTCTGGGTGCTTTCAATTCAAATAAACCTCTTTGCAAAAAAAAAACAAAAAAAAAAACAAAAGTAAAGTGGCTAAACTGTGAGTTCAACTTTCTGTCAGTGATGCAGGATAAGTGGAACAAACATTGGTGGTCTCTGCTTTTTTCTTTCCTTTTTTTTTTTGCTATTTCTGATTGTCAACCTCAAACAACAGGAAATCCACCATGACCCACAACCTTTCACAGCTCACGCACACAATCACACACACATAACTAGAAAACTCTCAGTAATCACACACAACACTGTTGCTTCACTATATTTCCATGCAGCTATTCACAACCCACAGAGTGTAAAAAAAATCCAACCAGAGTAAAGCTTCTTTGCTGGTAATAAACAAAAAAAAATGCCTGTGAGGTAAAAAAGCTTCTGGTTTCAGAAATCAGAACAATTTTGGTTTCTCTGATATCTCCAGCCGCAGGCCAGTCCAATCAAACCCATCATCTCCTGATATGTGTGAGAAAAGGTTGGTGAGAGATTGGGAGATACAGAAATCTATTCTATTTTGTGTCTTTTTTGGTAACCAGCGAAAGAGAGATTGTGTCTTAGTGTAGCTGATTCCATTGCAGTAATATTACTGTGTTTACACAGTAATACAGCATCTGTACCCATGAAGCTTTGATCCCCACAAGGCTGTGTTTGTCTGGAAATTGTCCCCATCATGTAGTAAATACATATCCACACACACAAACTATGGATGTTGGATACAACCCAAACAGATAACATGCTAAATCAAATAAAAGAAACTTGTAAGAACAGAGCATTAAGTCAACTATGAGACCTTTTCAAAATATTTCCACTTTCTTTTTTAAATGAATGCCAAAAATCAACAAAAAAAGTCCCTGTCATTTACTGTTTTTATAACACTGTAATTGTGTGCTTTTCCACCTTTTTTTAAAAGCTCATTGGATTAGAGTCTTTTCACCTTTGTTTCATCTTGTAAAGCAATAAATGTTTCATGTATGAACTGCAGGCAGGTCATCTTAGCACCTGGACACCTTCACTGCATGAAACATCAAGAATCCGATACTAAAAACGACCTTTCTTGAAAAATAGTTCTTAGATGACAGAGTAAGTTGCTGGAAAACTATGTATCTTGTTCATTACGAATGCTGCTTTTAAATGGGCTACAGATAGACTGATCAGTCGACCAAACAATTTCAATCAGGAACATAAAGATGCAGCAGCAGCTGCTACAACCAGCCTACTGCTCACATACTTTAAGTATGGCCATGCAAAGTTAGCCAAATAACCAAAAACTCATGGAACTACCAGCGCAGATGTGCACGGAGGAATCCCGTCTGCTGAAAAGTGTGGCGTTCTAATCGTGACAGATTTGTAGCCAAAGTAACGGCGGATGCTGGAGTGTCGTCTCCGACAGGAAGAAATCTATGCTGTGGCGTGTACAGCAGCAGGAGTGCTCCGTGTGTCTCATGGGCTATGCAAGGTGTGTGCGAAAATGAACCTCCCGCTACCATGTGAGCACACGCTGACTAGTTGGACACTTATCGACCGCGCTGTCAGCCTTCATCCTTCATCCTCAGCAGAGCATTGATGGTTCTTATGTCACTGTCCTGTCATCCTCCTTGTGATTTCCTCACACCTCCTTGTATCTCATCAAGCTTTTTTAAGTTTTGCAGCCATGACACAATTTTTGTTTTTGAGCTCCTTGTGTTAGTCTGCATTCTTGGGTCCGAAAACTTCAAGCTACTGTGACATAAGCAGCAGAAAATTGTAGGGGGAAAAAGATTTAGGTCTCCTGACTTCAGATGATGTTTGCAGGGAGGTTTCAAAGAGGGCACAGTTTCAGTCAATATTGGATTCTAGATTGAGTTCACTATACCTCTGTGAGAATGAAGTCAAAGGTCAAACTTCTTAAACCATTCTGAATGATGTTTTTCAGTTTTAGTGTTTAATAAGCCACATTTGTGCTTCTTTAAATTAAAAATGGCTTTTCCAGAAAACCATGTTTTGCGTTATTCCAAACACTCCTTTTGTTTTACATTCATGTATGTCAGCATAACTAGATTAATAAGATTTTAGTATTAAAACATGTTTGTTCCGGCAGCTCTCTGTCCTAATGCTCAATCCCAAAAGTTTGTTTCGCTTTAGCATCACCCTTCCAACTAACACCATTTGCTTTCACTGCATCGACGATATCTCTCTGCAAACCCGCAACTTTCCGTTGACGTAAAAAAAAAAAAAAAAAAGAAACAAGACATGGTGAGCTGCTGAGAGGTGGCAAGAGTTCACTAGAGCTGAACAGTAAATCCAATCAGTTGGGACTTAGAAAATGACATGAGTTAAGTGTCGCACGGAGAGGTGAAGAGGTTCGAGCACAATAGATGTTCAGGAGTGGAAATGTTCTGATTTGCCACTAAGAACAAGAATGTACCACCTCCTACATTTCCGTTTGCCAAGATGCAACCACACAGAGATGGTGTAATAATCTACCAATTAATTATTAGTAATTTCAGAAATTTTACTCCAGCTCAAGTGTTGCAAAAAAAGGAAACCAGCATATTTATAACACCAAACACAAATCCTTAAACTATGCCTTTCATTTAATTTGTGATTTGTATTTTTATTGTATATAGAATTTCTGTTGTTTTTTTTAAGAAATGAATAAACTTTTTAAATAAAAAAATTCAAATATGTCTTCTTCCAGTTCTTGCAAAACTCTTAAAAACTTGAACCTCACTTTCTGCCGCTATTGTCTCCCCTGTGCTAACTTTATTCTTGCAGAGTTTGCAGATTAATGAGTCAAAACATTTCTGAGTGAAATCAATGTGGAGGCAAAGTTTGAGAGGTAACTGGCAACATTGCAAACTCAAATCTTAGTACAGGGTCACCTTTAATCAATGACAAAATCTGAACAACAAACAGCAGGCACAGACAGGAAGTAAAGATACACTGTAAGCCTTTTATTTTATTTTTAACACTTCAAACTATTTCAGGTCAATAGTCTCAGTTGTGTCATTTCAACCAGGACATTACCTTTGCACCAGTCAGGCTGCAGGATGTGCTCTCAAATATATTGTTTTATGCAAATAAAATAAGGTAACGAGCCTCAGGTAGATGTAAGAAAAAATTCAAAAATCATAAATGGGTTTAGTTTAGTGTGAAAAGTTACTGCAAAAAAAAAAAAAAGAAATCCTAGAAGAGTTTGTGAAAGTGTTAAACTTAAATTTTCACATAAAACTTCTTGAACACTTGGCTGTTAATGGAAATAAAGAAGAGGTTAAAAAAAATGTTTTTTAATTTGGATTTTCAACCCAAGAAGAGTTTAATTCCTCTTTTTACGCTTGTGTAAAGTTGATAAGAAATGCGGTCGTGTGTTTGTTTGGAGAGACAAACAATACCTCTACACTGTAAGCC
The DNA here is from genome assembly GCA_031762555.1 of Cynodonichthys magdalenae. Taxonomy (NCBI): domain Eukaryota; kingdom Metazoa; phylum Chordata; class Actinopteri; order Cyprinodontiformes; family Rivulidae; genus Cynodonichthys; species Cynodonichthys magdalenae. The sequence continues at coordinate 12,183,415 of JARVJO010000305.1, forward strand.
AACATGAAAAAAATTATCTGCCTGAAATCATCTCGTCAGCATTCTGTTCTTCGCACTGTAAACGGACAGAAAAACCTCAACTTTCCTCCTACGGAAGCCTACCTTTGGTACAGACGCAAGCAAAAGTGCAAACAAATTTTGTGTATACACACACAAGAACCAAGTAAACACACACACGTACAGAATGTAGATCTATTAGGAAACAGAAACCTAAACATTTTTTTTGTTATTACTATTTTATCGCCTCTTACTCTGGATAAGAAAATACAATCACAATTTTTTTTATTAAATTTTTTTTACCAATGTTCAAACTCAAAATGCTTTGAAAGTTTTCTTAAATTTGAAATATTTCTTTCTTTAAGTTCCTAAAAGAGTTAATAATCATTCATGATAAATGGCTTAGATTAAAGAACTTCGATAAAATTACCTTTTTTTTTTTTATTGTTTCTCAGTAAAGTGAAATAAGACGTTTAAAAACTTTTTAACTAAATTAATTCCAATCAGCATGTATTACATTTAAACAAAAAGCATGTTTTCTACCTTTTTTTCTGAAAATACAATGAATAAAAAGATAAAGCTCATGTCATGTTGCATTAAATTTAACTAAATTTATTCTACTGTGCAAAACAAAATACGGTTGATTAAAAACTAAAACTAAAAATTAACACTTTGGTTGAAATTTGATTATGTAAATAACTATATTATAATAACATGTAATAAAAAAACATTGTATCATCAATAGAAAGGCATGATCATGCAGAGGTTTCACTAAAATATTTTTATACAGTATTCTATGTATTTTTTGTGTTTCAGTTTTTATGACTAAATATTTCTGTTTAAATATAATTATGTTTTTGAACTAAACTGTAGATCGTAAAAGTTAAATCTTTTTAAACATTTACTGTTATAAAATTTTACGTTTAAGACAATAAAGAACAAAAAATAGAAAAAAGACGACGCAATGTTTTATCTGGGGGAATAAAGGAAGAATTATTGTAGCTGATCTGAGCAACAATTAACATCGTATTTCCCAAATTAGACTTTGAAGTGTTTTTCTGAATTACTCTGTGTTGGAGGCAGGTAATGATATGACAGGAGCAGCAGGTATGAATCAGCTCAACTGCTGTTATTTCAGTTACCATATTTCAGAGGGGGAATGTGTCACCTGCAAATTTTTGATGTTTGCTTTGATCTGAAGCCAACACGCTTTCTGCTGCCTTGGAAGTGCTGTGCAGGTTGCTGCACCCAGAGGAACAAGGAAATCCTTTCTGATAAAGAAACTGTATAAGATCTACACAGGAATCCCTCAAAACGCAGTAACTAAGCCATATGAAATATGTGTGTGTGTGTGAATAAATGGATATGACTCTTTTCCTGCTGTGGCTAAGAGACAAAAAAAAGAAAAATTGGTAACATCTTCATCAGTTAAGAGAATGCTCTCCAGGTTGTGCTGTATCCACAGTGCAGCTGCGGGGCAGAGATATGCTACATCTAGCCGCCATCTAAAAAGCAGGTGTGGAAGAAATGTGTGTGTGTGTGTGTGTTTGAGTGTGTGTTTTTGCATGTTGCAACACTGAACTCATGTAAGCAGCTTTCATACGCAAATATATTGATTCTTTACATTTTTCGCCAGTCATCGGACATATTTTAAAATAAAAAAAATCAGCACGGAGTTGATCAATTTCAACACTGCGGTGATGCAGCCCCCTGCTTTCATTGGTGTGTACAAAAAAACAAAGTTTTCAAAAGCCAAATGTCAAGGTTTAAGCTGAGCCCCTCGGTTAAAGATCAATACAAAAACGTTGCCCTTTAATTGTCACTGCCCTGAGCCATACAGTACAGTACGTGGGAGAGAAAGAGCGCAGAAATATCTGTGGCATGATTCAAATCTTAAATCCATCAAAGGGAGCCAACACTGAATCATGCTACCAAACCATAAAATAGAAACACATCAATCAGGGTGAAGACGGCGAACTGTTAGAAAACACAGAAGTCTGAAAAAACCAACAAGGTTTCACAACAGAAAAGGTTCTGTCTTCATATTGCCAGTAAAACGCTGTGCGTTTTGTGTCAAATCTCTTTCAGGGTGAGTAAAAAATTCCTCGAGTAAAACAAAAGTAAGAAAAAAAAGACAAAAGGACCAGATTTCAACAATGTTTCCTATTTAGATCAGTAACATTTGAAAAAACTTGAACAAAAAGATCAAATCACACGGAGAGATCAACTTATTAGAAGCCACAGGTGTCTGAGAAGCAGAAAGAATAAAGATAATACTGATCCGGCTCCTAGACTAGAATGTTTTTCTTGACAACAATAAAAGAAGCATCATTTCTAATCAATTTATCGGATCAAATGTCTTTGATTGCACTGCCCACACACACATTCACACACGGACCAGAGAACTTCATCCCTACCTCGCATCATCCTCACTCCTCCACGTCTTAGGCGTTTGTCCCACTTTCACAAACTCTTCTTTTCCTCTCTCTTCGTATGATTACTGTCTATCACGTTTTTTTTTTTTTATTTGTTTGCTTTTCAACCCCGATTGTATCTTTTAATCTGACTTGTTTTTTTTTTTTTGTTCGTCCTTTACAGAGCTGAATCAGGTGCTCAATGCAGCCTCGGCGCACACATTCAGAGTTTTGAGTGACAGTCGCCGCCTCACCTTCCTTGTGTGTGTGTGTGTGTGTGTGAGACAAAGAGAGGGGGACTGTCCCATGCGTTGCCGTTTTGTTTTTTTTTTCTCTCAAGGTACTTTTTTTCCCTCATACCTTTGTTGTTATCCTGCACCCCCTCACTCTAAAACACACATCAGAGACAAAAAAAATAAATCATAGTGTCTGGCACCTTTGATAACCTCCATGAGAGAAAAAAATGTAACCAGTTAACAGGAATTAAAGGAGATGACATGGAAAACATGTAAGATACTTAAAGGTTTTGGTCTCAGACTTGACAAATTTCTGCTTCATTTGTGCTTCTTGTTCAATTTTGGGATATTTATGGGTCACCAGCTTCTAAGTTAAAGATTCTGATTATGCAAACTAATTTGCTGCTATGTATTGAGCTTGATTTTACTTTTGCAACTACATGTTTGAAAACACAAACTAAGGAACAGATCGGACTGTACTGACAAGCTAAAAATGACGGATTCAAATAAATCCATTTCCAAAGCAGATTTTAAAAACAACTCCAATCTTTGTCATTTAATCTTCTTCATTTAATTCATGCAGATGTGATTATTTCAAATGTTACTGTGTCATCAGTTTTACATTATGATGTTATTTTGAGTAAAACATTGTGAAATTCCTGCCAGAGGTGATGTCTGGAAGCCCCAGAAGTGCTACACATTGCTAACAGCTAATGCTAATTTTGCTGCAACAATCATAGAATTCCATGTAAATGACTGTAAAAAACTGATAGCTTATAAAAGAGGCTTTCATAAAAAATTGGAGTTGTTTTAGAATGGCAGGAGTTTTAATTGGTCTTAGCTACGTTCAAGCTAGCCATTAGTTCATCGGTCAAGTTGGATATAAACCATATTTCTCCAAACTGAAGCCTTTCAGGAAGTAATCAACAACAGGTAAGATAATAACTGTTAAAAAGCTCTTTAAAAATTAATTCACAACCTCTGACATTTTTATAAATGTTTCTTATGTTATCTGTTATTTACAAAGAATTATGGTCATTAGCATAAGCAAATAGCCGCTGCAGCAGAAGCTAGCTTAAGCACTTCCGGTGCAACCTGGGACACTTCATTCAAGAATATAACATTTCAGATGGAAGAACTGTGTAATGCAAAACTGACACAAGTATGAAAGTTTCCAACTGTGTTCAAAATTAGCAGAGGAACTGCAGTTTGGTATTGACTTCATTTTAATTAGCCATTAGCTGGTCAGTCAGTCAGAATCCAAACTGAGGTCACTCAAATAACTATCTACAACTGGTAAGATGGTAAATGTTCATAATATTTTGAGAGAAACCCACTTCAGAAGATCTGATAAAGGCAAACTGTCAAACAAGACAAGTTATGATAAATAACAAAACTGGCAGTTTAACTATATTTAATCTGTGTTAATGGGATATATTTAACAAAACGTAACATAATTTGCATGCATAAGATTTGTTTTAAAAATAGCTGTAAAGTGTTTTTGGAATAAATTCTGTATAATTCAAAAAGGAGGAAAAGACGCATCAGAAGAAATAAATGCAAAGGTATAATTAAGTGAATATCCTGTACTGTAATCCACTAATCCACACAAGACCATCAGGACTACAAAACTCCAAAAGTAAAAAACCCTTCCTCTTGTGGTTTTCATACTTAAGATAGTTCTCTATTCAGATCATTCAAGCCTCGGTGTGTTTATCAGCACACCACTTTATATAAAAGTTGCTACATAGAGCATCCCACACTTGATAACACAACCAGGTGTGCTAAAGTTGTGGCAGAAAGTGTTAAACCAAAAAAAGTTTAAAAAAAGACTAGATGTTATCTCTGTCATCTGCCTTCAGATGCCAAAGTGGCTGGCGTTTGTGTGTGCATGCATGTGTGTGAATGTATGTGTGTGTGTGAGAGAGGGGGGCTAGAACAGGTGCATCAGAGCCCCCCACAGTGTTTTCTAATAGCCCAATCCCAATGACACCAATGTTTGGGTGTGTGTCTCTGTGTGTGTGTTTCTGTACAGGTGCAATGTTGCATGTTCGCTAACTATGAAGCTAACCACAATGCATGCACAAATATCTAGCACAAACATGAGCAATGTCATTACTGTGTGCAAATGCACACATGCAAGGCTAACCACCCAGAGACCATGTGTGTGTGTCAGTGTGTTTATTCACATGACTTACTTAAATGAGTCTTCTTGGACACAACGCCTCCTAAAAAATAAGAAAAAAACTATTTAGTTCATTACAAACTGATGATCTAATGACGAGCAGCAGACTAAACTGTTTAAATTAAGTTAAACCTTTATGTTTAGTTTTAATACAAATATACAGCCCCTTTTAAAGTCCTGTTTTTAATGCAGTTTGTAGTTTTAATATGAGCATCTCTATTGTTGCTTATGTATATATTTACTCTACTATTTTCAATAAATACAGTTAAAAACTTTGTGTAAACAGTCAGAAAATTTACAGAAAGCAAGACTTAAACATATTTGCAGCAATAAAAATGATCCAATAAGAAAACAGTTTCATAACAAAACACTTTTTTCCCGTTTCCCATGTTTTTAACATGTGATCCCAAAAAGAAAGAACATGCAAACTCCACACAAAGACCCCCTGTTCCGAACCAGCGATTGAATCCAGGACCCTCTTGCTGTGAGGAGTTGGTGCTAACCACTGAGCCGTCGTGCTGCCAATGTTACATTACGTTTTTTTTTATGCAATCAGAAAAACACTGAACAACAGCGAGAACTGCATTTGCATTTCACATTTCTTCTTACAACATCCATCCAGGAAGCCTTAATTGAGAATCGATACGGTATCAGGAAGAGATATCACAAAATTTCAGTGTATCGTAGTGTATTTCTTTTAGGATTGTTTTTAAAGTTTTACTTTTGGTTTTGAAATGTTTAAATGATCTGGCACCTGTTTATCTTTGTGAGCTCCTACGCTGTTATCATCCTGGTAGAGCTCTGAGATCTGAGAATCAGATGCTTTTGGTGGTTCCTAGGACCCGGCTGGTGAATAAAGGGGACAGAGCCTTCTCAGCTGTGGCTCCTAAACTTTGGAACAGTCTCCCTATTTCTGTGAGGTCTGCCAGAACGCTTGATGAATTTAAATCTCTTTTAAAGACCCATCTTTTTGATTTGGCTTTTAACTCCAGAGAGCAGTAGCCCAGTCTCTCGCTCTTTTTATTTTATTTTGGAAGTGTGATTGTTTGCATGCTTTTATATTACTGTATTTTTATTTTTGTTGTGCAGCACTTTGGTTGCCTTGGGGCATGTAAAATGCTATATAAATAAAGTTTGATTGATTGATCGATCGATATTTTTTTACATTCATAAACAGGCTGAAAAAGCTCCATATCACAAGTGCACATATTAGTTGAACATGTTTCCACAGGTTTAAAAAAAGTCATATTTCATTCACGTTTGAGGGTCATGTGGTTTTTCTGTAAATGTGATGATTATTCTAAAGAAAGTGTGTTTCTGTGGAAGCGAACGATCTACAAACTGCTGCTGCAGCTGAAGAGTCCAACGAAAGATGACTTACTTAAAAAACAGCAAATGTAACTTGCAGAGACATTGGTTTTTGTATTCTTTGGTCATATTCCAAATTCTGTAGGACCTCTCATCCGACATGCATGAAACACAAGAGCCTTTAACCTTTTTAATAAACAATTTAAAAAAATCACATTACGATTATATAAACTCATTCTCAACCTCTTAATGTCAGTTTGATTAAGGAGTTTTCTTGAACCTTTTTTATTGTTTTGCTTTTGACAATAGGGACATATAAAAATCTTTAAAACAAGTGGTTAAATTCGAAGATTATTATTTACACTGGAGTGAGTTTTGTGTGACTTTTCAACGTGTTTAAACCCAGGAGATAAAGGCAGAGGAAGGTGGGTGTCTGTGAAGCAATTGGTCCTGTTTTTTTTTGTCTGCCTGTTTGACCGCAGTTGTGAGAATCTGAATTGCAGTAGGTGTGAGAGAGGGTCGACTGTGAACCAGGGAGTTTATTTCTGGGTTTGTGTGTGTGTGTGTGAGAGAGAGAGAGTGTGTGTGTGTGAGACAGAGAAATGTATAAAGGCACAGAGCAGATAAGTATCAATGGAAGGCGTAGAAGCTTGCCGGCCTTTGTCTGGCGCCAGTTCAGGCCCTCTGTGGTTTCCTCTGTTTTCTTGCCCTCATCAAATCAGTTTTGCTTCATAAGCAGAAAGTAAGGAATGAAAGCAGAGCAGCGCACGCACGGAAAAAATTACAAAAAGAACACATCAGAACCGACTGCGCAGGTGCTTTGGTGTTGAAAAATAAACAGCGAACCACTGAAAGGAATCAGTTTTAACTTACAAAGTGATGCGTTTGTTTGGTTTTAAACAAAAATTATTATTTATTTAATATTACTTTTTTCCGACTGATGGGAAAACTGAACACACTTCGAACTGCTTTAATCCATTAAATGTGTCACTTATGGTTTGATTGAATAAAACAATATTAAGCAGAGTGGAAATAATTTTATTCTCGAGTGGCTCTGAGGTGGAAACAAAGATCACAAACATCTGTTTCTGTACAAACTGAATGCGACACACCTCTCAGGCTGGTTAGAAACCCACCACAAGCACTGCAGGAACCTGCTGCCTTACAGGAGGCGCAAACAACAAACAAACAACAACAAATCTCCCTGGCATGTCTTCACTCTGACATCTGAACCAGCAGCTGGGTGACAGTTGCTGCGTTACATAACATCACCGAAAAGACCACTGAAGCCCCGAGAGGAGGCTGAAAACTTTGCCTGAGTAAAAAATATTCTGCTTGTGTCTGATAAGGTTAAACTCGACTATATGCAGATCTGGTGAGGATAATTTAGCTGCTGATCGGGATTAGAGTGGATTGTTGACCAACAAGTGGAATTAACCCCACATCTTTGGAGTTAATTCCAGGGTTAGTGACGATGCAATCAGAGGAGCGGCGCTAAAAACAGTCAAATGTAAATAATGTAGCGAAGCAAAGAAAATGGTAAGTTACGCAGCAGAATAGTGTAAAAAATGTGAAGAATCGGCTATTGTAGCTGTCTAATTTTGTATTTTGGCAAAATATTCATTTATTCTTTAAACAAAGATAAGACCCAACATTTCAGTTTGCTTAAATAAAACTTTAGTGTCACTGCTGAAACAGTAACCACCTGAATAAATGTTCTTATTGCCTGCAGAGTGATCGATGAGCGATCTGTATAGGCTCGTATCAGAGCACAGCCACTGAGAAAACAATCAAGCTTAAAGAAAATGAGAAGACACCCACAAAAACCAACACGCTCATCAGTCGAAAAAATGCCAGCTCAGCAGCCTGAAACTCAACATAAAACGCTCAGCCGCACAGAGTCTTTACTTCAACCTGAATAAACAAGCTCCAGGACCTGACTTGTAAGCCGATGCTGTTTTACTTCAAATCCTTAAGCCCCTTAACGTCCGGTTTTAACATTTTGTTTCCACTAAAGCGGCTTTAATCTTGTTAAAACTGTCTTTTTCCACTGCTGCTCGGATGCAACCGTGTAGATATAGATGACGTTTTCAGCTTCAGCTGTGCATCGAGTTTTCTCCACCGAAATACTGTCATGTTTGATGAATTTTCATATTAATCCTAATTTCAGTTCTTTAGAGAATAATCCTTTCTTGCACAGTAAAATTATAACGCACAGGGATAGACAGGAAGTTTTCAATCATTGATTTTAATTGTGAGAATTTAGGCAATGAGCTGAAAAAGTCATGAATTATGAGTATTTTTTTGTTTTTTAAATTCGTTCTGACAAGAACCCTTTAAACCATAGTTGTATGAATGCTTTTCTTCTTTTTCATTGTTAATCTTATCAGTGATAATAAATCTAATCAAAAACAAGGACATCGCTGTCTGTACGGAGGCAGATCTGAAAACCCTGGTAACCACCGCTGTTGCGGTATTTGTGATAAACTTTCCCATGTCATCTTCAGATTGAAACTGTTGACAGTAAGCTTCAGAGCTCATCTGTGGTATCATTCAGCATGTTTAAAACAAAGGTGTCACATTCAATCTTTAAAGATAAGATTTTTGTTTAAAGTTAAACTTTCATTTGTTTTGGCTGAATCTCTATGAAACTGCAATTTCCTCCTTGCTGTGTGAACTCTTGTGCCACCTCTGCAGAAAACAAAGAGTGGCTGCTTTCCTCTGCACTTTGACTTCATTCATATGTCGTTCGTTTGAGTTTAAATAAATATTCCCGTCAGGTTGATGAGCGTGCAGTGGGTTTCTGTGGCAGAAGGACAAGCTGAAAGGCAGGCAGAAGCTCTGAATAGAAAAAAGAATTGGGCAGAAACAGAAATAAGATCTAATCCTGCTGGATTATTCCGACTTAGTGCCATTCACTTACAGCACCTTACAACACTGCGCTGAAAGGGATGAGGAAGGTTACTGGGGTAAAGATTCATGACTACAGGTGCCAAGAAAGGTGAGCATGAGATAAAGTGTGTGTGTTGTGTGTGTGTGTGTGTGGTGGGGGAACCAGTTAGTATGCTGGGTAATAATAGTTTATTTAGTTTATTCTGTGCAACCATCAAATTGCACAAGAAAAGATCAAAACATTTCATTTATAGTTCTAAGTTATTGTAATATTTTTGTTTTCCTTTCCTTTTCCCCCCTTGTTTTTACCTTTCTTCCTGGGGGTGTCAGCTGTGAGCAAGTCGGGCTCCTCATATTCCATAACGCTCCTGTCAGAAACACACACACACACCGTCACAAACAAAACCACACGTGTGTGCCAAACTGCACTCCCACCTGCCTCAGTTTAAAGTGCTAAAAGTTGGGAGAAGTAAAATGGTCATTCTACCTGTTGGTGGTCCTAGCGCCCGGGTCGGCGCAGGCATTTAAAAACATGCAGAGCCATCTTCTCCTCCTCCTCGGGCCTCACAGCTCCCACATCTCGACCATTATCTTCCAGTAACCCCCTCCTCCTTTTTCTGTCGTTGTGTGTGTGTGTTGTGGCGCTGTATAGCAGAGAAGAGGCAGTGTGTGCAGCTGGACCGGGCCGGGCCGTGTGGCTGTGACACCCCCCTCCTCCTCCTCCTCCTCCCTCGTGCGCCCTGACCGTCCCGGGCTCGGAGAGAGTTATGTCACCGGCTGTTACGCAACAGCGGCGGATCGTGTTTGCTTTGAAGTGCTCGGTTGAGAAATATAATCCCGTGTTTTCCTGCCACAAATTTCCGCCGCCGCACTAATGGAGAAAATACAGCGTGGTCACACATGACTCCCGCCAGCGGCCTTCAACGTGACAGTGTTTTTTTTTTCCTTTCTTTCGGAAATCACCTGCAGGAATCCATCACGAGCAATGGCGGTTATCCCTTTATTGATGGTTTCACAGAAAGCCTGACACAAAGGAAAACGATGAATAATCAATATGTCTTCTCGGTTTACATCGTTAGATGTTTGTTTTGACACGAACTCTGTTTTACACATAAAGACTACTGTTGTATTTGGACCGAGGATAGTTTTACCTCAGCAGGGTTGGGTTATCAGTTTGACAGTAGGAATGTATTATCACACCAATATAAAATCTGACAGAATTCAACACAAAAATCGTGATTATTTCAAAACGCTATAGGGAGTTATGGATATTTTTGGAAACAAGCTCATTCATAGTTGAACCAATAGGGCCGTCGTTACCATTTTGCTGTTATCTTTGCTCAGATTTCCCAAATGAAATTTTAGGAAAAGTTCCACATTTTGCTTTTTGTAAGCATCTTGTATCCTACAATAAAAACATCATAAAATCCAGCGTAAAAATAGCGTTAAAATAATGTTACAAGGCCCATGACACCAAATTGCAACATCAAATCAACTTGATGTGTTTTGGAGAGTCAGGCAACAAAAACTATTTAAAAACCATATGGAAATTTGTTTTGTAAACAAAGCCCCTCAACCAATGACAGCGTGTGAGTATCAACACCCTTTGCTAACATGGGCTATTCCGTAGTGAAAAAACATACTTCAACGTTTCAGATCATAATCAAATTTGGACCATAGGGAGAAAAAATCTTCTTCGCGTTAGTTTACCTAATTAAAGAGAACACAACATGGAAAATCAACTTTTAAATACATTATGTTGTTTACTGAACTATTGCATCAAATTATCTGCGACGGAACTGCCAAGTAAGGTTTGGACTTACCAACTATAATTTCGATGTCTTAATTCTCCTCTCCTTCTGGGTCAGACTCTGGCTCCAACATGTAAAGGCTGGATGGATAAGTCTTATGTTGACATCTTTTAATTCATTGTAAATAAAATGTCTTTGAACCCCCTTTCTGAAACCGGAGTGAACCGGTCTGGAAACAGGAGGGAGGCAATGGAACAGTAAAATGGGACATGGAATGAACTTATAAAGCGCTTTATTAAGTCCCTGCGTACCCCAAAGCGCTTTACACTTACATTCACCCACTCAGACTGATGATGGTAAGCTACAGATTTAAAACGAGCTGCTTGAGACACACATCGGAAGTGGTGAACGAGGGGCTGGTAAAGTTGAAATAAAGAGGAATTAAGACCAAAGCATTGCAGTTCTACTTTATAAAAATCCAAACTGAAAAGGAAGGATTTAAAAAAGGTCACTGGAAAAACTTGGATTATTTAATTTGATGGTATAATTTGAGTATTTTTGTCACTTTTCTCAAGCAAAGATGCTAACAGCTGGATTTGAGCGATGAAACGAGCTGAATTTGACCGTAAAAAAAGTGAAAACATGGAAGTGACATCTACTTCAAACATTTTATCCGAGTTAAGAGACCAACACAGGACCACCCAGATCCTATCCCTGCGCTTTCTGTCGATAAACAGGTACAATAAACCTTGTTTTTTCTGCTAGCTTTACTTGTAGCATTCCGGCCTCATACAGCACTCTACTGCAATCAGTCACACATACAGTGATAATACTAACACAAATTTTAAATATCACCTTTAAGTTTCTTTAAACTATGCAAAAGTGGCTTGGGTAATAAAAATGAACAAACATGATTAGATGTAGCAAGCTTAAGCTAGAAGACACTGGTAAAAACACCAACCTTTTTAACAATTCCATTCACTTTCCAAGTCTGTCAAAGTTTCAACTGAACTTTCCTGTGATTCCTGAAGTCGGATGTGTTGATATTCACTTCTGGAAAGTCTTTTCCTGTTGTGGAAATAACAGTAGAATCCACGCAGATTGTCCGATCATTTGAGAGAGCAGCTAATGTATGATATATGCATGACGTCATGAGTGGAAGTCCCCAAAGTAAACCTTTTGACTCAATGTGAGGTTAAATCAACAAACCTATGAAGGAACTGATTTTTACCCAGCAGTTTTTGATGTGTAGTGTCTGCCTCCATCGTTTTTTTTCCAAATGCAAAACTTTACTTTCTAACAGACTGTATGAAATATTGCTAATTTGAAGCTGGTTGTATGTTATAAGTTAGTTTTGAGCTCTCAATGTGAATCTAAATTACTTTAAAACTATAGAATGTTTATCAAAATACAAGTAGATCCTTACAAAAGCAAGGCTGTAAGCAAAATAGTTTAGTATGTTTATTTGCACTTTAGCCTTATTTTTGTCATAAATGGACGAGATGCCTCTTAACTTTCCTTTGCTCAAAATGACAGTTGTCAGCTTATGAACACCCCTCTGTCCTCTCAGCTGCTTCCAGCTAGAGGGAGTTTCTTCAAGCTGAAGGTCAAAATAAACAAAAATAAAAAATGCAAGCTGCAAAAACAAAGTCTGCAAGAAATTAAAAAAAAAATGTATATTTGGCTCTGGTAACTCAAAAAATGTCACTTTTATTTCACTTTCCAAAGATGTTCAGCTGCTAGGTGGTGGGAAGTAGGGGTGCGGATGGGGCTGCAGCACGTCCTGATGGATGCTGGAGAACAAAGATATGCAAATTCACAGTTGATGAATTAATGAAAATTAATTTAAAACACATGCATGTTTCAATTACAGATTTTGAATCCTACAAAAAAGTTAGCAGAATAGCCTTATGCCATTAAAGACAATATGCACTGGCAGTGTGCAAATGTATTCTTTATACATGCAGGATATATATGATATAAAGATATATACAGTATATATATATATATATATATATATATATTTTTTTTTTTATGGCACTACATATATGGAGTTCAGATATTCTTTACTGATATTTAGAACAAATTCACGTTTCCGTCACCCCCAAACTACTCTACTTCTCACTGCTTTGTTATTTTTTAACATTACAGTTCACAATAGAATACATAATAAACCTATAAAACTGGAACATTTTCCCAAATAAAAGCAGAAGCATCCAATGGAAAGTTTTGCTTAAACTCGTGGATATAAATGATATGTTATATATTTTTCTAAATTTTGGGAGTGTTTTTGCTAAATGACATTAGTATAATTAATAAACGGGGAAACAGGAACATGCCCCTTTAATAACAGTTCTGTAATAATAATAATAAAAAAACAAAGCAGTAACTCTTCTGCTGGAAGATTATTAGTGAGATTTGGGATAGTGAAACAAAGCTGTCTCAGATAAGAGCCGTCGAGGCCTGAAAGGCTGCAGTGGACAGAGCTTGCTGCAAGTGGTTTAACTGAAAGTAGAAAAACAAAACGTCCCTCACCTGCTTCCTCAAACCCAACTTGACCACATGAGACTGGAAGGGAAAAAAGACAAATGCTTGTCTTCATTTCGTCCTGCACTTACACGCAGCAGCAAGGCTCTGAAAACCTATAGGTAGCATTTCCATTCAGCGAGGTTAAAGATGTGAGGGGCCCTCGGAAGACCAGAGGGCCTGCGCGGTGTGAGGAACCCATATACTGAGAAACCACACTTCAGACCAGACTGTGGAAGAACTGACATTTAAATATAGTTGAAAAAGCTCAGAGCTGATATGGTTGTGACCATTAATTGCGAAACAAAAACTAATAATGTGCATGTAGAATTATTTATCAATGTTAATCACATTTTTGGCCAAAAACATTTGTTACTGTTGTACAGACGAATGTTAAAAGAGGAAATTTAAATAACATAATACTATGACAACATATATATTATTTTGATCCCTAAATCCAACAAAACTGTCAACTTTAATAAAAACAAATTAGATATCAGCAAAAAAATGTAGGGGAGTGTGAAAAACAAAACATTTTTATAGCAAGTAAGGATATTACATCCCATTTAATAAAAGGTAACCACACATATTTTAATATAATTTCAGAATACACTGAATGCAAAAACATAAAACTCATTTTTTTTGTGTTACACAAACAGCAGACAGGTGTTGCATAAAGCAAAAATAACCACACTGCACTGACAGGCAACCTCTAACGTAAACACAGCAAAGACATCAGGTGGGCATATGAGTGTTCTTTTTTAGCATCGTGGTCTGATGCCAGAGCAGCACACATCCCTGTGATGTGGACTGCATTACTTTAGTTTCGTGCACTGCTGCAGGATGCCGCAGTCTTTTCAAAACAAAAAAAAAACGTGTTCAAAGTGCTCAATGAGTGAACGACGATCACCGACGTGACAATCTGCTTGTTTTGAAGCAGTTTGCTTCTCCACTGTAACGCCAGTTTTCTTACAGCGCGAAAATCTGCTCACATGTAAATAAAACCACAGCTACCACACGGTGGAGGAGCATCGAACAGCCCACACCTGAAAATCAAAACTAACATGTGGAAAATGTGTAAATCTAGAAGCAAGTAATTTGTCTTTTATTAGCTGAAATACAACAAAACTTAATTCTGCTATCATTTATTTAATTTTATTAAACAGGAATGATCTTGATTTAACCTGACAATATTCCCCAATATATCATCATCCTGATACACTTTAAACAAACAAAAAAGTGATTTAGAGTCCTTTTTGGCCCAAACTGTGCAAAACATGTATAAGTTAATTATTTTACAATACCCCAGGTAATTTAAAGTGGACATATCATGCTTTTAAATCCTTCTTTTTCACATTTAAATCATTCATTTGGTGTCTATATAAAGTGGAACTACAATGCTTTAATCTGAATTCCTCCTTATTGCAACTCCACAAGCCCCTCTTTAACTTGTTAAATAACTCGTTTTGAGGCTCTCTCTTTAAATCCAAATGAGGCACTTCACACCCTGCTGCCCTCCAGCTTCCATTGTATCTTGAGAGAGAGGGGTGTACGACTATTTAGCAGCGCATAAACGTTTTTATAAATTAACTAAAAGATTTCCACAAGGAAAGACTTGTCCATCCAGCCTTACATGTTGGAGCCACAGTCTGACCCAGAGCCAGAGGAGAATGAAGACGATGAAACTGATTAGTTGGTAAGTGCAGACCTTCTATATCTATACCAAATACTTTGATGTATCTGGTTAGAAAATGCAATAGAGAATAGAGAAAATTGAACGGGTTGAAAAGTTTGACCCAGACAGAATATAAAGATATCTTCACAGCACCGGGAGAAACTAACTTCAACTTTTCTGCACTGAGATTCCAAGTACACAAATAAATGTATTTAAAGGTTAAAAAAGTGGATTTGGCATAATATGTCCCCTTTAAGATGTGCTTTCAAAAAGCAAAAATAAAACATTAAGAGAACAAATTACAGGTTGCCTTATAAATTACATGAAACATGTTTAAAATAGAGTTAATAATGAGGCTTTAAACACTTTATAAACCTTTAATAAGCAGCTATAGTGCATTAGATAAAAAACAACGATATCTTGCCTCATTTATCTGTACGCCTCAGCCTCATTATTAAACTATATTTTTTAATTTATAGATTTTTTTGATTAAACATTAATCAGTAAGTTGCCTGCATACATATTATTTGTATGTAAAAAGATATTTAATTTAAAAATGTAAGCTAAGCAGCTGGTCAAAATGACGTTTATCTGAATGAATAAAAGTACAGCACTTGAATTTGCCAAATTGTGATCCTGTTTTAGTATGACCAGTGTTTTATAAATGCTTAATAATGCCTCACAAAGTGTTACAAACTCATTAATAACCTTCCTTTAAAGCATGAATAAATCCTTCATAAAGGTACCTTTATTGCAGAGTGAAACCAACGATTTGTTACATTTCCTGTTAATATCGCTACTTGTTTATCCTCACAGGTGAGGCGTTCTTTAAGAACAGAGAACATTAACTCCTATGGTTAAGGTCTTGGTGTAACATTAGTAGCATTAGCACTCTCAAACCTCAAATAAGAAAGTTTAAAACTTTAACTCAAACAAATAAAGTTTTGATATGTATGATTTATGTGTTGATAACACTCCAACTCAAGTAAACCTACTTGAAACTAAGTAACATGTTAGTAGAAAAGGTTAAAGTTGATGTTAGTGAGGTTTCTTCTACACGACCTGGAAAACGTACGATCCAAAATGAGACTGATCGTTGTGACCTCTGTGTTCTGACGAGCATGTGAGGTAGGTTACCAGGCTGCAGTGTTTAGGTCACCCTTGTAGAAGATGGCCGATATTGATTGACACAAACAGGGCTGAATAAAAAAAAAAGAAACAAGACTGTGAGAATATAGAAATAAGGTATAGTAAGATTTCAAACTGATGAGTCCAAAATTAGAAAGAAGGGTCACCTGTTGCCTCTGTGTGCAGTTTAGAGCCATCGGTGCTGGTTATTTTACATGAAACAAGCGTCTTTTTGCCTTCCTGCTCACCCAACGTGGATTCAATCAGAACTGTACTTCCCAGTGGGATGGGGCTGGGACAAGACAACAGCTTCTTATGACCATGAATAAAAAGTTAAGATGGACTTTTTTTATTAATGAGATGTTAAAAATCACACTTGATTGTTTACAGCTACAAAATAAATGACACCAATTAATCAGCAAACATTCAGCAACCTCAAAATTAACAATTCAAAATCAAATTTTCCAATAATATTTTATGTTTTAGAGAATATTTAGGCTAATTAACAAAAATCCTGCAGCCTTTTTAATCAAGATGAGTTTTAGTTTTTGTGTTTTGTACCTGCGGTAGTTGATGTTGAGGTTGGCCGTCATGACCGGTGCGCAGAGGAGAGAAGCATGAGTTCCTGTTACAGTATCTATCATGGTGGCTATTGCCCCCCCATGGACATGTCTGGAAACACACACACAGTGTCAATTGTCAATAACACCTTTATTACAGGTACAATGTTTAAGTTTTATGTTGTATAAAGTTCTAAAAACTGCCCAAATGTGTTTATTTTATCTACTTTTTGCAGATGTTGTACAGCTGATGCTGAAAAGTGAGATTAAAGCAAGGTTTGAATCAAAGTGGGGTTTGTAAAATTGTAGAGATTTCAACTAGAAAAATCCTTGCGAGTTAAAAGATGTAAAAGAAGACATAACTTGATTTACTGTGCAGGTGGATTAAAGGTGATAATGCTGTTGTCACATTTTGTGTGGAGTCATGAATGATCTGTAACATCCAGCTCCTCCAGTTTAAACGTTGCTCTCACCTGCTGATCACCTGCTGATCACCCTATTTAACCACGTCTCAGCCTCACAGTCTCTGCCACTTTATTGAAAACCTTGTCGTGAGTAAATGTCCAGCGTTTATTTTATTTGCCATGATTGACTACCACTTTACTGATGTTTTTTGGATTTCCCTGCTTCACCTTGCTCGTCTGATTGTTGCCAAGCTTTTTGCCTCATGAATGCTGACCTATTTTCTCTGTCCCGACTTCTGAGTTTTGACCACACTCTGGATAAGTTTTGGATCTCTGACTCTTGGTTCTCGACCCCTGCCTGTGCCAGAGAAACTGCATTTCCTGTGAAGATGCAGTGTGAATGATTATTTCTGAATAAGCTGAAGACAAGCTTAAACAAATGAAATGCGAGCGTAAATGTGAGCTAAATGTGCACAACTACAATTTGCTTAAAGCAGGGAAAACGTGGAAAGCAGAAAAAGTGCTGGGTTGAGAAGAAATGTAGCTAAAATGAGCAGAAAAACTGAAAATAGCAGAGAGGCTGAACAGAGCACAGAAATATGCTGACATTTGGCCAAATGACATGAAAGGAGCACAAAGGGACTGGAATTCCTAAAAATGTAGCTAAGAAAGGCAGAACAATGCTGAAGTTAACAAAAGTTAAAAGAAGCAAAAAAAAGATGACAATGGTAAAAAGCTGACATTTGCTAAATGAATTTGTTTGAAACACAAAAAGATAAAATTAGTAGAAAGAAGCTGAAATTGGCACAAAGAAATAAAAAATGTAAAAAAAAATGGAAAGAGCTGTAAAACTTGATGAACCTTTAAGGAGTTTTAATGATGTTGACAGTTTGACTCATTTACAATGAGGAAAGAAACATTTGAAAAAGTTAAATATTTCATAAAGTATAATTTGTGATTACCTAAAGTCATAGCAGGAGTGTCCTGAATGAGTTGAATGTTTTGATGTATGAATTATTAAAATAGCACAAGGAGCTAAACTTCCTTGTAATTTTTAAGTAGTCTTGATCAATAGTTAAAGGTTTTCTTTGGCTGCTCTTGTCATACATTCATTAGTGTTTGTGGACCTAAACTTTTTGGAAGACTGTTTTTGTTTAAGTCACGGAATTCAGGTTTATATTTCATTCATGTGTAAAAAAACAACGAACTTTTGTGTGTCAACCCATACCAGACAACTTAAAAAATAGTTTCATTTATAAAAATTACAACAAAGTTTGACACATAAAAAGGTATTTTAGCACCAACAAGGTGACTTAAAAAAAGCTATTAGCTAAAAATTGGACATTCTGTAGATGAACTCATTCAGGTCTTTGACTTTTTTAATCCCTCCTTCATTTTTGTTTTTTAAGCACATACATAACTCATGCTTTCACGGTCGGGCTGGACAAAAAATAAGTAAAAAGCAGCCAAAATTCAAATAAAACCATTGGAAGAACTTCACAAAGACTGAGGTCAAAACTACTCTACATAGATTACAAGAAATTCTGTTTCATACAAACTTTTGAATAAAAGTAAATATCTGCACATCTCACCCTGGAGGCCCCTCAAGCAGATGTCCAGCTTGAAGAACGCACACACACCTCTGTTTGTCTTTAGTAAAAAAGACAACGTACTCAAACGCTGCTCCGGCCTGTTTGATGTTTCTGGTAAAAAGACGAGCTTTTGACTGGATTATCTTGCTAAGATAAACTCCACCTGATGGGAAGAAAAATAAAAACAAACACACAACAAAAACATTCAGAATGTAACAACAGATATCAGATTTTAAAAAAATCTTCGTATAATTATTTCAGGCACAGCTAAGAATTACAGATTGTTGATTTTTTTTTTTCTGTTTAGTACATAATAGTTTAGAGGAGAGATTACAGGATTCCTGATGTTATTTTTGTTTTTATTTTTTAAATTTGAAGATTGTTTAAGTTGTTTGTTTAAAGTTATTTTTTAATAAGGGGCAGATATTAATATGTTTTTTTTTTGCACATCATATTCAGTAATTGATGTACTTTTTATGGATTTTTTGTTACTTTTTATTGTAAATGAATTAGATAAATGAATAAATACATAAATATTTCTCAATCTGTAAATACAATCAGATTAGCTGTAGAGGGAATCAACAGACGTGTATTTGTCTCTGTAACATGGAACACGACCATCAATACATGTACATACAAACAAATATATTCAATGAATAATTCCTCTTCTTTATTCATGCTTATGTTTGAAAACTAACAGAATACTTTTTAATTATTCACCTAATTATATTTACCTAACAGTTATTAATTATAAAATTAAGCTGCAGAGACTTAACTCTAAATTAAAGGTATATATTGTACAACTAAATTTGGAGACAAAGTTTAGAAAAGGCACCTCTTTATCTGCAGTGCAACCCTTTTGTTAGTTTCTTAAATGTAATTGAAAAAGTAACATGATCACACATATTGTTTGAACGTTTTCATACATTGTTAAACACGATATGTTTTCATGAATTTTGTGAGTAATTTAGCAAAAAATGTTAGCACACTAGTTCATTTAATGATTGGTTTGATCTTTGTATATTTGAAAGACTTATTGAACATCATCATCATCATTCTATACCTATTGCATACTTGAGAGACCGATTGTAGCTGGGCAGTCTCGTCCACTGGCCCCCCTGCTCCTCTTCTCCCTCTGTCTCCACCCCACTTTGGTCGTTATAGTAGTTGTACAACCGCATCATCTCTTCTCCCCATGAGGAGTTTGGCAGGCTGAAGTCCCGGGGTTTAGGAGAAAGAATTGATGGTACAGCTCTCTAAAAAAAGGAGAAAACAAAATAAATCCTTCATACAGCCATGTTTTGAGATGTAACATCTAGCAGTAGGAGGTAATTTACAAAATAGGAATATCAAAGTAGGGGTCTTATCACTGCATTTTGCAGATGAGTTCTGTGAGTATCTACAGGTCATGACCTTCAGCGTGCACTAGGGCTGTTTTGCAGCTGAAAGTAAAGTGGGTCTGGGTCGGCCTGAGAGTCTCCTCTCATTGTGATTCCATCCGAGTAGGATGCCTTCTGGGAGCCTCCTGGTAATATTAGATCCCCAGGCAGAACCAGAACTCCCTGGACTATCTATTCTGTCTGGCTTGGGAATGCCTGGGTTTCCCTCCTGTTGCCTCTAAGACATGAATAAAAAAAATGGATGAATGCAAATTGGGGGTAGTAATTTTTAGAATCATAATTAAAATTTTGTGGGGTTTTTTTAGGGCTTCGAGTGATATTCAAAACAACAAAGACATTAGTTTATTTTAACCATTAACCCACATTCATTTAATTTAAAACATATTTTATGCCTTTTCATTGCAATTTTGTGGCCAATTCTTATTAGTTTGGAAACCACGTTACATATAATAGCATCACACTTACAATAGTGTAGTAGTAAATAGTTATATAATAAATGATTAGGACATAAACAACTTCTAACCTTGTAATAAGCAGTTAGTTAAAAAGAAGAACCAAGTACTTCCAACATTGAGCCTTTATTTATGTGTGATTCTCAGTCTTTTTGTTTAGATAAATCATCAGCTAGATTCTAAAACTCATGTTTGTCAAGAATAGCACAAAAATAGGAATGACTTGCTGCAAAGTTTGTCTAGCAAATTAATAGATTTGCAAGGATAATTAAAAAAAACTGCAGAGCTTAATCTGGTCAAATACGTCAATATATAAAAAGTTCCTTACTTACTTAGTCGTTTAAAAAATGTTCCAAGTCTTAAAAAAAAACTAATTATATAGGATTTATAAGTCCTGAAGGGGTAATCTTAATGTAAAATGGTACCTTTGTTTGTATTTTATCCAGCTGTGGAGAAAGTGAAGTGGGAAACTCCTGGAACTAATGAGAACAAACTAAAGGGTGACCCCCTTCATTTCTAGCTCTGTCAGGACTGAATGTTCGACCTACCAGCATCAGGGTCCGCTTCACGGTGGTCCTGAATAATATTCGGGAACACAGACGGCCCAGTTGAGTCTTTGTGAACGAGACCAAACTGAATAACTGACCGAGGCTCTTTGCCATCTGTAAGCTGTTTAAAGAACTGTCTGGACACAAGTTGTTGCTGTTTGTCAGGAAATTACCGAACAAATGTGACAGTTAGCTTCTACCGAAACAAACTACTGTGGCTTTAGTAAAAAAAACTAGCAGCTAAAACATCTTTCTTAAACATATTTAACACGTGTTTCATGCTCTGTTGCTTCGGAAAATATGTGCTATTTTACCGGTGACTTTCATGTGTCACGATGATTCGCGGAGCCTACTTCCGGTAATATCAGCACCGCGTCGTTCGCGTGATATCACGTGGCTCAAAACGTACATTCCGATTGGCCAGGAAAGACACAGGCTTTTCCTGTAATGCTTGTTCTGCCATAGAAACCACAGAAATAAATACGTAGAAGCCCCGTTGACTGTGGCTGTGTCTCAATTCAGGGGCTGGGTCCTCATGAGCACATAGCCCAGCTGGGCCGGGTGGGCCACGTCCTCCATGGGCCGGTTAGGCTGCTCAAATCTGCTGTGAATTTTTTTTTTTTTTTTTTTTTTTTTTTTTTTTTTTTTTTTTTTTATTGAAGATTTAGCATTTCAGAAAATATCAATGTTATAACAATATAACTATATGCCAGGGGTCGCCATATTCAAAAAGGAAAACAGATGAAAGAGGATAAGAAGCATTCAACAATGGAACAAGTTCAAAGCACCGAGGGTTTTTACAGCTTTGGGGTTTGAGGAGGATTGTATAGAGTCTTTGTAGAGTTTCAGTTCAATTAGGAAGAGCTTAA
>JARVJO010000305.1:12220563-12236858 GCA_031762555.1 Cynodonichthys magdalenae
CAGAGAGGGACAAAGCAGACAGAGGGACGGAGGAGACAGAGGGACAGAGCAGACAGAGAGGGACAAAGGAGACAGAGAGGGACAGAGGAGACAGAGGGGGACAGAGGAGACAGAGAGGGACAAAGCAGACAGAGGGACGGAGGAGACAGAGGGACAGAGCAGACAGAGAGGGACAAAGGAGACAGAGGGACAGAGGAGACAGAGAAGATTCTGACCCAAGATTTAGCATTTAACAACAGGCTGCTATAGCTAGTTGCTGCTACTGCAAAAGTTAAGTTGAGCATGCTTTATCTGTAGAATTCTGTTCTGAGAAATTAAAGACACTAAATAGCATTTGTTCAGATTGGATTTGTTTTAAGATGGCAGAAATCCACTTTAGTTTTGGCTCAGCTGAAATTAGCTGTTAGCTCGTCAGTCCAATCAGAGGTAAACTTTTTACTTCAAGATCAGAACTGACACCAGCAAAAAAATTATTAAACGCTATATTTTTTGTTGTTGTTTTTTGAAAGAGCAGCAGCATTTCACTTTAATATTGGTTCCATTTGAACTTGTAAGCTGCACAGAGTTATACTCTTTTTCTCAAGAATGTGATAATCCATATTTACAAGTAACATATTTATCATTTATTAATTTTAACCCAATTTCAAAAGATTTCAAATGAACTAGCCTTTGTAACCAGTTATTCTCTGTTATCTAAGTTTTAAGAATCTTACACCCAAACGGTTTTTGCCCAACGTGATAAGAAATGAATGATTGTTTGAAATAAAATTGTGATTCATACAAGCAGATGTGTCAAAAGTCACTTATGAAAGAAGAAAAAAAAATCTATAGAGATATGTAAAATAATATATTTATTTACATCTATATCAGTATAAAACACAATATTTTAGCATTTTTGTTCAATAAAAACCTATTTTAGAGGAAGTAAGTTTAACTATTTATCTTTGTTTTAACATTTTGCTAATGAAGGATGTGGTGAAGTGACCATCATGCTCAGTGTTTGTCCTCGCTGCAGGCAACAACTGGAAGCTGTTTTGATCAGAACATGCGTGTCTGTGTGAGAGCGTTAACAGTAGGATGAACATCACATGTATCGATCAGTCTAATGTGTGGAGGAAAGGCTGCAGGCCACAGCTGCAGATCAATAATTCCTAATTACATCAGTGTGTGTGTGTGTGTGTGTGTGTGTGTGTGTGTGTGGTTTTAGGTACTCCTGCACCCCGTCCTGTCCTCCTCCCAAACTCAAAGAGGTGTATAAATAAATGCTGCCCTGTTCCTGAAAAGCTCACACACGCTCCCGTAGCCACGAGCCCCTTTTTTAAACCAACTTTTTAAAAAAATAAGAGTTCTCTTTCTGGGCATTTTAGATGTGAAACTTCATGAAGACGTGTGAAATGAGGTAAGTATTTATGATATTTTCTGGTTCAAATGAGCAAAGATATGAAGTTGTAGCTTCTGTGTCATTTCACCACTGAACAGGTTGTTCCAGTTGCTTCCAGTCAGTTTCACTGAGGCTATTTTTGATACAATAATTTTCATAACTCAGCTGTGTCTCTCGTTTTCCCAGTCCGCCCTGCTGATTTGCTTGAGGCTGTTTGATATGTTTGATATTCGGTTGTTCTCGTGTCTCATCATGTCAACTAAATATCAGACATATTCCTACAGAGTCTGGCACTGACTTCTGATATTTGCCCCCAAGAGAGGAGGCCCTTTGTGAGGAGGAAGGTCATTCAGGTAAAGCCATGGGAAAGTGTGACGTTCATTATTTGCACAGAAATGCTTTTCTGTCAGAAATAATGAAAATTCTCTTCATGCTTTGAAAGAAAAACACACAAAACATTGCTGAAAGTCAGGTTTTGCTGTTTGACTTTTTTTTCCCTTCTTGGTCTCAAACACACAAACACCTTTATTAGTTAAACGAGCATTATCTCTTTTTCAAGCTTGTGTTAACATCTTCCTCCTTGAGCAAACAGGTGTTCTCACAGTGCAGAATCCTGAAATAAGGAGGTATAACAATGAAACTGCCGGGTGGAGGAGTCAGGTCTTTTGACCTCTCTGCTTTATTTTGGGAATTATAATTTAATACAGCTAAAAATGTGCAGTTTGAATTTTATTTATTTTTTTAATATGCACAATATGTTAAGTGCAATTTAATGTGTTACTTCCTGATTCATTACTGCCTCATTTACATTTAAATGCATCAAATGCTTCAATTGTTTTAATTTACGCCTCAGTTAGCCACGTGATGTTTGAGGTTTTTGAATGCAGTGAATTTTTTTCTTTAATTATATAACTTTTTAAAGATTTTTAATTATGTCACAGCCTATTTTTTGTCAAGAAATCATGTCATCCCGGTGAATAGAAAAGTGTGTTTTATGATGGGATGTTAAAGATGCTTTGGTTGGTTTAGATTTTTAAATCATTAAAGTACATCTTTTAGGCTGAAAAAGGCAAAAATTGGAAGCAAAATTTGACTGACAACAATAAATAAATTAAGGAGACATTTTGATGTTTTAAAAATGTTACAAGAATTGAATGTTTAATTTGTGAATATAAAGCTTGTCTGGAGACTGAATGAATAAAAACTTTACAGGGCTGCACAATTTATCGCAAATTTATCACAGTAACTCTGCTATAGGCATATCACAAAAAACTGCATAAACTGCAATAAATTGGCTCAGATGTTTGCATTTCTGTGTTTTATCAGCATCTGTCTGATAAACAAAATGAACCTGAGATACCAGATCAAATCATCACCACAGTGGAGTTTGACAACTGCACTGAGTGAGAATTTGTAGTTGGATTTTGGTTTAACTTTTATTTAAAATTCTTTAACTTATTTTCAGATGTTTTCATTTTGTATTTAAAAAACTGACAGTAAGGTGGTGTTTTTCAGTATTTAGAGCAGAAAATGTTTAAAGAGGGCAATGTTTTAAAGTCATTAAGAAACTGTACTGCATGTTTTACTGCTAACACAGCAGCTGTGTTTAGCTGCACTTTTTTTCAAATAAAACTGTCATGTTGGAATGAAAACTATGTATTTGTTGTTTTTACTTTGCTTTGAACCCTGAGCAGGAAGACATTGGAAGTAATTTTGTTATTGTAATATTATGCACTGTTATGGCTTATCACAGGTTTTCCTGATATTGTTCAGCCCTAGTTTGCTTCCAAACAGATTTGATCCTACTTTACATCAGACTAATGAGAGTATTTAATTTTGAAGTTGTATCTGATCAGTCAGCAGTCAAATCAAAAAACACAGATATGTTAATTACATACCACTGGTTTGCATCTATTGGTTTACCACAGATACAGTGTATTAACATTTAGAAATCTAGTTGTTGTAATTATATTCTGTTACACCAACTGCTCAAACCCAGGTTGAGTCAGGAGGGGCATCTGGTGTAAAACGATTACTAAAACATCTGTGTGAATTCTCTCACTGTGCCAACCTCTGCAGAACTGTCTAGTCAAAAATACTGTTCTTGCCCACTGCCGTGAGGGGAGATCAATAAAGTAATTTTCAGTTTGTGTTTGTTCGTCTGTTTGCAAAAAAACGCAGAATTTACAGAACAGATTTTAATCAAACTCACAGAAAAATCTACAACTACTTAACTTTTGGGGTCAACCTGATTCAAAATGGCCAACTAAAATAATTGACCCTAGCAAAGGGCAAAGATGGCAATAAATGTGTTCATTTTACAGATTTTGAGCTAAAATTTGGTGTGGTAATAGCTGAGAATCCACCTCAACACATACCCCGAGTGCTAACAGAGCATCTTGGTTTAAAACTTTGGCATTAATGGTGGTGGTGATATGCATCTCTGCTAGTTTTTAATCAAAGGGACAGTTGCAATAAACTCTAATGTTTTGTGTTTAACTTTGACTAAAAACAAAAAACGTCGTGTTCCTCATCTCATTGCTACAGCTGAGCACAGCTAACAAACAGTAACTGAGCTCTACGTGGTATTTCCTACATAGAAACAGTTTTAACACATCCTCTAATAAACACTGAAAAGTACTACATGTACGACTGACTAAATATGAAATAAATACAGAAATACTAATAAAAGTAAAATTAAGAGAGTTTTACTCACTGTTGAGTTGAGGTGAGTAGCTGCTGTCTTGAATTCTGAACTGTCCTACATTCTGAATTCACACCGGAGGGATATTCCAGTTTAATTTTGCAACCAGTAGAACTGGGTTGCAGCAAAAGTAGCTGGGAAAAATGCAGTGAAATGGAGATTTTACATGACAAATTACACCAGTTACCAGCTACTTTTAAACCCTGTGCACCTGCAGCTAATGCCATCATTTCGTGGGTAAAATAATCAACATGCATTATGAGAGATTGTAGTTTATGGTCAAAGCTGGGTTTAAAGCAGCTTATTTTAAGACATCAATACTTTTGTGAAGCTCTCATGGGCCACATGAAATGCCATGGGGAGCCATGTTTGGCCCATAGGCCATGTGTTTGACACGTGTGAAATAGACCCTCTGCTGGAGCTGAACCAATAAATACTGTACCATTCATTATAACTTCACTTAAGTTTTCTCTTAATTGTCTCAGTCAACATGAGCAGCATGTTTTTGGACTGTAGGAGGAAAAATAAAACATGAAAAACACTTTTTCACTGTGCCTTCCACAGAGATGCTCATTTATGGTCACAACAAATATTTCGTAATGTGACTTGTAATGAGATTAAAATAGTTATGATAGTTTTAATTAAGAGAAGTTTATTTTTAGGTTACTTAGAATTTCAGTCGAGTTATGATTATTTGCCACGCTCTTTACTCCCATTACAGCTGCCATGCTACATTTTATGCTTTGTTTCCTCCAGAGCTTTTAGCTCCTATAATGATCATGAGAACACAGAGTAGTTTAAAATCTGTAATATTTGTTGTCTGAGTTTTTTTCTACCAACTACACCTTTAGAACTTCACACCCCTGCTTTGAGTGGAAGCTAGATTGGCATGAAATGTCAAACTAAATTATTTCATTTGAATATGACTTTCAGATTTTTGCTATTTGTGAAACATCCTTTTGATTTATTATCACATTTAAAGGTTCGTTCCTGGTTTAAAATACATCCAGGAATCATTTTGAAGGAGAATAAAGTCACAATTTTTGCCAGTGTTGTAAATAAATGACCGAGTTGCCCAGGTTAAGATTAACATAAGAAAACCTCCAGGCAGTAAAATCAACTCAAACAAATATCTACATCTTAACATTTGCATATGAGTGCCTGCTGCTGCGGGACAGTCTGGTTTGTTCAAACTAATTTCAGCACAAATAAAGACAAAAATCCCACAAAATAAGCTCATAGTTGATAAAGAAGCCTTCAAATATGGTCACCAAGTGTAAATTAAAAAACGCATTTTCACTGTTTAGTTTCTGAGTGTAAAATCCTAGCTAAAACATTTCCACTAACATTTTATTGTTATTTAGCTCATTGTTCTTAGATTTTGCTAAGTTTTACTAAATGGTAAATTCAAATGTTATGTCTAAATATTAAATCTTGAATTCAAATATAAAAGTTAAATCTTAAATATTGTGGCTAAATGTTGAAGTTGTTATTGGTGCATGACTTGTGTCATGATGTCATCATCCTGTGAATAAAGCAATGGCTAACTCTGCCAAGTCTGCTAAAGCTGCTAGCTGCTAGCACTTCCTTACAAGTCATCAAACTTGCAGTTACGGCCGGTGTCTGAGCTGCACTTCATACTGCTGGACCACAAATTTATATTGTTTTCAATTAACACATTTTGAATTAAAATCTAAATACCATCTTCAGCAGCTTTAGCAGTTGCTTTTGTCACAAGATGATGATGTCAGAACAAAAGCCGCAAAAGGCTGTGTCCATTCTAAAATACTTAAATGTAAACTTCCACATTTAGCCACAATACTTAAGATTTAATTTTCACATTTAGATTTAGGATTTAATATTTAGACATAACATACATTTTGTAAAAATTACCAAAATGTGGACTAAATAACAATAAAATGTTAGTGGAATTTTTGAAATTAGGATTTTACACTCAGCAAATGCATGAGCTAAATAATGTTAA
The DNA here is from genome assembly GCA_031762555.1 of Cynodonichthys magdalenae. NCBI lineage: Eukaryota > Metazoa > Chordata > Actinopteri > Cyprinodontiformes > Rivulidae > Cynodonichthys > Cynodonichthys magdalenae. The sequence goes on from JARVJO010000305.1 coordinate 12,226,633, forward strand.
TGTGTTAGTGACATTTTTTAACATTTTATTTCACACTTGGCACCCCATACTTGAATGTCATTGGACCATATAGATTTTACTAAAACAATTATTAATTAATGACGTGGTGTAGAGGGGGGTGAAAGGGGTCAAAGGTTAATCTTTAAACTCCTGTTTGCACAGGTATCAGTTGAACAATAAGTCAGGGGTTGGTTGTCCAATAGATGATGTAAGCAGCAGGATCCACCAATGGGGTCAAATGTCACCCATTGAGACAAATGTTATCTGAAAGAGAACACACCGTATACTCTGGACCACTGAAGCAGTGCAGGAGGGAGTGACAAACATTGAAATAATGCTCACATATGACGTGTGTCTGGGTTAGTTGTGGGGATGGGGGGCGATGAGTTTGTGGTGGTGGGATATAAATATCTAAAATCAGGGAGGACAGCGCATCAGTTCAGGAAGAGGAAGGAGGACAGAGAGAAGGGAAAAAATGAAAACAGCAAAAGAGTGAATGAAACGAAGAGGAGAGAAGAAAACAACAGATTTAAGAGCATTGTCAGAAAACTGTGGCAGGTAACAGTTCTTGTTAATCTGATTATGATTTTTTCTGTATGTATTTCTTTTATATAACTTGGGTAAAAATCTTTTTAACCTGCACAAGAAATGGCAAAGACAGCAGGAGTACTCATGGCTTCACTCCTGTTCCTGAGAGCCGGTCTGCCATGTTTTTCAGTGTATAACAATGGCGAATGCTTCTTCAACACTAAAGGTAACATATTTTCTACAATTCATTTCATGTGAATTAGAGACTGAGATGTTTTCATGTTTCAAATATTTACAATATTATCACAAGTTTTAGATTTCATATCGACCAAGATAAATATCCTCAATATAAGTATGAACATGAAAACATTCTGCATAATGAATATAAAAAAAAATATATTCACTTTTCATATTTTTACTTTCGGAGATACAATTTAAACAAAAAATAAATAAATACATAAATAAAAACAGAATAAATTAAGCTTAGAGTTAGGTAGTCCAAGTTTATTTCCAACATGTATAAAAAATAAAAAAAATAAATATAACAAGATAACAAAATTAAACATGTTTGAAAAGAAATGGGAAAAAATGGGAAAAAATGGGAAAAAACGTATTTATTCCCACATTTCTCTAAAGCTTAGAATTATGTAGATTTCAGGTCAGTGTTCATTTTTGTTGTGAAGAATTTATATCTGGATCTGAAAATCTGATACCCGAACAGAAGAAAATTTAATTTACGATGATGTTTGAGATATTTGAAGTGTTGGCTGTAGATTGGACTTTCTGGATATCTGAAAGATGCATATATTTTTTGACTGGAAAGAGATTAAATTTACATGAAACAAAGTGTTTCCATTCAAAGTTAGGAAAACCTCCTAAACTTTGTAAAGATTTTAAGATACAGAATTTCAAATGTAATTTTCCCAACTCAAATGTAGTCGTGTAAATTATTAACAGAATCTTTACTATGAAAAATGTTATTATTGATATCTTTTGTTATTTCCCTGACTAATAAGAATATTGTTTTTGCAAGAAAGAATGTTACTGATGATGTTTAAAAATGTCTTTAAAGATAGCAGTGTGAAAAAATGAAGTGATTATATGTTACCATCTAAATCCACTTCTGTACGTTCATCCATGTAGATAATCTGACTTCTTGTTTGTTTGTTTCATTTCCAGCGAGCTGTGAACACCTGGGGCAGGTGTTCAGGATTGGAGAGAGCTGGATGACCAACGACTGTTACAAGTGTGTTTGCATGGAGCCTTTTGGAGTCGGATGCTGTGACCTGTGAGTTTATTTTAACATACAAACACAAACACACACACACATATATGCAGAAGTACTTTCTGCATGTTTGCATGTGGCATTTTCATTGTTCTCAATTTAATTTTTTTTTCTTTTTACTTTTTGTTTTTCCTGCAGCGGCTCTAAGCCGGTGGATTACCCAGACTGGTGCGAGATAATTCGCAAACCGGACTCTTGCACCAGTGTTGCAGTGATGAGAGTCAATCACAAACTGCCCTGCCTGTGGGGACAAGGTCGCCTCAAAACAGCAGCACAGCCCTGGATGACTGACAATGATCCTTTATTTTGAGTTTCAAACTTTGAGAAAAACCCAGCAATAGATAAAATGTGAAATCTGTGTTGGACTTACCAAATAAAAGCCAAGTCTTTTTATGTTGTTATGAAGTTTGTGGAAAGAAAATATGCACACAGGTGCACTATTTGACTCTTCCACATATAAAGTATTATTTTATATTGTGAGTTAAATATTAGTTGTTTATATAGCAATTTAAATTATACTAACAAGATTCTGGTCTAATAAATAATCTCTAATATTGTCAAATGTTTTACTTGAAATGAAAGCAATTAATAAATAATTATACTGTGGATGAGTGTTGACAAGTGATTTACTTTTTTTGCATAGATTTAGTTTTAAATTAAAACATTATTTAAGTGGAATTTAGAATTTCTATTCCTAAAAAATGAATTTAATGCAATGAAACACTTCACCCACTTTTTATAAGCAAATATGTCCAACTTCGTTTCATGTGTTTTTGTTCCAAGTGTTAACGAAGACTAATTTACAAAAAAAAGGTAGTTTTGAGCAAAAGAAAATAAAAACCATGTCATGAATATTGTATCAAGACTTTGTATCTGCAGTTGCATGCAAATGTCATTTAGTTTTCTTGCTTTTGTTTATTTAATGTTTTTGATTTTGTTTTCTGTTTTTATCATCTTTGATCATATGGTTAGGTTTGTTTTTATTTTATTTTTTCACTATGATGTACAACATTTTGGTCAGCAGTAGGATTTATGAAGAAATCTGACTATTTTAGTTTGTTTTTTTTCTGTTAATATATTTTACGTTTCTTTTACTGTGATGTTAAGAGCCACCCTGAGCAGCACTGTCACATTATTTTCCTTCAGAAATACACTACATTAATTTAATAATATATTTAAAAATCTCAGCACCTCAGTTCCTGCTTTTATTTTGAAAGACCGTCGCTGTGTTGTGACGTCACTGGAGGCGCGTACCGAGTGGGTGTTCATCGTGTTTTGTTTTTGTAGAAATGCTGCAGATTTTTTCACTTGTTGTTTCTTGCACTCAATGAAAAATCAACGAAAGGTGTAAAAATGTGGATACTGACACCTTTGCAGCCTGGAGGTAACTTTTTTCCCGTCATGACGGATTTTCATCAAAGCTAGCTCCCTACAGCTAACGGGACAAAGTTTTACATTTTAATAAAGTTAAAGGCTAAGCAGACACACGTCTGTTCAGTACTTAAACGTGTCTTATTCAAAATATAACATGTTTAAAAGAAAGTTGCGAGGATCTGAAGATCTTCGGTCTTCAAATTACTCAATTATTGCAGTTTATCACATTGTTAATGTGATGTTGATGTCTACATGTTATTGTGCAAAGGAGGCCTTGAATTATCACCACCAATCCTTTATATTTTAGTTTAACATGTCAGACTTTCTTACATTCTGCTAAAATGCAATTGGATAGAGGTTACAACTTATAAATTGAAGGTGTAGAATGGTCTCATTTTACTTAATAAAATATGTATTGTATTAAAAATAACCAGTTATTAATAGTGAGTACATAACATTTCAGTCTGATGTCGGTCTTTTTACAGGTGAGACCCACTATCTCCTTCCTGGTACAGAGTACACAGTGGGTCGCAAGAATTGTGACATTCTTCTTCCCAACGACCAGTCCATCAGCAGAACTCATGCTTACCTCACTGCTGCAGACCAGGTGAGAGAAAGTAGAGTTTAATATGAACACAGCTGTCAAGAAATATCTGGACTTTTTGTGTTTTTTTATTGAGCGATGAATGGAGTTCACAAGACCTTTAAATGTAAATCATTAAAACAGAGAAGTGTCCAGATCCAGTTTTTGTGGCTCCCGATACAATCCGATTTTTTTCATGATTAGTCTTTCCGATACCGATCCGATAAGTGCAAAAAAAGTGCACAGTTTTTATTTTGCTTTATAACCTGACCAACAATATTGGTTTGCATTTGTAACAAACTTACTCAGACTATGAGACATAAAAATAAACAATTGACAGATTAAGAAAAACAATCATGTAGCTATCTGAGCTCAACATTCATTATAACTATAAAACACTTTTTCATTGAAAGTGCTGGTACTGAACTTCTCACAACAATAACAAAAAAAAAAAAGAGTGCAAAGAGTGCACAATACAGAGAACAATACTTTACTATTTGGAAAAACTGTAAAACCCTGTCTTAAATTCTGGTAAACTAGATCGGCCCGATCACATGACTAAAATGACCCGATTTTCAAAAAATGGCCATATCTGCCGCCGATATAGAGTATCTGATCCGGACATCCCTAGTCTGCACATCTTTCTTTGTAAAACTGAGAGTACCCAGAGCCATATGGTCAGCGGGATCCAGGAAGTAATAACTTCATGAAAATAAAGTATTCAGATGTCTGATCGTAAAGACACGTCATGGATCTTGTGTGCTCAGAGATGATAAACTGTGTGTTTACGCAGTAGCACCTTATCTTAAGTATACATTACCAGTCAAAAGCCTGACCATACCTCATTCAATGTTTTTTTAATGTTTTTTCCACATTGTAAATTAATACTGAAGTCATTCAGACTACAAAGAAAACACATGCTGTAAATATATTTTAGATTTTAAAATGTAAAACATATTTTGTTTAACATTTTTAAGGTTACTACATGGTTACTTGTGTTTTCCTTCTATTAAATTAAATAACACTAGACTGAGCCCCGCCCAAACTGTCCACTGTTAGCCTCTGTGACAACATGGAGGAGCAAAGATGGCAACCATACTGGTCTACAGCTCACAGCCGACAAAACAACTATTTGATAAACAGCAACTGGATCTGAGTCACAAATTATTGGTAGTATTTTTACAATAAATTAATATTTTTGTTAATTTCATTCAACAATCATGTAAAACAACAGATGATATTTAAGAAAAATATACAATTCATACATATCTAAACCTGAAGTCAGTCAATAACTTAGACATTTTAGCTAGTTGAATTATTATGACTTCAACTAGTAATAAAGTATATTTATTATTATTTACCTGTTGTGAATAATAATAAATATTTACCAATCGATACTTAAATAAAAAATTAACTGTATATCAGTTATAGGATGAAACTTGTCTTTACTGATATTGGCTACCTATTTTCTCAACAGGTCAGGTTTGTCTGATAGAATCATAAAAATAGTTAAATATATTATATTATTTTACACTGTAAGTATTACATAAATCAGAGACAAAACCAGCTTATAATATTTAATTAATTGTGTTAAATTTAGCTAAATTTACTAGACTCTCGCCTGCTGTTAGTGTCGTAGCGTCTACAGCAGAAAACGTGGTCAGCAGTCACTCCTGCTGGTCTATAGACCTCTGTGGTTCTTTCATATTCTGTATGACCTCAGTAATTGTTTTCAATGTAGAAAAAAAAGAAAAAATATTGAATGAGTAGGTGTGTCTAAACTTGTTTGACTGTATAGATCTGGTGTAATCTAACTTTACAGCACACGGCTGTCGTTAACTCTGACAAGACAAACATTAACAGAATTATTCTCAGGAAAAAGAAACTTCATTCTGCAAACAACATCTTGAGCTTCTCTGGAATTTAATATCACACTGTGTTGACTTTTAACATGAATTTGGATTCTGATGGAGGATGAAAATATGTACAGCTCCAGTTATTATTGCAGACACAACAAAAATTTGTGATAAAATCTAAATGCTTCATTATTTATGATAATATGGGGTTCCGTAAGAATTTATGATGATGATACTTTATTGATTCCATGAAGGGAAATTATAGAATTTGCTTTACTATAACATTTTTTCGCAGTATATTTATTTTTATTTCATATCACAGTTCTATCAATAATGCACGTAGAAAAAGTGATTCAAAAAATCTGATCATTAATTTGTGTGATTACACTTTAACACAGAAGGTGGTGCTGTTGCATCAGCTCTTTACTTAAAATCCTGCAGAAACTTTACAAAGAAAATAAAGTGTAAAAACCTACCAAACTGTGTACACAACTGCTGAAACATTCTCTCATGCAGAAATAAAAACTATTGCAATTTTTGTTGAGTGTTTTCTTTTATTTCAATGAAAAGAGATGTGTTACTACACACTTTGTTGTTCTTCAGAAACATAAATTAAAACATTTCAAAATGTCACCAACTATAAATTATTTGTTCATTTGATTGTTGTCAATTAAATAACTCATTAAACTACAAAATCACAAGATTATGTGCTTGGTTTATTTAATATTAAAATAATTACATAAAAAGTTGGGGTTTGTGCAATAATCCTTATTTTTCCTTTTTGAAAATGTTTAATTTGGCCAGAAAAGGGCAGAACGTTTTAATTTGATGGATATATTTCATTGCTTGCTCTTTTTGTGTTTTAGACCCTGACAATAAAAGATTCCTCCAAATACGGCACGTTTGTCAACAGCCGGAAACTAACGGCGCCAACGAATCTGTCGCCAGGGGATGGCGTCACATTTGGGGTTTTTGACAGCAAATTCACGTAGGTAGCAAAAAATAAAAATCATTTAAAATGATGTGTTTTCTGAGATAAAGCAAGTGATATTTTTACATCTTTTGTCTGTTTTCTGCCTCAGTGTGTCACACGAGAAGCCAGTGGTGTGCTCGTCATGTTTGGACAATGCTGGGAAGGCGTCGCTCACTCAGGTGCTGTCAGCTCTGGGGGGGAAGCTGGTCAACACCTGGACTCATGAATGCACCCACCTGGCCATGCCCACTGTTAAAGTCACCATTAAGGTCAGAGTTTACATCCCTGTTTTTTTTCCTGACTGTGTGTGCATTTTCTGAATTCCTCCTCCTTTTTGTTTTTTTGTAATCAGACTATTTCAGCTCTGCTGTGTGGTTGCCCTATTGTGAAGCCAGAGTTCTTTTCAGAGCTCAACAGTGCCGCTCAGGAGAAATTGCTGCTTCCCAAAGCAGAGAGGTACAACACAGCTCACATTTATTTATGCTCACTAAACCTAACTGACCACATAACCTCATCTGTGATTTGTTTTGTTTGTTTTTTAGTTTCCTCCCGGTGCTTGATGAGCCCAGCTTGAGTAACGAAGACGTTAACCTTGGACCAGTTCCAGCTCGCAAACAGCTTTTTACTGGAAAAACCTTCATTTTCTTCACTGCCAAACAGGTCTGTTAATTATTTAATTGTGGTCATTTTATATCATTTATATGCTGGATGAACCGCTACAAGACAGAGTCACATTTAAGAAAATAAAAAATATAAGAAAAAAAAGGGTGATGGCTGTGGTGCAGTGGCATTGCAGAGACTTAAGACCATAAAGTTGCAGGTTTGATCCCCTGCCATGCCCAGATGTTGTGGTGTCCTTAAAAAAAAAAAGACTGCTACCCTAACTGCTTCCCGGGTGCTTAAATAGCTGCATTTTACGTTTGACATGGATAAGTACAGGAGGAGTCAAAAGTCACAGGACACCCTTTGATTTTGATCCAGTGTGGCGGCCATTTTTCTGGACATAACACAAAAGAAAGACCTCCTCACTCATTTGCTGCTGGGGTATTCAGATATCTAATTTTATAATTTTATTCTTTTTGAAATAAAAGTGTGTCCTGAGACTTTTGACTCACCTTGTATCAGACTAGTCTGCAATAATTATCTCCATCCAACATAATGAGTCACATGGGACATATTTGCCTTTTGCACCGCCTCTTATGTAGAAATGTTAAAAAATAAGTGATTCTTAAAATCATGTTTATCTGTTTCCAGGCAGTCAGTTCTCTGAGTGAGTCACCGCTGCAGCAGAGGAGCCTGTTTTTATAAGAGCTCATTTTCATAAGCTTTAATAACCTTTTCCTGACATGAACTGAGTGGCTGAATGTGGGAAAACGTGTTGATAAATTGACAGGATGCTGCGCAGGCTTAAATCCAGACACACAATGAAAACCATGAATAGTGTTAGATTGAATCTGTGTTTCAATACAGGAGGTAATTATCTCTCACTGAAAGGTGGGTGATAATATAATTGCCTTGTTTTTAGGTTTTAGGGCTGGGAGAAATGGCTGAAAATGTATCACAATATATAAATGTTTCATATCAGTCAATATCGATAATTATTGATTATTTTTTTAAATGAGGACCAGAAGAAGAAAGGCTGAATAGCTTTGTCAAACTGGTGACGTGATCTTTCCTTTTTTTATCTACAATTTCCTCTTGAGCTGTTGCACTCATTTTCTCCCGAACCACTGGGTAAATTTTATTGAAACCACATCTACAACTGTATAGCCTTTGGATTCAACCAGATTTAATAAAATAAATATAAATCTTATAGCAGAAACCTGATTGGCAGCACCTGGGGAAACCAGAAGCTTTTAAAATAAGCTTAGACATAAAGAGGTAAAAAGTAAAGTAAAATAAACCGTTTGACGGAGAAGATTTGGCAAATTTTTCATGTGCACAGCCCACACACTCAACTCTACTGCTCATCCCACAAATGCATGTTCCTTACAAATGTGGCACTATTTAAAAGCGAAACAGGCTTTCCAACAATATAAGATTTATTACCAAGACGTATTGTTACAACAAATAAATAATCTACCAAATACTAATTTATTACTACTTGTGATGTGTTTATGTATTTGGTCTGTAGTGAGTTGTTGACACCTAGCTGGCTTGGCTTTTAACCGACACACAGATTAACGTTCTGCTCTCCCGTTGGCAGCTGAAGCGCCTGAGTGCAGCAGTGAGTTTCGGAGGTGGAAGGAGCCAGCTGCTGGAGGAGGGCTCCCTTCCTCGTGACCTGCTGGAGTCTCCAAACAGTCGCGTGGTCGATGTTTCAACTCTGCTTCCTCCCTCGTCCACAGAGTGGGCCAACTCTGTGAGGAGCGTCCTTCACAGGTTCAAACTATTTTCTTGGGCCAAAAACGTCTTTTAGAGCAAATTTCTGCCTGTTTGTTTCAACAACTTTATTTCTTCTTTGATCACTAAAACAGAAAAGGCCTCCGAGTCATCCCCGAGTCTGAAATCGGTTTGGCTGCCATCTACGCCTCCTGTGACAAGTTCTGCAATCCATCGTGTTCAATAGACTCGGGTCAGTGACTGAGCTGAAAACCACTAAAGCTCTTCTTTTTCTAGTCTCTTTCACAAAGTTGTCAAGTAACAAAGTACAAATACTTTATTACAGTACTTAAGTAGAACTTTTGGTTTTGTATACTTTACTAGAGTAATTATTTTTCGGACATTTTACTTCCACTTCTTACATTTTCACACAATTATCTGTACATTGTCCTCCTCACATTCTGAAAATAGCCTCGTTACTCCTGTTTCACTGTTTTATTTATGCTTGTTATTGTTAAAAATAATACTATCCAGTTATATGGCACCTCCCACATAAAATTAATTTAATTGTAGTTGGATGAGAAGTATAAATATATACCATTCTGACACCCTGTTGGTTTGTTTGCCTAGTGTGTTCCAAATTTGTCAACATTTGAATATAAATTTATTGTCACTATAGCCTTTAGAAAGTTTATCCACTCGTGTCTTTAGTCAGGACTGAGGAACAAGTAGCAGATTGGAGTAAATAGACCTAAACATATATGTAGGTACAGATGAGTGAAGTAGATCTGTTATATAAACGAGTAAGATATTTGTACATTAACTCAAGTATCACTTTGAGGTACTTTATACAAGACTGCCTTTTCACATAATTAGTTCCTGTCTTTTCTTATTTTGTTTTAGATTCTGCACCAAAAGTCAAACCCAGAATCCCAAGCTCTACACTGTCACAGAGCTTGTCTGTGAATGAAACTGTGTTACCTGCTGCCTCTCAGAATGTCACAGCGTATGCAGTGAACACAGAGACAACACAGAGGTAAAGACAGTCACCTGATCTTACTCACCTGCACCGTATTGTTACTGTCAGGATTTTATGTTGTTTGTTGTCAGTACTTTATGTTGTTGGTTGTCAGGACTTTATGTTGTTTGTTGTCAGGACTTTATGTTGTTGGTTGTCAGGACTTTATGTTGTTGGTTGTCAGGACTTTATGTTGTTTGTTGTCAGGAGTTTATGTTGTTGGTTGTCAGGACTTTATGTTGTTGGTTGTCAGGACTTTATGTTGTTGGTTGTCAGGACTTTATGTT
>JARVJO010000305.1:12249368-12262680 GCA_031762555.1 Cynodonichthys magdalenae
CCCCCGCCCCTGCCCCTACTCCTGTCTGACCTGTGTCTGTAAGCCAGTCACTTGTCTGCGTTGGCTTGTTTACACTTTTCAGTCAAAGCAAAAGGATTCCACACATTACATGCCCTGTTGAGAGCGTAACTTGCCCCCCCAGTTGGCAGGCAAGTATTGGTGTTTCCATGCCACTGGTCACATTTGAAAACCTGGTTGGAAAAATCCTCTCACATTTCTTGTACCTGCTGCATAAAGCTGGTCAAACTAAATAAATAAAATTAACTGAATAGACTTACTGTCATTTTTTAAGCGATCAAGTCAAATGTTCTCATAAGATTGTAAAAACGTTATTATTCCCTTTTTAATTATAGGATTTATCAAAAATGAAAGGGTCAGCCTCACAGACAGAAAGAGGACCTTGGCTCCACAAGGGAGGAGCTTGATAACTGAAAGCTCTGCCTCCTGTTTGACTTTTAAAAACTCTAGGAACCACAAGTAAACCTGCAGTCTAAGAGGGCAGGGCTTTGTTGGGAAAATATGGAACCATAGGATCTTTAAATGGAGCTTGGTTGTTGAAACCTTTGTATGTTAGATATAAGGTTTGAAGTTCTATTCTGAATTTTGACATGAAGTCAGTGAAAAGAAGCTAAATACTATTTACATATTGTTTAAAAATATTCGATCCAGTTAAATCAATTTTTCATTTTCAAAAGTTTCAAATAACAGACATTTGAGCTCAGGACAAAACTTTTTGCCATTGTAATTTGTAATTATAAAACATGTTTTAAAATTGAACTAAAATCCAGAGGTCTTTGAAGGGCATGTGGATGAATCTTTAACATGAGAAAACTGACAGTAAAAGCAAACACAATAACAGAAACATTAACTTGTCTGTTCATTTTGGCCTTTTCATTTGTTGCTCTGTTCTGAATGTGTGATTTTGCACAGCTTTTCTAGAACAATGTGCTTTTGTGAGGAGAAAACCTACTTAAACTTTGTGTTAAACTTCTTCTGAACCAGTCTCATTCGAAAAAAAACAATGTTTTTAATTACCCAGATGAATTTTACTAGCCCAGAATATTTTGCTTATTATAAGTTTTTTTTTTCAGACTACATTTCTTTGCAACTTGTGATCATTTGCAAGGAGCAGTTTTCAGGTCTGGTACAAAACTAGGTTATTTTTTTAGATGTTCCCTGAGATGAAGCATCATCACCATCCACAGCATCCTCGCAGACCCACGCAGGTTTAAATCGGCTCACTACTCTGGACTCCGTGCAGCTCAGCTCCAACAAGGAGCACATGCTGTTACGTTTCCATCACTGCATCATTTTTTTTAGGGCATGCTCACATTCATCCACAAATGACCCACTCTGCCAGGACCAGGAGCTCTTACCGTGCTGAGATCTGTCTCTCTGTCCCCCCAGTCGACTCCTGTTCTCATGACCCACGGCAGGCTTTAAACCGTATAAATAGACAGAGAGCGGTGGGAGGACCCATCCAACTGTCTGAGGTCTTGAATGAGATAAAAGCCAACCTCTCCCTCGTCATCACACACACACTCACTCACCTCAAAGCAGTTAAATCCGAACAGCGCCGGTGTATTCAGGTCTGGTCACCTCTATGCAAGTTTTGCCTCTAAAAAGAGGAGATCGTCTCAGTTTCTTGTTGGTTTCGAAGTGTGAAGAGAGTCGAGCAGCATCCTGCGTCTTTGCTCTTCGTCACATGCGCATCTCTGTGCGCGCGAGAGGCGGAGGCGCGTTCACGTAGAAAGAGAGGTCAGAGCATCTCAGCAGCATCCGCCGATACACAGCTGGAGAGGCCTGACAAGACACAGTTGAACACTCAAGGAAGTCTGTCCAAAAAAAAATCCTCATCAGAACATTACTTTATAATAATAGTATTAATAATCATAATAATAACAACGAGAAGCTGCAATTAGACATACTGTGAATAAAATACTTTTTTCAAGCTGCTGCTATTCTTTTTAACAAATTGATTACGTTTGGTCAAAAAATGCCAATGAGAATTATTTTGTGTGTGGAAAACATCAAGTCATGTTTGCATGTTTTCTCTGGGAGGGCCAAGTCCTTGTAGCCAATCATAGCAGTGTATTACAAAAAAAGTCCCGCCTCTCATTTTTTTATCCAATAGGCGGAAAGAGCATTAGACTTCCGGTTTGTCTCCGACCCTTACTACACATGTCAGCTATCAGTTAGCATTGGCGATAAAAAAAAAAACAAGTGAACATAAACGTCTTTTTAAAATGGTCCACATCAGTAGGATTTGCTTCCGGAAGGTAATTGAATATTTCAGCGATCTCGTAATGGGAAATTAAATCAGTGAACGGGATCATTTTAAATGATTTAATATTAGCTTCAAGCTAGCAATTACAATATTTCCATAAAAGCAAAGCTGTTGGTGCGTTTGTAAACATTTTGTTTAACGTCAGTTTATTTATTTTGACCTAAGTAAAAGTAAAACTTTAAACACACTTATCAGTCTTGAATTATTTACTGAGTTACTGTTTTTAATTTATAGTTTCACATTTTATCAGCTGAAATTAATATATTTGGTCTGCAAACGGAAAACCTTAAAGGGCAAATCACGTTTTCCTACAGAAGCACAAAGTTCTTTTTTTTTTTTTTTTGAATAAGTAAGTTGTTAGATAAAGTTGCCTGGAAATGTAGAATAATTTACACATTTGGTTGTTTGAAGAGGTGAAAAAAGACATGTCAAACATTTCCATCAAAAATCAAAAAATATAATTTAAGCTATTGATGCCTCATTTTATGTGGTGTAGTTTGTAATCTACAACATGATGAGTTTTTGAGTTACTCTGGCACTGCTGGTATATAGATCGATGTGGCAATCTTAAAAAAAAATCTATTTGTTTTAAACTCAGGACTAATGTAACTAATTTGATCTAAAAAAATAACATTTTAGTAATAAATAAATAAATGTTCCACTTGAAGCATTCAAAGAATAAAGAATTATTAGTTGATCCAGTTTTAAATGTCAATGTTTTTCCTTGTATGATGGTAACAGATATCAAATAAACAAAAACATTAGGAAAAGTGCTTGAATACATTTATGAATACTGTAAATAAGCACTCTCAAGACAGATGACTCCCACACCTCCTCTTTACAGTACGGAAACTTTATGGATAATCTTCGTCTGTATGTCCGCGGAGGCAGCGGTGGGATGGGTTTGCCTCGTCTTGGAGGGAAAGGAGGGAACGGGGGAGACGTTTGGGTAGTGGCGACAGAAAACACAACTTTAAAGAAACTCAAGGACTCCTGCCCAAACAAACGTTTCATAGCCGGAGCAGGAGAAAACAGCAGGTTGGTGCTCGCAAATACAGCTATGAGTTTACATCTCACTGCTCATTCACTCGTTGCACTTGTCAGATAACTTTGAGGGTTTTTTTTCTCTCTGGTCAGATATGTTTGAATTTTGTTTGCAGTATCCGAGCTTTGACAGGAGCGAAAGGGGACAACAGAGAAATCATTGCTCCTGTTGGAATCACTGTTACTACAGATGACGGCACTATAATCGGTATGAAAATATTTATTCTTTAATTATTAGTGTTATCAAAGTGTTAGTTTAGTGTAAAAACGTTGTTTCTTCAACTGTGTTTCCACAAGGTGACCTGAATGTTCGGGGCGATCGTGTGATGGTGGCCAAAGGAGGATCCGGTGGCACCTTGCACTCTGCATTTAATCCTAAAAAAGGCAAAGCTAAACACATCAGGCTGGACCTAAAACTTATTGCCGATTTAGGCCTTGTTGGGTGAGAACATGCATACACACAAACAAATTTCAGTTAAAACCTCAGGTCTAATGTATAAGTGTGTTTTGTGACATCTCCATCAGATTTCCAAATGCAGGGAAGTCATCTCTCCTCACAGCCTTGTCTAATGCCACACCTCAGATTGCCAGCTATGCTTGTAAGAACATAAAGAAGCAGCATGACAGAACTCAGTCATTCTTTTCTGTTTCTGAACTACTTTTTGTTTATTTTCCAGTCACAACATTGAGACCTGAGATTGGTAAACTGATGTATCCAGACTATAAGCAAGTATGGGAATGCACATGAGCACCTCTGGTGTATTTACATAGTTTATTCTTTTGTTAGTTCCCTTCATTTATGTTTTATGGGTTTTTATTTCTATAGATTTCTATGGCGGATCTCCCAGGGCTGATCGAGGGGGCTCACATGAACAAAGGCATGGGCCACAAGTTTCTGAAGCACGTGGAGAGGACCAAGCAGCTGTTATTTGTGGTTTGTAGTGAAGAACAGATGCTTAAAGTGCCTTTTCTACAAATACAAAAAGTCAAAGAAAGCATCTTAAAATTTAAGACATTTGGCTTAATGCAGGATTTTACCCATTTTGTTGCATAGCTGACATGTTTTATTTGGTACTGCCAAAGTGAAACAGGAAGTGACAAGAAAAGGAAGTTCCTGGTCTTTGTTTATACAAACTCTGAGGATGACTGAGGGTCACATGAGCATTACGGTGGCCCTCAAAGTACTAGTTGTAACTGGCTTCAACTTTTTATGTTTAACTTGGAGTAAAAGCATAAAACATCACGTTCCTCATCTCATTGCTCCAGCTGAGCATCGCTAACAAACAATAACTGATCTCTATGTGGTATTTCCTGCATAGAAACAGTGTTTTAACATGTTCTCTTGCAAACACAGAAAAGTACTAAGTGTACTAAATGTGAAATGAATAAAACAGAAATACTACTAAAAGTAAATTCCCACTGGAGTTCCAGTTTAAATTTACGACTTGTTAGTGGGAAATTCCCTCATCTCTGTTCTACAGGACCATAGCAAAAGTAGCTAGTGAAAATGCAAGAAAATTGAGATTTTACATGGCAAGTTTTGCCTGTTTCCTCCTTATACCTCCACCTAGTGGTGGCCTGCTGTCATTTTGCAGGTAAGATAATCAACATGCATTGTGGGAGATGTAGTTTATGGTCAATTCTGGGTCTAAATCTGCTTATTTAAAAGACATTAATACATCTTTGAAGCTCTCTTTGGCCACATAAAATACAGTGGAAGGCCACATTTGGCCCTAGGGCCTTGAATTTGACACGTGATCGAAAGAAACATCAGATTCTTTGCTACCGTGTATGTTAGATATGATGGCGTTGCTCTGTTTGACTGTTGTTATACAGGCAGACGTTCCCCTTTGTCATCACTTCCTGTTCCCTCAAATATCTCAACTGTTTATCTCAGAGGCGTAAATCTTTTTTGATGTGTGTTATTAATGTTATCTTACCAATAATGTCTTTGTATTTATCAAGAAGATTTGAGATCATTTGTCTGAGTGTTTCAGCCTGTTATGACTGTAGAAGTTTAGTTTTTTATCATTTGTGTGAATGCAGGTGGATGTTTGCGGTTTTCAGCTGGCAACTAAAACGCCCTTCAGGTCGGCCTTTGAAACGGTGCAGCTTCTCACAAAGGTGAGGCTGAAGTTATGTAATGTTTCTGTTTGAATCCTGATGTCATTCTTTTTGATTCATGTTGCTTTTTGCGCAAATAATTTTCTGAACCTTTATTTTTCCACGTGCCATATTTCACTGTCTTCTTTTCTCGCTGAAGGAGTTGGAGTTATACAAAGAGGAGCTTATGTCAAAGCCTGCATTATTGGCAGTAAATAAAATGGACCTGCCTGACGCTGAGGACAAACTGTCAGAGCTGAAAGAACAGCTACAAAACCCAGAAGGTGAATTTTATTTGCTTCAGAAAAAGTTGAACACTGACGGATTTGTTTTTACTTTAGCATCTAAACTCCATTGACACATTTTTTTCTCAATCCTGATTTTTCGTACACATCTCCCCAAAAAATCCAAAACGTTTCCTTGCTTTAACACAATTTAGATTTAAAGTTCATGACAAGGTGATGAGATATTGAATGGGGAACACATATAAAACACTAAGGATGTTCACAAAGGAAGATGTATTGACATTTAATGGTAAAGATGGAAGTTACGACTCAGTGAAAACCTTTGCACTTCACAAGTGTGTCCCAATTCGGGCTGCAGCCTACCTAGACCCTGGCCCATGTAGGCCACGCCCTTCGCAGTCCACCTGCATAAAAAAGCTGTGAAATGAGACGGTATAGTCTTCGGATGATGTATGTTTGCATGAACACGCACTACCCCATTACCGTAGTGATACGTTTTACCTCACGGCTTTTCACTGGAGGAATATTTTCACATTAAAAACATTACACATAAATAAAAAACAATCATTTGGCTCATTTATCTGCACTTGTAGTTGCTTTTTTATCATTATTTATTTATTATTAAATAAAGTTGTTTAGTATTAAATAAAGTTGCTAAACGCATTTTAAAACAAATTCTTCGGTCCATGCTGAATTTTCAAACTACACCGACCTTGTTAAAAAAAAACAAAAAAACGCAGCCGTCTTCGTTTTTTTGTTTAGTTTACTGGCGGTGCTATGAATCCTGGGATATCCTCTGGAGGAATACTCAGATGCAGCCTTTTTGTGGGCTGAATGAGAAGGAGCCCATGAATTGGGACAGCCTTCGGCTCGTGGCAGTGATGTAAGTGGCCAACAAATGCGGACTTTGAAGGACGCTGCTCCTTAACCGAGACCTGTAGAATGACTTCTACATTTATAATTCTCCAAATACATGTTTTGTAGCCTCTTGTTAATGTTACATGTTTTTTGCCACTGAAGTAATATCAGATCATAATGTTTGTGTTGAGGAAAATGGAAGTAAGAGCTTAACTTTGACATAAAATCAACAGCAAACACTGAGAAAACAAAACATAAAAGCATTTTAAGAGAACAGTTTTACACACTGGGCTTTTGTGGTGTTAAGTCTTCAACATCAGTTCCTCTGCTCTTCTTTATTTTCCTCAGCGTTTGTGGATTTGTTGCCAGATGACATGATACCAAAGACTTACCTGACCTTCAGACACGTGGTGCCCGTTTCTGCGATCACTGGGTTTGGCATCGATCATCTGAAGACGTGTATTCGACAGTCGCTTGATGAACAGCACAATATGGAAACTAATGCAATCCATCAGGAGAAGCTGCAGGAACTGAGAGACCACTCGCATGAACGTTTTGGATCATTTGGACATGTGACACGTGCAGTGCGTGGTAACAAATGACAGGTGTTCAGACTAAAACAATACAGAGTATTTAACCTGTGAAGGACAGAAGATTCATCCTGGGAGGAACATTAATGGTAATAGAAACCCTCTGGCCTCATTAGGACCCTTTTATCATGTCTGGCTGATACTCAGTCTATAAAATGAGGTTCTACTGCTCATTTACTTTGAATAAAAGGCAGACTTTTTGTGTAAATGTACATTTAAAAATGTATTAATGTAAATGTCACTTAAAATACCACAGTAGGTGTGTTAATAAAAGTTTTATTTTATATTAAATATATTACAATACTGAATGATTAAGAGAAAAAAAAAATTAAGTGGGCTGATTTTTGCATCAAGTCTGTACAGCACACAGGTAAAAGTAAAAAAAAAAGAAAGAAACCTGGAGTCGAGGGCCGATGAGTCTGGCAGGACGAGCGAGTACACAAATACATTCAAGTTTGCGACCGGAGACGAGAGACAGCTCATCTGTAGGGACGTTAACCAGAGTGGTCAGTGCAGCTGGGTGTGCAGGCACATACAGCAGAGAGGGGGTCTCTGCAGCCTGCATGGTCCCACCCCTCGTGGACAGTGCTCAGAATGTTGTGCAATGCAAAGTCCAGGACACCAGAACAAACGTCTTGCTGTAGCACAGTATTATGTTAGAAACACGACTCAGCAGCTCTTCGTGTGACACTCCACTCAGCCTGTGTGTTAAGCCCAGGAAAAAACTGCTGCAGCAAAAAACTTGAACCAAAATAATAGAATTACAATAAAGCACTTAATTACCAGTTGGACAATTGCTGTACATAATGTCTGAGAAAAAGTGTGAACATTACAAAGAGACTTAAAAAAAGATACTGTAAGCAGTATTAGTCCAATATTGTAAAGATAGTTTTATCTATACAGGTCTAATGCATATTTGAATTACAAATGTAAAGGTACGCACACTGAAACAAAAACAAAAATTAAAAAGACAAACTTGGGGTTTAAAAAAACATTTCCAATGTGGTTCAGGGGAAAGATTATGAACAATCAATATCTTACCTGCTGTAGATAGCTATTTGAATGACCATTTGGAGAAATAGAGGTTAAAGCTGTGCTTTTTATCTCAGATTTTATGGTTTAAATTTAAATTGGTTCAGTTGAAAATCTGCTAATCTTGCTAATAATTGCACTTGTTAATCATGCAGGCTAACTAGCATTAGCAACTCAAACTGACTACTGCATTTTTAAAAAAACTGACAAAATTTGAGAAAATTAGAATATTACTGCAGTTAATGCCACGAGTTAGCAATAGACTTTTGAGGTCAGTGGTTGAGATTTTTTGACTTTCGGCATTAGAAACCTAACTTTAGTAGCCAATCCAACTGATTTTATTTTTAATTGGAATGCACTATTATGAACTGAAGGAAAGAGATTCATGACATCTTAAAGTGCCTGTGACATGCATATCCTTTAATACAAAAAAAATCTTTATAATTAAAAAACTTGACATACTACATGATTTGATCCATTTTGTCACATAACTGGTATATTTTCTTTTGAACTGGGCTTAAAGTGAAACAGGAAGGGACATCAAAGGGGACCTCTATTAGAAAGAAAACTCCCTGATCTTAGTTAATTTAAACATTATTTTAGCTGACTCTTCATCACTCTGGTTGTGGCTTAGATCAATTTAAAAAAAGCCTCAAATTCTTCTCTACAGTTTGTGTCATTGACCATTGTAGCAACGCTCTGTTCACCTGCAGACATTCCCCTTTGACATCACTTCCTGTTACTTCACGTGCAGATATCTCAAGAATTGTGTATCTCAGCAGTGTGATTTTTTTTCAATGTTAATTTTCTATAAATGCATATTTAATGCAAAAAATTTGATGTCACAGGCATTTTAAAATAATGCCAATGTCAAAAAATTCACTGTGATTTATGCAAATGTTATTTCCTAAAGTTTTACACTCATCAGTTTCACCTGGTGTTATTTTGGCAGAAATATGATGTTCCTGCAGGACGATCTAGGCTGCTCAGGAAGTAGCGGCTGCTGCTGACGACTAGAATTCTATGTAAATAACTTTGTAGTGCAAAACAGATGAAATTAAGTTATTTACAGGACCTACTTTTACAGTTTTGAGACTGGAGTTGTTTTAAGATAGCGTAAATACACTTTGGTCCTGTCACACTAACCAACCTATGAACATTTTAAAGACATCTACAATAAAGATGGAATTGAAAAAATCAACAGGAAGCTTCTTTTTGGCGTGCACATAATGTAATTTGAAGAAATTGATCAAATATTTAACTTTTATTAGCAATTTAGACATAAAAAATGTTTGTAAGTTGGCATAAGTTGTCTAGTGTGACAGGGCCTCATCAGTCAGAAACACCATTTCTACCAACAGCTAAGACATTATTTGTTCATAACCTTTACACAAACCCCCCAAAATCTGATCTATCCCTTTAAGACAAAGTTTTACACAAGTTAGAGCAATAATTCGTTACGGCCTGATGTCCACCTTAAACAGCTGCACCAATAAGACCAAGAAAGTATGCAGTGAGGGAGTCCAGACTTTTCAGTCACATGCTCGTTTCTTGTTATGGTCCCCACAAGTAGCCAACCAGGGATGAATTTTAAATTGGTAACAAACTGTCATGCTGTTGGGTCTCCACAAGCTCAAACAGCAAGCACTGTACAGCTTCATTTACAAGGCTAAACATCTCAATCATCACAGCTAAAACCAAAATGCACATTTCATCATCACGTTTTCCAGATTATGTCCCGAGATCTCGTAACCACGTTCACCTCTTTGTCTCACATTCAAGCGAACTGAGGGGGTTGCCGCTGTGGAAACGGCAGCACTCTGGTCTCAAACACCTACATATAAAATACAAAACATTGGGGGAAATCTCCAAAACAACATGAGTGGTACATCTATGACTACGTTAAGCACATCTCATTCACCTCACTCAGGAAATGGCACCTAAAAAACTGGACTTGGCTAAAATAATACTGGAAATGCACCACAGTCGTTACTAGACATCTTCTCACAGACATGGGATGAAAATGATGCTAAGATTATTATAAAAAGACACATTCTGCTGTTTGATCAGGAACGCTATAAAGGTCAATGTCGCAGAACAGGAAAAAGCAGAAGGGAAAACAATGCAGACAAAAATAAAAATAGTAGCCCTGACAGAAGAATGACCGCAGGGCTTCTTTTAGGTTTATCTACAGACATCTGCTTCTGTCTACAGCACAAAAAAGAAAGAGACGAGAATTCTTTCTATGGGTTTGTGTCTCAAAAAAGGAGCAAAAACTCACTCTGTGTGCATTTCACTGTACATATTTTACACAAACACATGAGCGATGTAAATAGAGGGGACATAGAGGAGGGCAGGATGGGTCCGAGTCGATTGTTATGTTACTATAAATGGCGATAGAAGGGGTTACTGTTGGAGGAGAGGAGGTGTTGAACCTTCAGAAAATATAAAACCACTCCTCTCTCGCATGCTATTCTTTCAGATCAGACGGCTGTTCTCAGAGGGAGGAAGCAGCTGGTAAACAGGGTTGTCTCATGCATACACTGTTGGACTTTCTACAGTGATTCACATCAAAAGTGACCCAACAACAACAAAAACATTGGTGTGGAAAAATGCCTCCTCTGGTTGGACAAGAGCTGAGCTCAAGAAAAGTGTGTGTGTGTGTGTGTGTGTGTGTAGAGAGGTGTTAAGAGTGGTGGAAATTTCCAGTTCTGTTCATGAAGCCTAAACTCCAGATGCTCAGAAATGGACGTAGCGATGGTTTCTCCTCACCGTCTTGAGTCAACCTTGAAGGTATCCAAACCTTCTAACAAACCTCCACTTCCTGTCCATTGGAGGGGGAGGGGAGAGGGGGACGCCTCGTGCTTTCTCTTTAGTAACTTAGAGTCCATTTTGTTCATTTCTTGTGTTTTCCATTCATAGAAAAGAGGAGAAGTGTAGTTCTTTACAGGCTTTTGCAGACTGGGTGGAACCGGTGTTATATTGAAGTCTCCCACAGCTGGAGAGAAAAGAAAAAAAACTCAGTCTCCAATATTTTTAAGAAGATAAAACTAAAAAAAACTAAAGAGGACCAGCTGGAGTGAATCTTGATCATGTGACAGTGTGATCCACTGTAGAAGCTACAGCGCTAAGCAGAACAGGCAACGTGATGATTTTATCATGTCAACAGTGGGAATTGAAATATATTTTTACCACACATATGCCCTTGAAAGGTTTTTATACCTTTATACTGAATTGTTTTAATAATCTATGTGCTATATACCAGTGGTCCAAGGACCCCCACCCTGCATGTTTTACTTGTTTCCCTGCTTTGGCGCACCTGATTTAAATGAATGAGTGATGAGGTGTGGTAGTAGCTGAGAGTCAACTCCAACACATACTCTGAGCACTAACAGATCAAGCAAAATTTTGGTGGTGAGCAATGTGTATTTTAATTTTATTTTTCAAGGAATGCTAGTTGTCTTATTGTTGCATGATGAAAAGATGAAAAGGACAACAATCTGTATTTGCTCAAAAGGTTTTACCAAAAGCATCTTAATGTTTGTAATTGACAGACAAAGCTCATTTGTTGTTTTTTTTTAGTCCAATGTTTCGTTTAATATGTTTCTAATCAAACTCATGGTACAGATTTAAAACTAACCTGATCTGAAAATACATGTATCTGTCACTGAAACAACACACAGTCAGGTTTAAATGACGTTTCAGCAGACACAGATATTCCACAGTGACGTTCCTCCAGTTAGTTTCTGGCACTCTAGTCTAGTTTTAAATAGTGTTTCTGGATGATACTTGCCCTGGCGCTCTGCCTGTTGGCTTTCCTCTGGTCGTCCGGCAGCGGAGGCATAGGGTATGGGTATCTCCTGCTGGATGCGATCGATCCTGTGGAGGAGGTGGGAGACTTGGCAGGGGACAGTGTCCTGAGGAAAAGAGAGAAGGTGACACCGAACTTATTATTGCCCTCTCCTAAACAGGGCACGACTGTGCTGACCAAAGGCACAGATAGATAATTGAGGCTGATGCAGAATGTTGAGCTAATATTAGATCTGTGACTTTGGGCAACATCCTCCTTGAGCTGCTCCAGTTTTACCTTCTTGAGGAGAAAGGTTGCTTTTAAAAGCTCCCATTGCTGTACATTACAGGCAAAAAGAGTTTGTTGTTCAAATAACTAAAGCTTGGCTCTTAAGAGCAACCTTCATCATTCCCAGCTGCTGACATGGTTTTCTGCAACTTTCAGGGTTTTGAGTGATGGATTGAATCAGTCAGGTTGATTACAAGCTGAATGCTGGGACTAGTGATCGTAAAATAATTCTGATGGTAGACCAAACCAGAGCTGGGAAAGAAATGCATGCAGTGGAGCTTAAAGGTTTTAAATTAGATTTTTGTTTTTGCTTCTGTAAAATATGACTCAAAACATCCTTGGATTTTCACCAAAGTAGAATCAGATTTTTAAAAAAGGAATACGACTATTGTAAGTAGTGACTGAGCTATTGAAGTAATTGATTTAAGAAAACAAATTTGAGTGTCAAAAGTAAGCGAGCAGTCATTTTAAGTGGAATAACTATCAGGTGGAAGTGGGTCGTTTCTTGTTTCTTTCTCAAACCTGCAGCCCCAGGATTACAAAGACTTTGGCATTGACCACTAAGGGAAAGCAGTCCAATAAGTAAACTGAATCTAAAAACATTATCTTCATACAGCAAAACAATGAGCCAAACCACGTGGCTTTGTTTTAGATTGGTCCTGACAATATACAGTATGTTGGCTGTAGTAGTTTTGGTGCAGCCTGAGGCACTTTAGAGTAGGGATGGGCAATAAATCAATAACAATATACATCACAATAAACACTTGATCAACATCTATAGAAAAAATGTTTGATAGAATGTTGATCATTTCACTGATCGCACGGCATTCTGGGGGATGTAGGCAGAGGAAAGGCTTTAGCTGCTCAACCTCTAACTATATCACCCAGCCCTACTTTACAGAGTATAATACCCCACATTTCATCAAAAGTGACAGGTACCATGCCCCTTTCTAGCCCCCACCCTTTGCCCTCCCACAGACCCACCCCATCTTCTAAGAGGAGTGTGTGTGTGTGTGTGTGTGTGTGTGTGTGTGTGTGTGTGTGTGTGTGTGTGTGTGTGTGTGTGTGTGTGTGT
>JARVJO010000305.1:12270114-12291773 GCA_031762555.1 Cynodonichthys magdalenae
GGGCAGTGTATTTTGTAGACCTCAAAAAGATATGCATACAGGGTAACAGATGAGTTTCCAGACTCAAGTGAGGAAGATTGTGTTTTTGGTTGCAGGGTTGAGGATGAGTACACAGTTACAATCAAGATTCTATGAGGATCTACAGTTTAGAGACAGTTACTTGTCCTCAGTTCAAAGAGAATGTATCTTTATTTTGTAACCTTGTTTTACATCCCTAAAGATGAATAAAAATGCATAGTGAAAACATAATTTTATGTTCATGTTAACTTTTACTTTTATCAATAAAGCTCAAATAGAGAGGACTACAGAGTAGTGGAGGAATCACCATTCCAACAGAATACCATATTACAACTGTATGACTAAATTACAACTATACCTATATAATTATAATGTTATTACATTTATGAATTTTTAAAATACAAAACGCATGCAGTACACTTGAGTGTACAGATAATTATTTCTTTAAAAAATAAACAAAGAAAAAAAATGTTTTTCAAACCTTGTTTTACATCCCCAAGGATGTATAAAAATACTGACTGATTTGATCATATTTTATGAATGAGAGGGTTAAAGTGGGCAAACCGGCAAAATCTTCGGTGAACCTCAGACTCGACATATCGCCTCTTTTTGTAGCTCCTGAGAAGAAAACAGTTTTTATTACAGTGAAGCAATATTCGATCTTTTCTTACAGCTGTGCAGTCAATCTGTGGGGACACTCACTTGTAGCACCAGGCCGTGACGGCCAGAATCAAGGCGAGAAAGAGGATGGAGCCGGTGATGGCCCCGATGATGATGTTGGTGCTGGTGATGCCTGAAGAAGACAGAGGAGGAGGAGGAGAGAGCGAAGAGCCAATATATGGCTGTTAACTGATCGTGTTTCTCCTGGGGTCTGAGCAATCTAAACACACAGAGGGTGGGGGGACGCACAAACCACAAAACGCTGCAGCAGAACAAAAGCCACGAAGAGATTTAGTCTGGAAAAAGTTTTGAAAGGAGAAGGAGGGAGAATGAACCGAGAGGCACCAAAACTGCTTTCACCTTTACTCTGAGGGCAACAGAGTCCCTCACCATTCATAACAAAACTAAAAATACAATTATTAAAAAAAACAAAACAACAGAACAGCCGGTGGGAACAAAAAGGACCAGAAAATGACAACAAAGACGAGACAAACACAGCGAAAAAACAAGGAACTCAAATTCTGACCTCGAGTCAATCCGTCAAAGAGATCAGCCTGTCGACAAAGAATGAGTGTGAAAATAATGGCAAACAAAAAGAAAAAAGAATGACATGCGTGGTTCAGTGGCTAAGAATGAGCAGACACGACTCCCAACACAAATACTGAAACAAGCTGCAAAGAAAAGGTTGTTAAACTGTGAACAAGTGAAAGAGAAAGAAAACATTAGAACGGCTGAAATGGGAGAGAATGAAGTGAATGTGTGCAAAGAAGAAGAAAAGAGAGAGAAAAAACCCAAGCAGGAGCTAAAAAGAGGTTTCAACTGAAGTCGTAAGTAAAAACTAAAAAAATGATAGTAACCTGTACCTGAGACAGAGGAAGTGGGTCCCACTATGAGGTGACTGAAGGGAGACCTGAAGCTGCAGTCGTCTCCTGTCCAGCCCAGGACACAAACACACTTCAGCTCATTACTGCACACCTGCAAAACAAACATTAATCAAACATCAAGCATAATCCAGGTGCTTTATATAGATGTTTTCAGTTTGATCAGCAAAGAATCTCAAAGCAAATCCAAAATAACAATGAAAAACAAAAATTACCTTTAATATTTAATCTTTGGGAAACAGAAAAAAAGTGCATTTTTACGGCCAACACTTTCAGTTCTTCACTAAAAATATTCTAACAAATAAGGGATCAGAACACAGTGGTCGACATTTTAAAACTAACATTAATTTATCTTAGATTTCACCATGAAAAAATGTCTGGATGTGTTTTGACTCCCTGGTTTGGGCTCTGATGTGTTACCAGAAGGTGGCAGTGCAACATAAGCCTGATGTGGTTTTAATACAGAATAAAAAGAAGAAAATATTGTGCAAATATAATATAAATAATCTAAGCAACAATATGAGCAAAATATGTTTGATTATCTGCACAAACTAGTAAAACCTTTTATTAGAAAATGGTAAATACCACCTTGGTCATGATGTCTTTTTATAGACGGGCAATCATGAAGTTGCTCTGTGCGTTCATTTGTCTGTCTGTTAGTAAAATATCTCATGAACCAGTAGAAGGATTAACAAACCTCTTAGGTAGAAATCCTCAAGTGTTTCAAGATGGCCGCCTACGCTAACCAAACTCAAAAATGACAATAACACAGTCAATTTTACAGATAATGTGGTGTGGTAGTATCTGAGAGTCTTCCCACCACATGCACTGAGCATTAACAGTTTAAAACTTTCTCATACAAGGCGGCAAGACAAACGCATTTTTTTTTTCAAGGAACGCTAATTTAATTTTTAAAAGTGTGTCTCGTACTAATTTTGTTTAACAAATGAGTTCAGGGCCGTT
The DNA here is from genome assembly GCA_031762555.1 of Cynodonichthys magdalenae. Taxonomy (NCBI): domain Eukaryota; kingdom Metazoa; phylum Chordata; class Actinopteri; order Cyprinodontiformes; family Rivulidae; genus Cynodonichthys; species Cynodonichthys magdalenae. Next base: position 12,272,637 of record JARVJO010000305.1, read on the forward strand.
TGAGAAATAAACATGAATAAAACTGGTGATCTCGTCGGGGATGTTTTGGTCTTGCTTTGCTGAACATCAACATAAAGATGAAAGTTCTTGAGCCTTTTAAATCAAAACACAAACACCAAAACTGTTACACTTTTACAGAGGATAATTAAAAGCATTACTCAGAATATTTAGGTTCTATTTAAAACTTGAAATAATCTGGGCAGAAGCAAAATCCCAGTTATTTCTTTAATAGTAAGTTATGACAAACAACAAGAGCTGTATATGTTTCCAAGCTAACACTGAACAGACTCAGCTGGGTGTAATGTTGCTGCGTACCCCCTGTCCGGAGCAGACGGTCTTGTCGGTGGTCCCGGGGCAGGTGCTGAAGTTGAACTGTTGGACTGGGAGACACTTGTGTTTGAAGCAGATGCTGTCTGTTCCACAGGCCGTCCCGTCCTCCACGTATCCCAGGTCCGTGTCTCCATCGATCAGCACATGGCCACCACTGGACAGGAAACAGGACGAAGTCACTGGACTCTCAACTTACTTTTGAAAATCAGGTCAAGCATCTGTTTAAAACCTGCTTCTTTCATCTTTGAAACAAGTCTAATTTTCACCCCGCTCTCACGTCTGCTGATGAGGAGAAACTCGTCCATACCTCTGTCTCCTCCAGGCTTGACTACTGTAACTTCCTGTTATTTAAATCCCCAGTAAAAATCTTAAGCAACTTTTATTGAGAGCTCATAAATCACAACATATTACACCCATTCTCTGGATAATAATAATGTTACCTCACTGCAAAGACTACACAGAGTCATGATTATGAATTAAAACAGTAAGCTGTAGATGTGAGCAGATGAGTTGTGTACCTGCAGTCCAGAGAGGCGCTGTGTTGGGCCACTGAGAAAGACGTGAGTCCTCCCTGCAGCTCCCCGAGCCGTGGAGCAGGCGAGATGTTGGAGCACAACAGATAACCACAATGAACATCCCTGAAACACACAAAGTGCAACCCCAGATCAACCAGAGAGAGTTAAACAAGGTGTAAGTCCCAGAAAAGACCCGCTTACTGTTTGTTACACTGGACCCAGGTGTCCTTGTCCTTCCCACAGTTGCCTTTTTCTGTCCCCTCGATGTTGAGCTTTTCGTAGCAGAACTTGTCAGCTGCTGTTGCCTCTGAGTGAAACAGAAAGGAACCTTAACTACAAAGTTTTACCAGCTAACACAGGATTTCTTAAGCCAAGTCTTCTCACTTACTCTCTCCCCAAATGTACTTGCACTGACGATCTTTGGTTTTACATCTTCCATTGAAGCAGCGACCCTAAAGAGAACAAGAAAACTAAGTTAAACCTAATAAAGTGCAAAGAAAAGTCAACAAATATATATTTTTTATTTTATTCAGAAACAGGAAGATGTTAACAAAACATCAACTTCTTACTTGGTCTTTTTCACATGTGTAACCATCCATCTTGTGCACATTTGGTGGACACTGAAAAAAACAGAAGGCCATGGAAGTTATGATGATGAATATAAGAAAGGTTAAAGCTTATTTGCTGAATAATAATAATAATAATAACACCTCTTCACATACCTGGCTGGAGTTGCCCAAGCAGTTTTCTGGGATGTCACAGTCATTGACTGCATCTCTGCACACAACTCCCATCAGCTCCATCTGCAGCAGCAAATAATACAGATTACAGTTTTCCTTGTTTGCTCTGACCCACTTAAAGAAACTGGGATCCACTCAGTTTTCATCATCACTAACTCAGCAGAGCAGAAGTCACCTTTTTCAAATGTATTAACCCTTTCTCATTGGATTGACACATCTTCTCCCACCTTTTGCAAACACAGATGTCATTCAACAGTTGTGTTAACTCTGGTAACCAAACAGAAACCACCTGCTCCTAAATATTAGGAGCTACCCAGATCAGCATGAACTCACTGAAACACCTGTTTCACCTCCTTCACAAAAATCTTCACTTAATCGTTTATTTATTTTGGTTTACATTTACAGTATTTTCTGTAATATTTGTAACAGTTCAATTTTCAGCCACAGTTTGACACAGTTTAGGTAGAAATATAACAAATGACACGAGAGGCTGCAATGACAAGAATGGTGCACTGAGTCTGTATTTTGTTGTCCATGATGTAATGATTGATTGGAAGAGCTCATACACTTGGTTGAAAGTTGTGTTGTTTGAAGGAAATATTTAGGGTTGTTGACATATCATCAGCGGCGGCTGCCATTTTCTTCCTAAACCGCCATGACCGGATTGTGCAACGCTGCACTGAGATTGTTATTTCTAGGAATTTCAAGGAAGCGTGCTGAAGTCAGGTAGTTGCTGCAGACCCGTTTTTCATTTCTGTCAATGTGTTTTGAAGATCAGCTTCATTAAAAATAGGATCACATTCAACCATCTGAGTTTTTCCAGTGACCCTTTAAATAAGCAAGCTCACTTGAAGAACATTATTTTATCGGTCTTCGTTCCAAATTTGATTATGAAGGTTTTTAAACTAATTTTCTGGCTTTCTAAGACACGTCTAGTTCATTTGATATTGGTGACATGAGCCTTGTAACACTATTTTTTGCTACTTTTGCATTTTATTTTTTTTTTATGTTATTATTGTTTTTGGTATACAAAATTTTTCCTACAGAATACAGAATGTGGATTTTTTTCCCCTAAAATTTTATGGAAATTACTTGAACATTAAAGACATTATGAGCAAAAATAGTCACAAAGGCCTCATTGGTTCAGCCTAAACAAACATTCAAGCTTCCATCATTCAGATAATCACATGATTTTGGTGTTATTTTAAAGGGTTTACTGTTTTAGAATCCACTGTCAGATTTGATATTGGTGTGAGATAAAAAAATGTATCTTCATCCCTATAATATTTGTTTTTGTTTTATATTTGAAATGTTTTGGCACAGTTAGAGCCTTTTGCAAACAAAATGTGTCACTTTGACCGTGAACGCCACCGTTTAGGTCTGTGTGTTCACTGTTTTAAAAATGTGAAGTTTGAGTCAACTGCTGCAATCGAGAAAAACTGTAAACAGATTTGCAAGTAAGTCCGAGTCAAACATCACACACCATTATTAGTTGTTCTGTGACGTTCTCAGAACTTTAATGCTCTAACATTCCTCTTCTGACCCCGTGAGTCGTGTCCAGGAGTTTCAAATAATGCTATTGGTAATAAAGAAGCTAAAATCTACAGCGGTCAGAGGTTGGGTACATCCTGAACAGCTCTTCAGTCCATCACAGGAACCAGAAATACATCCACCACTCCTGACACTCCAGACGATAATAATACATGTAGCTTGACCTGTTTTACCTGACAGTTTTGGCAGCAGAGCCCGTTGCTACAATTGGAGCCTTTGGTCAGAGTGCAGTTCTTACAGCAGTTCTCTCCTTCTTTGGCACATTCCTAAAACACAAACAAAAGCTGTTCTTATGAACGGCTACGTTTTGATAGGAAAATCAGATGTGATTTAAAGATATTTAAGAAAAAACTCAAACAAAATGCAAATATACTGCTTATTCAAAGTGTTTGAGGAACATTTTGACCAGGAATGTGCCTGAAGAAGGCAGCGCCCTGTGTTGTATGTGACTGGAGCAAACATTACTGTATTAAAGTTGGATCCTTTAAATGTTTTCTGTTCTGTGTTAAAGAAGTGTTTTAACTCACAGCTGGACTGCCACAGTCACACTCCTCTCCTGGCTCGACGAAGCCATTGCCACATTCTGAAGGGTCCAGCAGCTGAGCAGAAAAACGAAAAGATTGATATAAAAGAAAAACATGTACTAATTATTTAATAATGGGATACTACATAAAATGTAAATGAAAGTAAATGAGGTGAGGTGAAAGGTCATTTTCAGTAATAATGACATTGTCCGTGGTGTAAATCGACAAACCGTTCAGTAAATGAACATGTAAATGTGAATTGTAAATTATTGTTGATGTAATTAATTTCATATTTTACACAGTGCTGTGTGGTTCGTTTGTGTTTGATGTACCTTCAGAGGTTTGTTGAACAGACAGGCTCCACCTCCACTGTACAGGAAGTTGTGATATTCCTCCACGTTGCATTCAGAAAACTTCTTGGGCAGGTAGAAACTGTTCAGTAAACCACAACACATGAAAATAATACAAACACACCCTCACCACTGTAATACTAGGTGATAAAAATACTACTTTATATTTTAGTCAAAAATTAAAATCTTTTGACTTCATACCATGACAGCAAAGTGTGTTTTATGGCAAAGTTTGTATTTGCTTTTTAAATAATGAAAAAAACGTAATGAACATTATGAGCCTGGAGTTGTTTTAAGACAGAGTCAATCTTTGACATTGACCCCACCTGGACTAGCCATTAATTTATCGACCTGCTCAGAATTAGACTCTGATTCTCCAAACTGAGGTCATTAAACAGGTATTATAAGTTTATAACTTTTCCACATAAACCTGCTGCCAAACATATGAACTATGTCTTTATCCCAGCAAAAAAAATTTCCTTCGATAAGGTATTTGTTGCTACAAGCTTCAGTGTATTTAAAATGTTCACATCTGTAAGAAGTGCTACAAGGACACAGACAGTTTATAGAAAACAACAACTTGGACACCTGCTAACGTACACAGCAGCTACAACCTGTGAAAACAATGTGAAAACTGTTAGTAGTCAGGTTACGCAAGTCAGGCATGCAGAAGACTATCAAAAGGTCGCTCATTGAATACGAACGTCTGAAATACCATTGACTTGATTTTGGAGAAACAAATTGTGCCTCAGTCCATTTTCAGGTGACAGGTTAAAATGAGCACCTGTCCTCTGTCATGTGACCTCTAAGAGCAGCTTAAAAACTGACTTTGAATAAAGCAGGTTTGAATGTTTGAAGGTTGTTACACTGAAATAAAATACATAATTACTGATATAAAATGAAAATGACATTGCAGACTGTATCAATCGGATAGACATGGACAAAAAATTTGTGATGACAAGTCTGAACTTTCAAAACACAGAGCAAAGAGGGAGTCTTTCGGGAATAATAAAAATAATGACTCTTTTTGTTGTTGGTCAGCCAGTGGCATCGACCAAAAGCCAAAGAATATAAATTAAGCTACAGTAAAATTATACAAAAGGATTATGAAAAATACACCCAGTATATAAAAAAACAGCACACTGAGGTGTATTTGTTCATATTTTTTAAAAACAGAAGCCGGGGCCGGGGGTGGTCGAAGGTTTTTGCTGAATGAAATGGGAAAGGTTGTGATGACTGACAACCCTCTACGAGGCGGCTGGTTTGTTCAAAAAAACCAGCACAAGCAACGTTTTAGCAAGCTTCAGCTCACCTGCTGTCCCATTCGGGATGGGAAGGGGGGAACGTAAGAAGTATTTAAGAAGAGGGGTGTACACTCACAAACCCACACCATCACACACAAATCCACTCACTGCTAAGCAAGCTGTTACAGCACAGAAAAACAGATTTATTGACGCACTATTTTCTTATTTTAGCCAGTAAGAAATTAGATAAAACATTAGTGCTGACTGATTCAAACCGATCCCATAAATATATCTGCACTGACACCTAGTGGTGAATTATAGAACTACAATTCAATACCTCCAATTCATAACAGATTTATGAATGCATATGGGTATCTTTACTAGACAGTAAACATCTATAACAGGAAGCAATTTCTGTCCAAATAAGCTTAAATAAATTATATCAGCTCAAAAGCCGATGGGAAACTGCAGTATCTGTAAAAAATAAGAGTAAATGAAAGCTGATATTAACTTACCCAACATCATCCATGATGCAACCGTTCCACCGATCATCACACTTACATTCACCTGAAAAAAAGACCAAAACGAAACGTTCCATTGTAGTTATTAAAATATTAAAATAAAACATATGAACTGTGTTCAGAACAGGTTAACTACATACCATTGAGGATCCTCTTCTTGTCAGAAAAAATACCAATATTTTGACCAAGAGACTGAGCCAGGGTTATCGCCATCTCATGTGTTTTTCCGTACTGGTGCACAATGAACAAAGAAGTAAAATGATGAAAAGAAATGTGATATTACATTTAGACGGAGCAAAGAAATTCTGTAAGACATGATTTTTTTGGGAGCATTTAAGGCCTCTTTGAAGTCAAAAAATTATTCAAGACATTTGGATTGAAACCAAAGCAGAAAACATACACAGTACTGACAAATAGAATCTAAAAATATCTCATTTAATACAGAAACAGAAAGTAGAGGCTATAAGTGAAGTTTAATGAGCATTTAAAATCATTAAAAACAAGAATATACAAACACATACCTGGCTACATGCTGTTTTATAGATCTAATGAGATCAAATTCAAAAATGAAAATTTGTTCTTCATGTGTCTTTTCTTTCTGAGTTATTGTCACATTTCAGCTGCTTTTTGTCTTTTCCTCCCTAATGCACCGTCAGGCTGCCCTGCTCTGACACATCTTCTTGCCTGTTTTATTTTATAACTCAGAGTGCTTTTCAGGGCGTCTTTCTTGGAAACCTTGTAGTCCAACTTTCTGATTCATCCCAGTAAATTGAAGTTTCCTATCATGCAAAGGCTCAGCAGCCTTTTGCAAACAGCAGTCAACCATCAGAACCTAAAATCTGGATGTCCTGCTCCGTTCCTTCATTTGGGAGAACCATTAATGCAGTTCATTTTATTTATATATATTATCTACTTTAAGGCTTAATTACAAAAAGCAACATATGAATGAAAACTGTTCTTTGCTTCTTTTTAATTTTAATAAACTGTAATCAGCTCACTTGGATGGAAAGTCAAGTGTAAAATAAAATGTTAAATAATGTCACTAACACATTTTCATTATTTACCTCACTGTCGGAGAGTAAAATCCTAATAAAAATTTGTTCTTTAACATTATCTTGTTATTTAGTTCACTGTCTTACATTTTACTAATTTTATCAGTGAGAGAAAGTGAGCTAAATAATGAAAATGTGTTAGTGATATTTTTTTTTATTTTGCACTTGACTGTGTGGTTTAACTCTCACCTCGTTGACGCCTCCTCCTTTGGTAAGAGAGCAAACTCCTCCCATGTAGGACGCTCCACCCCTGCTGCTATGAAAGCGATTCCCTCTGCAAATCAAAAATAAGTTTTAATGGAAGATAAAAAATAGATGCTACACACACACAAATAAAATAAAAAAACACAGCCAGATTTTGTTTTAGTTGCTCAGACTTACGAGAAGAGGTGAACGGAGTCGCATTTCTCCCTGATGAAGTCTTTTCTGTACTTCATAAACTCCTTGAGTGTCACCATGGGGTCATCATCAATGTTGAACTTGTTGTCCACAGACCAGGTTTCCATGGCAACCAACACAATCCGGGTGTTGAGCTGCTCCCTGAAAATCTGGGGGGGAAGTTTAACAAGAACCAAAAGTCAAACTTTGAAATGCAGTAAAGCTTGTTTTCAAAGACTTGGCGTGACAGGAAGTGCCAAAAAAGGTTCAAGATGATGCAGCGCGATGGGTTTTGCAAACTGACAGGCGTGTTTCTTTCTCATTAGCATCCCCAGCTGCTCATTGTGACACGAGTCAAGCTGTCCCTGGGATTCTGCCCCCAGACAGTCAACAAAGGTAAATGTCTGAAGGACAAACCAGGAGTGTAGAAAATCATAAAAAACTTGTATTAAAGTGTATTAAAGTGTTTTTGAAATAAATATGAATGCATTTTTGGAAAGATAACATTGATCACATACTGCAAATGCATATAACAGGAAGTGATGTCAAAGGCGGGTGTCTGCATATAACAGAGCGTTGCTACAACAGCCAACAAGCAAGACTTTAGAGAAAAATCTGATGTTTCTTAAGATTATTTTGAGTCACTATCAGATAGAGATGAAGAGTTCAAATAACATTGTTTTAATTAGATATTAGATATTGTTATGTTTATTCATTTAATCTAAAAACAAAACAAATTCCATATACAACAAAATACAAATCACAAGTAAAAGGAAAGGGAGCAGAAAGAAGACAAGAAATTCTTATATCTGCCCTTTTTATCAAAAACAAAATAAACAAAGACAAAGGAGGTCCTTTTCTTAAAGAGACCCCCTTTGATGTCACTTCCTGTTTCATGTTGGCTGAGCAAATTTCAAAAGAAAATATGTCAGTTATATGACAAAATGGGTGAAATTGTTTGTATTATGCCAAGTTTCTTAAATATAAAAATGTTTTCTATTTGTATTTGCAGGATATGTTGCAGGCACTTTAAAAGGTCAGTTTTAAGTTGGCCTACAACCATTTAAGTTTTTTTCTCCTGCTGCTGAGGAACCTACATTCCTTCCATTCTGTCTGTAAAGTTATACATCCTTTAATGTCTGCTGTAATGTGCAGCTCTCCCATTGAAATTCAATGTGTCTTTCCTAAATGGAGTCTGCTTCATGTGATCATCACCAAGGGCAAAAAAGCACAACCTCTGCTCTGTCCAGATCTATCAGCCTCTCAGCTTACAGACGTAACCGTCGAGGTGGTCGGATTTCAGTAACGCAGCATACATGACTGCAAAAACTCAAACTTTCTCTGCATCGGTACTGTAGGAATGCCGCTGCTGCATCAGAAAACTGAAAACTCATCGTCAGCCTGGTTAATGGCTGCTTGAAGCACATTCCAGGCCAGAGGAAGACTTCAACGCAGAGAGTGGGGTTGGTTAATTGAGACATCGGTGTCTCTGATTTAAGACCTGAGAGTGACTGTGGCGAGCTTTCCAAGAAGAGGATCGATACGCTTCTTACCACGTCAGCCATATTGACCACTGTCTTAGCGTTGTTATTTGTGTGCCCGACAGAAAGACGATGCTTCTTGTACTGGAGAAAAAGAAAGAGAGACAGAAGGGCAGTGGAGGGAAACACAGGAAGGGGGGGGGGGGGGGTTCTGATCTGGCATCAATTCATTTCAGAGCCTGTAGGTAAACCTAGACTGTGTGTACACATTTATAAAGACTAAACAGAAAACAAAAGGTAATTTCATCAGAGTACATGATTCTTTTTTTATCTGTTTTTCTGCTAAATCAGGATTTGTCACCCCTTATGAACGTCTCTGCTGTGAGCCTCAATATAGTATTGTTCTGTAATCATGTCCTCAGTTCTTTTGACACATAAATAAACGTGTTGAATTTATCTTTTTGTCAAAGAAATGATTGACTTTAAATGAACCAGTAAGTAATTGTCTTTAAAAAGTGCATTTTGAAATAAAAATAAAATTCTAAAGTGTGATTTACATTAAAACTATATAATATATGAGACCAGTGTTGTATAATGTACCTTTTTTAAAAAAGGGAAGAAAGTACAGATAATTGTGTAAAAATGTAAGGAGTAGAAGTAAAATAGGCTGAAAAATAATTACTCAAGTAATTATACAGATAACCAAAATTTATACTTAAGTACAGTAAAAGTATTTGTACTTAGTTACTTTACAACTCCATAGACATAAAATAAAGATAAAATAAACATAAAAGAAATAAAATAAACTAGTTTATAAAAAAGTAGATAAACTAGAACGCTACCCAAATGGTTTCCCCAATAAATCAAGTCCTAACAAACTAATATATTTAAGATTTTTTTTTAGTTCTGGACTTTCTTATTTTAAATGTGACAAATAAAATAATGTTTTTTATTTTAATTTGAACAATCCTAACAGCACAAAACCTGCCATGTAATAATCCACGCATTGTTTTGCATTTATTGCTTATTAAGACAAAAATATTATTAGACATCCTGAAATTCAGTGGCTGTTTAATTAAGTGATATCTTGATGAGATCAGTAAAAAGGTAACAAATTTAGATGTGATTCATGTCTGTGTTGTTTCATTTAAAAATTTGTGGGTGAAAAGCCGAAAAGGTAGAGGCACTTGTAATAGAAACACACCCACTTCTGGCTTCAGGATCATATTCATACAATATATTTTTATTTATGTAAATTTACCAAACACTTAACCTGTAGATGAGCTGTTCTGTATGTGCAGCTGGTAAAACTCACCATTATGTGGTCATTGATCACCATCAGCTCGATGTATTTGGTCTCATCTTCTACACTTCGGGACAGTCTTGTAGCCTGAGAGGAGACAGCAGATGTGTTATTTCTAATAGATGAACAAACACATTTTTGTTTTTACAGTTTTCTACAGCCAAGACGTTGCATATCAACAAGAAGCTGAGAATATCACAGCAAAACCAAGGGTCCACTCGTGACTCCTGCATCACACAGAACATAAAAGTAACAAGAAATCAATCAGTTTGAATTGTCAAAAAGCAAAACCAGATTCGCCTCTTTGCCAGATTTGAAAAATGTGAGAGCAGCTTGGAGAGCTGAGCTGAGACACACGCAGCTGCAGATTCTGACTGCACGTGTCTGAAAAGACGAGGCTGGATGGAGCCTCTTACTTTTCAAATAAATATTTCAGAAAAGAAGGAAAAATACAGCAGAATGAGAGAAAAAGAGATGGACTGAGAACAGATGTGTGGAAAAAATGATGGTTTTGTAATTATCTTATCATGTGCGTGCACAAAACAGAGCAATCAGTTTTGAGCAATTTAGCATCAACAAAGTAATTATCAGTTCATCAGCATATTTTTAAACCCAGACCCAAACACATACTTGTCTCTTTTTTCTCCAGTGAACAACTTTTGACCCAGGGAAAGGGGGGCTGGGAAAAGGAGGCTCTGGTAAATCATCTAGAAAACAAAAACAATAATTACATTAAACAGTAAATACATAATATTTAAAATGGTGCCATTGCTGTTAAAATGTTGATTTCCCCATTGAGTTTCTAAACTATTCAGAAAACATCTTACCACCAAAGAGATCCCTCAGTCCCTCTCTTCCAGCAGATTTGTATATCATGTGAATGCGAGCATCCTCCTGAAAAACATAAAGGCTATTTTAAAACTGAGACTCAATACAGCCGAGTGTTTTAAAGAGTTGGTACACATACTTCAATTTCCTGTTGAAAAACTGTATCACAGAAAAAGTAAAAAGATCATTTTGTTTTCTATAACATTCATGTTTGCAAAAAATGTTGCATTTTACTGATACACAAAAGTGTGGTAATTAAAAAAAAACTAACATTTAAGACACATAACTGTTTATTTGCCAGAACTAAACAAAAATAAAATTTCCTTGATTGTCCTTGAAAGTCCATGATTATAACTAATCGGCAACCAAATTGAGATATTAATTGGGTTAGCTAAAATTGTACACATTTATTTCAAATGTGTGATACAACCATCAGATTATTCTATTGTAACAAAACGTGAAACTGTTTGACCTGGATGTCGAAATTGAGGCACTTTTTGCAAATTAAAATTTTCCTCAATTTGTTTTTAATTATCCTTTTGATTATGACCTTTACTAATGTATTGATTTCATTTGATTGCATTATTTATTAGTGTGTTTGTTTAACTATTATTTTTACACCATCGTTGTTTAAAGGTATAAGTAAAAATGTATTGACACAAATAACACTCGAAAAGGCACAAAACACAATGGGCCTCACGCAAGAACATTTTCGTATTCTTTTCCTAAATTTCTCTTACTTTTGTTCGTATGAAGGGTTCTTGCATGAGGCCCATTGACTTTTAACCTGCGAGACAGCGTTGAGGGCGGAGACAACCCAAGCTATCGGAGAGTACATCCTGTTTACGCTTCGATCTACTGTAAAAGTAGTTTGGTTTCCACCTTTCAATAATGTAAGGGGGATAATTGGACGGAAATGGTACCAAGTTCGCTCTGAAGCCCGGTGAAAGTCCATAAATATAAGGTATTTAACTTAAACTAGAATAATCCTTTTGTACTTCAATTTAAATGATCGGAATTCAACAGGTACTGTAATGCTAACGTTTTAGCTATCGGCTAGCTGGCCAACTAGTTATCGTAAAAAAGGTCAAATCAATTTTAGTAAACACTTCTAGCCCACTGTTATAGCTTTATCTAGTCTATTGGGATACAAAATCTGATTGGAAAACTAGTAAAGGCAGCTAGAAAGTAGTTAATTACCATTAATTAGCCGAGTTAGCTCCGTTTCTTGGCACATACTGTTGAACGTAATTACAGCTAGAGATGGTCATTACCACAGCTGTGATTATTTTTTTTCCCACTACCAACTTAAACTACCTACTTTAACTCATGTATCATTATTTTGCTTATTATGGTGTGGTAATAATAAGTTGTTTTAATGGTTACGAACTGATTTTTCCCCATTGTAATCACTTATTGTTTATAAGTGAAAAGTTAGATATCAGGCATTTAAAAGTATAAAGTCTTCGGCGTCTAACCGTGTTAGATGTTAAATAAAAATGACAAATCTGTGTATCTCTAGTGATTAACAATAATTATTGTTTAATTACGGATGATCTTTTAACATTAAACTTTAATGCATTTTACTTTATTATAAATCTGACAGCTCTCCACCCTAAAGAGACTTTGCTTTAGTTTTGAGTGTTATTTATTATAGCTACACTTTATCTATTTGTTCGATTGAGAACTTATTCTAAACTAAAACAATGACAAGAAGCAATGGGCTCCATGAACACAATCACAATATAATAAACATACTTGTATAGTAATAAAAGCATATGAATATGAAAGTTACAATCACTTAAATGTAAAACATTGTATCACAATAGTTACATCACGTAGGCTAGAAAATGATCATTGTCATCATGTTCAGTTTTTAATAAATGAGGTCTCAATACTGAAATAAATCTATCCACTTGCCATTTAGCGATAAGAAAAGAAGGGGTTTAAGTAAACCTTATTAGATTTGTCAGTCATGAATAATTAAATCATTTGTATGAAAAGTAAAGATGACATCAAATATTTACAGTCAGGTGGTGCTAACTAAAAGTAACAGGTCTACTATCAAGTACTCAAACTGTAAAATAGATCAAATTTAGGTTAAAAATATCAACTTAGTTTTCCAAAAGTGACAGATTCTTAATGTTAGTTTTCTTTAGTATTAAAGCAATATATATTCTGAAAATGCTTAAAACTTTCCGAAAGTTACATTTGTGCTTTAAACAAACTTAATAGGATTTAAAGAAACTTTGTCAGTTGAAACTAGAAAAAACAGCTAAATGTAATGAACTCATAGTTTCAATTAATTTAAATTTAAACAGTTGTTTTCTATAAGAGCAAATAAAGCTGCATTACAGTTTTCTGTCACTGCTACATGTCATCTTTTCAAAGTTCAAGACTAATTCTATTGCTTATTGTTTAGCTGTACAGTCTATGTAATGCTCTGCTGTATAGACACCAATTCCCTTCAGTCACAGCCACCAAGTCATTCCCACTTTGTTTGCTAATGAAATGAGAGCATTGTCACTCTGGGACAGCAGATATTGGGTCAACTACACTGTGGTGAATTGAAATGTGGGAGGGTTGCCCATAGCTAGGTCAGCCTGTGATACATTTAGCATACTTTAGTAGTAATGAGGGCAGTCAGATAAACTTAGTTGCTTTTCATTTAAATGACGATCAGCAACTGCTTTCTGTCTGACTTTTTTAAAAATTTAATTCTTTATTTTTAATCCAGGAACAAAAACTCTCCAAGCAGCCTCAGTTCCCACCATCACCAGGCAGCCATGTCGTGCCGGGACATCCACGCCACCAACGCTTTCGCCCTCATCGTTGCCTTTGTGTCTGTGGGTGGGATCGTTGTGGCCGCGTTTATCCCACAGTGGCGTATAACAAGACTCGTCACCTTCAATCGTAATGCTAAGAACATTAGCGTGTATGACGGGTTGTGGGCCAAATGTGTGAAACAGGATGGATATTCAGGATGTTACTACTATGACTCAGAGGTATTATTCTTTGACATTTTTTTCTGTCATTTATTTGTTTGTATTTAGATGTATTAAAATAAAACTGTGTATATTGTTGTATTTTAGTGGTACTCTAAGGTGGACCAGCTGGATCTGCGGCTCCTGCAGTTTTGCCTTCCAGCAGGCCTCACGTTTGGCTCTTTAGCCTTGCTGCTTTGCATGGCTGGGATGTGTAAAACCTGCTGCTGCTCAGACAAGCCTGAACCAGACATTAAAACCACCAGGTGCCTTGTTAACAGCGCAGGCTGTCACCTTGTGGCCGGGATGTTCCTGTTCCTGGGAGGAGCAGTTGCCATTGCACCATCAGTCTGGTTTCTATTCCGCACCAAGGAAATGAACAACAGATATGACAACATTTTCTCGAATGGGTTTGCTGTGTATGTATCCATAGGCTGCTCTGGAGGACTGATGCTAGCCGCACTGCTCATGTTTATGTGGTACTGTATGTGTAAGAAGCTGCCTTCACCCTTCTGGTTGCCTTTGGACTCCATGTCTACTTCTCCATCAGCCCAGCCTCTCACTGCCAATGGCTTCCCTCCTTCTCCAGTTTATGCGCCACAGCCGGTGCCACCACAGACTTTTCCTCCTACGGTGATTGAAACCCAACCTTTTGTGCCTGCGCAAGGATACGTGCCAAGTATGATGGCCCCTGTTCCAGCTCAGGTGTATGTGTCTCAGCTTTCTGCCCATGATGGGTACGGATCAGAGGTGGGGGGCACCCAGACTTACAGCTATGCTCCATCACAGAGTTATGCTCCCTCACAGAGCTACGCCCCATCTCAGAGTTATGCCCCATCTCAGAGTTATGCCCCCTCCCAGAGTTACGCCCCCTCTCAGAATTATGCGTCCAGCTACACAGGCCGCCGCTACTCCTCCCGCTCACGGATGTCGGCCATAGAGATCGATATTCCTGTACTAAGCCAACCAGAGTGAGAAAAGAAAAGTGAAAAACTCCAAATCATTGAAAGCCTCTGCTCATCAACATCCATGAAGTACACTGCTGATAAAACTAATAGACCCTGATAGATGAAAGTTAATAATATGAGAGCTATTAAGAGCCTCTAGAGGAATAGTCTTCAAAATTCACTCAGGCAGTCCAGGTCTGTAAAGTGCCGATAACAGAAAATGAGAGAGTCAAAAACCACACTGATATATGAAGGATGAGCAAATTATAAGACAAGATTATTAAAACACTGTTTAAAATAGTATTCCAACTTTTTCTTAGGAAGAAAAAATTTTTTTTTTTAATTTATCTTTTTTCATCGTTTTTCCCAACAAAGTAGGTTCAATAAATAAACTCATCCACAGAAAGGGAGCAAATAGACCAGATTCCAACTGTGGTCCGGATCTAAAACACATTTTATTTCTGTTACATTATTTTTTGTACACGTTACCTTCAAACTTGAATGACACTACTGAAAAATAATACTGTTTTTATAATCTGTGGTCCTTAATTGATATCTACTAAGTGTCTGATGTGTTTGTATTTCTTGTTTATTAATAACACTACAATGAAGAGCAGCTGTTATAGTTTTTAATGTACTAATAAGATGAACACTGTGCCAGTTTCATCATCTTTTACTCACTAACCTTTGTGATTTAGATGTATTTTTTTTGGCCTATTATGTCAAAAGCACATACAAAATGTTAGCTACAATAAATGCAGTTATGATTTCTGTCAAATCACAAATAGAAATGTTAGGAATGAAAAGACTTAATATCTACATGTAAGCCAAATTGAAGTTTGCCTTTTTTTTCCTTTCCGTGCACTGACTCAACTTTTTAAAAATGTTTATACTGTATTATTGTGTGATCTTGAGGCCAATGCATTTACAAAAACATGTATTTCTATTTTTTGTTGTCTTTTTGTTTTAAATAAAACACAAATGACTCTGGATCTATGTGCCTTAATATGTTGGGTCAGAACAGCGTTTCACCCTGCTGTGGCAAAAAGAGGAGGTGCACAAGTGAATTAACCTCATTTAAAAGAAACATAATCAGCTGTTTCCTAGTCTAATCAACAAAATGAGAAACAATGAACTTGTTATAATTAATTCCACAAAAAGGGCCATGATTTTATGCTGGTATGTTTTCTAAAAAATCTGTTCTTCATTTCTCAGTTTAACATGTTCTTATTGTTCATGTAGTATGAATTTTTTATTTACCTTAGAATTTTTCTTGTAGAAATATTTTTTAAAATGTAGTTTTTCCACATTCAGTAAATGTATTTATGAATCAAAAGTGCAAAACACCTAGAGTACAGCTGTTTGCTGTATTCTACGATGGAGTATTAGGGCCATACTGAGATTATTATTTTTTTAATTATAAAGATTATTAAGTAATAATATAACAAGAATAAAGTCATAAAATTACAAAAAAAAGTTGTATGAGGATAAAGTCATAATATAGGAACTCCTATACAGTCTTACCACTGCTTTAAAATGAGGAATGTTGAGCATCTTGTGAAGTTATAGCTACTTGGGTTTCAGTTTTACAAGTAAGGAAATGAATGTTATATATTATTACATTTTTCTCATAATATTATGATTTAAATCTTGTAATATAACTATGTGATTTTGTGACTTTAATCTTGTAATTTAAGTAAAAAAAATCTTGAAGTGTGGCCCTAATACTTAAAGTATTTAGACTATAACTAATATAAATATAGAAATATTTTTAGCCTCAATAAACTTAGAACAGTTTGAAGATATACAAATATCTAATACATATTTAAAGGGAATGAAATTGCTGATAATTAAGTTTTTGGGGAAATTAACATTACAGCTTCCTGCAGTAAAAAACATGACATATCTCAAAAAGCATCTTCAAATAGCTTGTTTGCTTCACTATAATAAGCTCAAACGTTAGAGCTACGGTAAATACATATTTGATTTATAATAAAGCAAACACATAACCAGGAACATTAAAATCATTAAAATGCCTGCATGGGACATGCATTACTTCAAATACAAAAAGTCAAAGAAAGCATTTTTTGTTGAAGAAATTTGACATGATACACATTTTACCCATTTTGTTGCATAAGTGGCATATTTTCATTAGAACTTGGCTCACCCAAAGTGAAACAGGAAGTGTCATCAAAAGGGAAACTTTCTAGATGAAATCTATCTTTGTTTACTGAAACAATATTATTTTAACTCTGACTCTTCATCTCTCGGATATTGATTCAAAATAATGTAAAGAAACATCAGATTCTTCTCTACATTCTGTGTTGTTAGCTGCAGTAATGATTTAACATTCAGACATCCCCTTTGACATCACATCCTGTTATTTCAAATGTGAATATCTTTCTTCATCATCTCAGTGGCATGACTTTTTTTTTTTTGCAATTCATGATGGATGTTATCTTTCAAAAAATTGATTTATATTTATTATAAAATTTGATGTCACAAGCACTTTAACACACCAAGTAGCTAAGATTATGTTGTAGAAAAGAGTCTCGACATCCACTGGGCCTACCTGTAAAACTGTAGCCAATAATTAAAAGTGATTATTTAATTTGAAAACAGCTTTTAGTGCCTTAGTGTCACATCTGATCCGTAATAAGGTCTAATAAGACTGAGCATTTATATTAGGAGCAAAAGCCTCAAATTTAACAGCCATAATTATTACAAACGACTCTTTTTGTGTCTTCACAGACTTGAGAGGTTCTTTTATTAAACTTGAACCAAAAAAAAAAAGAAGTAGCTGCTTTTCCATTGTTTTTTAGCACGCTAACACATCACTGACCATCAGTGTCAAACAAAAAGCAGCAGAATTTTAATATTTTATTCGTTCGTGCCTTCTTTGTTCCTCAGATCTTCACCAGGAGCCAATAATCTCTGCTCAGAAATAAACACGCGGCATATAGATCCAGCAGGGGGTGTGTAAGTGATGGAGATTAAGAGTCTGCACAGATGGCTTTCATATGCTATTTTATGGAGATGGGGGCGGGGCTTTGGTTGCCAAGGGAGATGACACCTCAGACACAGACCGCCGGCTCATGAATAAAAAGCAGTGAGAAGTAACATGTTTTTCATTCTGAGTATGTGAATGAACTGGAGCTGGTTTGATTACATGAATTTGGCCTCAGGCCACAGGGAGACTCCTCTTTTTTTATTTCTTAATCCTATCAGCTTCACTGTCATTCCCAGCTTGTGCTCATATAAACTCCCATTTGGCACCAAAAACAAAACCCCCACCCTGAAACCTGCCAACATCCCTTCAGCAGATCAGTTCCTCCCCTCTCATCTTCAGGTTGGTCAGATAATATACGATAAAGATCTGAAGCAAATTTAAAATAGTCTAAACTAAAATAACCCATTTCATTTTTTTTATTGCAACCTTGGTTCACACTGAAATTAACCACTGCAAGGATGAAAACGTGAAGCACGTTAATGGTTAAGAGCATGGTTATTTAACTTCAGCTGCAGGCAGGCCAAATATAAAAACAAGAAATTTGAATTTCATAAACAATAATTACCTCCTGCCATTAAAGTGAGCGCAGACAATTATGTTTTTGCTCATGTCAGTCTGTTACCAAAATATCTTATGAAACATTGAATGTATTTTAATAAATTTCAAAACGTATTTACTGAATTTAGAAAACTATCTCTAATGAAGAAAGTAGTATGTGGTTGTCAGGACTGACAGCAATAAAGAAAACTACAGCTCAGAGCTGAAAGCCTCATATTGATATATTTTGTGCACTGGCTGCAGTTTATCCACTGCCTGTTCAAAAAAAAAGGTCACTTGCTGATATTTGGCTGCACACAATATGCTGTGACATCATTTCCACAATCTTCATTTATTTTCTGTCCAGAGTTTGAATTTTTTGCCAAGATCTTGTTTTGATGGCAAGATATTGGGACTACGGTTCTCAATTGGGTTCAGGTCTGTCTCTGGTGGTTAATCTATTCTCCCTGAACCACTCTCTCACAATGAACCCTGGCATTGTCATCTTGGAACATGCCTGTGCCATCAGGAAAGAGAAAATCCATTGATATGGAGCTCCAAGTGTAAAATGAAATGTTAAACAACTTCATTATTTAGCTCACTTTTTATGAGTTAAAAATTGTCCACAAAATTCTATTGTTATTTAGCTCACTGCTCATTTTTACTAAATGTTAAATTTAAATATAAAAAAATATATATTTAAATCTTAAATCCTAAATCTAAATATTTAAATCTAAACGTAAAATTTTAACTTTAAATGTTGAAGCAGCTTTTGCTGTTGGTGCTTAGCATTGATATATATCATAGTAATATATATATCATAGTTATATATATATATATAT
>JARVJO010000305.1:12301160-12319249 GCA_031762555.1 Cynodonichthys magdalenae
GTTAGTTTTAGAAGAAAGGTAATGTGTATGGAGATACTCTCAGCTCCTGCCACACCTAACTTTAGCTCAATATCTATATAAACTTTTTGAGTTGTCACTTTCATGTTTGCTATGGTCATATAACTCCAACAGTGATAAAAATCCATCTTTTGTTTGTAGAAAAATTTTGCTAACTGGCAGACAAAAGGTAACAAAACATTTACATTTTGTTTTTTAAGGATAAGCAATATGTTAATCCTGAGTCTTAGCAAAAATGTGCAGAAAATTTGCAATAAAAAACAGAATTCAGACAAAACTGTCACCCCAGTTGCCTTGATGAATACTATATATACTTTTTTCCCCCATTTGTAAGATTTCATTCTTCACAATTTAGATGAAACTTCTATTTTCTACAAATGACAAAAGATTCACATAAGTGGGGAAAAAGATTTGAAACTGCTTTACAGAATAAGGGTTTAAAACTAAATATTTAAGCAAACTTTTGTGATGTAAGTAAACCGGAGGGGTCATGAATAATCTAGATATGATTAAGGTAATACACATTTTATAGATTTTTATTTAGTTTTTGCCTGCATCTCAGTCAGAAGGTTTTTCAAACAGAAACCAAAATCAATGACGGACCGACATCCTTTTAAATGACGGATGTAGCTGCGAGCACTCTAATGCTAAAAGGCTATTAAATTGCAGGGTAAAATGTTTGTGTGTGTGAGGATGGGCACGTTTTTGCTACATAGTGGGACCCATTTTCCAGAAAAAGGCAGCCTTGTTGGGACCGAATGTGAATCATGGGGACCAATGCCCGGTCCCTATGGGTACTGATGCTAATTTTGGGTGGGGGGTTAGGTTTAGGACAAAGGTGTGAATTGAGTTTAGGTTAGCTTTAGAATAAATGGTCAGGGTTAGGCTATAAAATTACCAGAAAACGAATGGAAATGAATCCACTGTCCCCACAGGGATATAAAAACAAACCTGTGTGTGTGTAAAGGGAATCTAGAGGAGAGAGCAGGATGTATATTATGATAAACCTCTGACTCAGCACCAGAAAAAAAAACACTCCCTCTAATGTGTAACCCCTCCATGACTCCTCACTCCCTCCCTCTCTTTCGCACACATTTATCATTTAAAATTAGGTTGTATCTTAAAGTTTTCAACAAGAACGTTAATGTGTGTTTTTGCAGTGCGATAACGAGTCATGTTCTAAATATACAGCGATCGGCTCAGTTCAATTTGTCTAATTCATGCCTCTGTTTCGTGACTGTGCGTGTATCGTTACATAATCTGCTGTTCTGACAGATTCGCCAACATTCCCAAAGTCCCATAAAATATGCAAACATGACTAAAACCCTTAGCCTAATCAGCAGGTATGAAAAAGACTTGCACTGGTGATAATTAGCCGAAGTGACATCTAGGCTGATATTGATGTGTTTTTTTCAGCCTGACTTTTGGATTAAGCAAAAGGTAACAAGTAGTTTTGATTTGCTCTTAAGGATCAAGTGTGAATCATAATGTTTTCAGAGACAAATGAATGTGATAATTAGATAAAACAGAGTGCACTGTCAACACTGTGAGCAGTGTTAAATACTCCATTATTCCTCCAGGAGACTTCAAAACAATCAAATATTCTTTGTGAAATTAAAGGTCTAGCATCACTTGAAGGAGCGTAGATCACTGAGTTTCAAACATACAATATTTATGTTGAGAAATATTGAAGTTGTAGTTGTATATTTTAATACTTTTTGCACGATCTGTAAGCATTTGTACTATGTGGTGATTGTCAGTTGCTACCACACCAAATTTTGCCTGAATTGTAGAATTGACAGAGTTATCACTATGTTTGTGTTCATGATCTCTTTTTTGTGGCAGCCATCTTGTATCAGGTTGAGTTCAAACCTTTATTAGTTGTAGAAGTCAACCAAAGTATTACTTTCTGAGAGTTTCATTAAATATTGTTTAGTGATTCATGACATATTTTAGTTAAGGGGCAGACAAACAAACAAATAGGCAAAAGCATTATTGCTTTGCTTTTTGGCAAAAGAGACACATTAGAAAAAAATTTTGAATGACCACTAGCAATACTAGCAAAGAATTTCCTTTTATTCAAATTTGAATTAAATATACAAAAACAATCAGACACTCACTCTGTGAACTCTGTGTATTTGTAAAATATTTTTTTGTTCTGTGACAGCAAGCAGAAATGCAAGAGGTGGGCATAATTCTGCTAATCAGCTAACAGCTAATAGCAGAACAATTTTTTCTTTTACCACCATGTCAAACTCAAGGCTCGCAGGCCAAATGTGGCACACCACAGCATTTTATGTGGCCCATAAGAACTTCAAAGACGTTTTTTATAATAAGCTGCTTTAAAGCCAGCATTCAACATAAAATACATTTTCCATGATACACGTTGATTATTTACACGCCAAATGATGGCATCCCACCACTAGGTGGAGGTACACAGGGTTCATAAGTAGCTGATGAAATTTGCTATGCATATGCTGCATTTTCACCACCTACTTTTGCTGTGGCCCAGTTGTACTGGGATGTGGGCCTTTCCCACTTACAAGTTGTAAATTTAAACTGAAATGCCCCCTCAAATGGGAGTTCCCTGTCAAAAAGTGGAAGAGTTCAGAATTAGAGACGGCAGCAACTCACCACAACTCAACAGTGAGTAAAACCTACTTTTACTTTTAATAGTATTTCTGTATTATTTATTTCACATTTAGTCAGTCGTACACGTAGTACTTTTCAGTGTTTATAAGAGGACGTGTTAAAACTGTTTCTATGCAGGAAATACTACATAGAGCTCAGTTATTGTTTGTTAGCAATGCCCAGCTGTAGAGATGAGATGAGGAATATAATGTTTTATGTTTCGTCAAAGGTAATTACGACTGGCCCTTTGAGGGCCACCATAATGCTCATGTGACCCTCTGTGAAATGAGTTTGACACCCCTGATTTAGTGGATCAGCATTTTTACTAACTTTGAAAAACTTTAGCGAACCTATTAGTTCCTGCTAAATTAGGTTTTGCCAACTTTAAGTCTGCTAACAGCTAACTAACAAGCTAACATCAACAGGTGTGTGTCAGTCCCACCAGTCTTCAGCTAAGAAGAGGAAAAACATGTGACTCAATGCTTTTTTAGCGGATAGCCATTAGCTGTTGGTGTTAGCTTCCACTCTTTTTTTCCCCACATATTTAGCAGCTTAGCATTAGCAAAGTCCTATTTTTTAAGTTAACGAATTATGAGTTAGAAAAAGTAACTTTTTGGTGTGTCCACCACAGAGAAAAGCTAAAAATACCAAAGTTAAGAAAAGAAAGGGGGAGAGATCAGAAGAAAATAACTGTAGAGTGAGAAGAGGAGTGGAAAAGGAAGATGGAAGAGTGAATGATAAGCCCTGTAATAAAAGGAAAACAGACACGAAAAGCTAATTAGTTTGACCTAAATGGCACAAGAAGACCTGAATCTGAAAAAATCACACACACACAAATGCACAACATTTTTACTCACCTCAGTCCGTGACAAGTTGAGAGAGCCACGAAGGACTCGGGAACATCTCTGACCTTCCCCTGATAGTAGCAGTGCTCTCCTCCCTGTGTGGGAAACACAAGAATGTTTAAGGACACAGTAAAGTCTTTGAAACACTTTATCATTCGCCACACTCGTGTCAATATTCAATCAACAAATGAGTCCAGAGCGATCAATCACACTCGTCATTTGCTAAAACATGCAAGTCTAAGTATGAGGTGTGCGATGGTGCAGCCCGTGTGTTTGATACTTGCAGCACAACACTTTCACGTGACACCATCTGTGTGCCCGACTCTCCCTCTAGTCAAACTTCTCTGAAGGAGCTGCATCACCGCACTGCTATAATTTGTTTTCCATCTCAATTAGCATTCCTTTCTATCTCCAGCTGCCTATATGTGAATGTGCAGACGCTTACTGTCTGCAAATGTGTATGATGTCTAAGTGCTCTGCTGGCCATCTCTTCCTGGTCCGACCAGCCATTAGGCAGGAAGCTGGTCTCCCCGAGGAAACCCAGCTTTTATCCCAGGATCAATTTCTGCTCTAAAGTTTGATGCTGCGGACAGCAGCGCATTCCGCCGCTCGCTTCCTAGTTTAGGTCTCACCTCAACCATTGTTTTTTAAAAGCTACAATGAAAACTGGAAACTTGAACTGCTTCAGCCAAGCCTCTAATGAACCTTGTCTTACATGATGAGATATCATAAGATGTTACGCTCAGAGTATATGTTGGGGATGACTCTCAGCTACTACCACACCTAAGTTTAGCTCAATAGTTGTAAAGTCAGCTGAGTTGGAGTCATCTTTATGTCTCTAAAGTTCAGTTGGCTGTGGCGGCCATCTTTAATTGGGCTAATTCCTAAAGGTAATCAGTTGTAGATACATTCATTAAAATCCATCCACTAGTTCATGAGTTTTTTTTTGTTGACAGAAAGACAGAGTCAACGTATACAGTTATCAGTTATTGGCAAATATTTTAAAAAGTTGTATTGTGCAGTCAGTTGGTGCTTTGAGTAAAAGTTGGGGATAGCTCTCAGTTACTACCACAGTAAAGTTTAGTCCAGTGACTGTAAAATTGTATTATTGAGTTTTCCAAGGTTGCTCAGCTGCGTCAGCTATGTTGAATTTTATTGACTTCAGAAGGTTTTCGGTTGTAGATATATCCTACATCCAATGAACATTTTTTTAATGTTTCATTTAAATCCATTCAGTGGTTTGTGAGATATTTTGCTAACAGACAGACACACATACACAAATTATTGCTCTTTTGTGTTCAGCGGCAACAGTTAAAAAATATGTGAAATTCTTCATTTATATCAACTAACAACTGTTTGCCATCAGTCACTCAGGGTCAACAGCTGTTTAAAATCTACAAACATTTTATTTTATTTATTTTCTTCTTTCAGCTGTTCCCTCTTCAGGGGTCGCCACAGCAAGTCATCCCTCTCCATCTCACTCTGTCGTCAGTCCCACTACTGTACCTCCATGTCCTCTGACTGCATCCATAAATCTCCTCTTTGTCTTTTTCCTGGCAGCTGCATCTCCTTTAGTCAATATTCCCACTGTCCCTCTTCTGGACATGTCCAAACTGTCTCAGTCTCTAACTTCATCTACCAGTTGTTAACCTCTTATGTACCTCTGATGATCTCATATTTAATCTTATCCATCCGCGTCACTCTCAAGGAGAACCTTCAACAACCTCAGCTCCTTGTAGCCTCGCTGTCTGACATTCATTTCGCTTTTCTTTGGAGAGAATTTTTTTACAAGGTTCAGCAATTTAATTCTGTATTTGTGCTGAAACTGAGAGTTATTTTTTTATTCCACAAGACAAAACAGCTGAATGAGTCCATATTTTTTCTGCCAGAGGTTGTGTTTTATGTTGATTATTGATAGGTCAGCAAACCCCACTATGTCTTTTTTTCTTTACTCTAGCATGAGAGGACATTTTACAAAAATGAACAACTTATGACCATATTACATAAGCCCCAAAGAAATAAAATAATATAAATACATTAAATCAGGAAGCTTTATTTTTCTGAGGCCATTTAAAGGATGGAAAAAAAATGTTGCTCGAAGTAAATTTGGGCTTAAGGAAGGAATGTGTTGAAAGAGACATCCTCAGTAAATGAAATTAGCGCTTGTAAGCATGTGAGGACTTTATCTGCGTAAATTGTCTTCATTAAATTACAGAAGGAAAATTGCTGAAGCTGCCTTGTTCTTGTTTTCACAATTATTTGAAACTTCTACTTGTTCAGGATGATCTGCTTCTCATTCACTCTTCTCATACTGAGAGAGTGAATGTAGAAAAATGTGTAAAAGGATGATAAACTTATTTAGGTGAAGCAGCAGATAAAGAAAAAGAGGCTGGCTGAAGACAAAGTGTGTGAAATGAGGAGACAGAGCTATTTTTAAGCACTATCCTGGAGTCTCTCCTCCTCATGTTGTTCTGAATCTTCTGCTCCACTTCTCGTTAAATGATTCTCAGTGTTTCTGATTGTTACTAACTTAGTCCTTTCTGTGATCTCCAAATACAATAATAAAGATTAAATAATCATCAAATATGAACAAACAATTTATAGGTTGCTTTCACGTGACATTACAATGCATTACCACCAGGACGCGAAATGCAGATGGAGGGCAGAAAGTTAAGTAGTTTATCTGTCGTCTGAAAAAATGCCATGTTTGTGTTACTCCAATCAGTTTAAGTAAGAAAAGGTAAAGGGGTATTATTGAGTCATACACAAAGGTGAGAAATGTACAACCCCTGGCAAAAATTATGGAATCACTGGCCTCAGAGGATATTCATTCACTTGTTTAATTTTGTAGAAAGAAAGTAGATCACAGACATGACACAAAAAAAAACATTTCAAATTGCAACTTTCTGGCTTTAAGAAAAAATGTGGTAGTCAGTAACGGTTAATTTTTTAGACCAAGCAGAGGGAAAAAAATATTTAATCACTCAAGTCTCAGGAAAAAATTATGGAATCATGAAAAAAAATATTTTTATATTATAGTAATATATATCAATGGTGCTTAGCTATGGAGCCCGGCAAGGGTCAGTGGGTGAAAAAAAATAAGCCGGTGGAAATCCATGCGCACAGATTACTAAACTGTGCGCAAAGATAGCTGACATCTATGGAGAGGTTGGACGCATTTTACTTCCTGTCTCCATTTGAAATCGCACCAACTCTGCTCATCATCACCATGACTATAACCTGGCTACTGTCCTTTTCTAAATTTGTATTTAGAAAAATATGTTACGCATAAAACCTCCTGAGACTCTGCATTCTGATGTTGAGGACTTTGATTTTAGGCTGGTTGTCTTTATTCAGGACTAGATTTTTAAGTTTAAATTATGTACATATATATTTGGATTTTTAACTTCTAATTGCTCAAAGCAAAATGAAGACATAAAAAGAATAAGTGTAACTGGGTTCAAAATGTGCATCATTTAGAAAATTAAATCCTGGCCTCAATTTCTTGACTTTTGATCTTTACAGCCAGGCTCGTCTCCTATTAAACTCTGTAAATAACAAATTTTCATCAGAAAGAGATGCTGGGTTTTTTTTTCAATCACAAAAAAAAGTAAATAAAATTGGTAGAAAACCACAGGTGAAGGGTGATTCTGGACGTTCATCTACAGAGTGAATTAATTCACAAAAGACTGAGGCATTTATTAGTGACCATATTGTACAAGCTGTGTAGTGTTCATTTAGATCATTCTCTGAATGATCTGATCTCTCATTAATCAGGTACTTAACTGAGAAAATCCTGAGCATTTTAATCCCCTCACTTACAGTATGGGATGTGACACGAGGCCTGTGTGAGTGTCTGTGTGAGTGTGTGTGCGTGTGTACATGTGTGTGTCCTGTAACTGAGCTGTCTAGATTTCAGAGGATTATCGCAGTGATCCTAATCTGGTTTTAAAGAAGCTGAAGGTTCAAACATAGATCCACTCAGGTTTCTAGAAATCTTTGATTCTTTTGTTGTGGTTGGATCCAGGAATGCAGACAGAACACAAGGAGCTCAAAGAAAATAAATTTAACACTTAAAAAGAAAAAATATTTGACATGGAAGTAAAGCTACAAATTATTAGAAGTTGAGACACAGATAAGAACCAGACATGGTGTGAAATAAACGCACAATGCCAGACTGAAGGCAGGGTGTAAAACTGATTATATGGACAGGGGCTGATGGGAAAACTGCAAAAACGATAGGCGTCCTGTAAAGTAGACAGGTGTGGGCCAGATCTGGTGTCAAGCTGACATGGAAAGTGGTTCGTCAACCAGATGTGGGCCACGTTTGATTTATGTGGTGCTGGCCCATGCATGGACCACCTCTGGCAAACTGGGCCACAAAAGGGCTGTTATTCTTTACTGTATCTGGGTTGAGTGTTAGTGCATCTGGCCCAGTTCTGGCCCACACAAATTTTGCAATGTGGGCTGCTTTGAAATTTAGCAACAGAAAATCTGTTGTTACTCAGCTGATTATCACGTTTATTCATGTCTTGATGATAACTTGACAGATAAAGGATTTTAATAGGATTCGCTATTTTTGTTCGTTTTGTTCACAATATGTTTCAGTTTCAAAGTGCTAATCAGGAGGGTTGAGTTGGTGGGTATCAAGAATCATTTATAGTGTTATGTGATGGTCAGGTTTGATAGATAATGACAGATAAATGTAGTTTTAGAAAGAGTAAAGAGTTTCCACAGACCATTCACTACATTCACACAATAGCATGAGACATAAATATTATACTATGTGGATTATATACAAATATTGTATACATATTATGTACAGTAAGCGTGCACAGGGTGTGTGTGCGGTTAAAAGGGGAGGTTAGGCACTAGTTAGCAGGTCTGATGTTTGGAATTGTTCATCAGGGACATGGCCTGGGGGAAGAAGCTGTTTTTGAGTATGTGGCCCTATGTCGCCTGTCGGAGGGGAGAAGTTGAAAGAGACTGTGTCCTGGGTGTGTCGAGTCTGACATAACTTTCTCTGCCCGTTTCCTGGTTCTTGTGGCATACAGGTCCTGAAGCGTGGGCAGGGGAGCACCAACAACTCTCTCAGCTGTCCTGATTGTTTGTTGCAGTCTGTTTTCGTTTTTGTCCTGCTGGGTGGCTGCCCTGAACCAGACTGTGATGGCTGTGCACAGGACAGATTCTATGACCGATCTGTAGAACTGGATCAACAGCTCCTGTGGCAGACCCAGCTTCCTTGGTAAGTGTGAATTAAAATATTGGTGTTTCGTAAACAATAATGCTTTTATTCCTGTCCAAATAGCTAAATGCCGACAGCATGTTAACTTTGAGTTAGAAGCGACCACTTCTTACATCCAAATTGCACAATAATGGAAAATGTGAGTGAGAATGAAAGATGATGATTTGCAGGATCTTACACTGGTGACGACAGTCTTCCCATTTTCTGTCACATGCCTTTCCTCGTACCCCGAAGACAGCAGATCTCTGGGAACACAGAAGGGAGACAAAAAAATAATCAATCAAGTTTGGAAAATGTGTGAATTTGATTCAAGTGTTGCTCTGTTTTATTGGAGCCTGCGCACGTTTTATAAAACGATTGTATTCTTGTCAGCACAGAGAATCAGGCTGGCTGATGAGATTATATAAATTACGATTTCAAACCAAAGCTCATGCATGTCTCTATCAAAACAATGAGGGCAAAGTGAAGGTCAGGAAGTAAGAAAAGAAGCAGAAAAAACAACAATACAGTGAATAAATTGAGAGGCCAAAGCAGAAGCGAGCGAATGGCACAAAGGAGCAGGAATCTGTCTGGGTGTGCTTTCTCAGCAGAGCTGGATCCAAGAATCCCACCAGAGATCCCTGCTGCAGCTCCAACCCGAGACAGAGATGTATGAGCTTTACTGTGCATGCACAAAACCTCACACACGCACACAAAACACAGAAATGCAATGTATTAATCAGGATTTCTCCAACTGTCAATACATTCCATCACATAAAAAATAGTCTAATGTTTTTTTGAGTTTTGTCTTAATGAGATTTAACCTTTTTACTGTTAGAAATGTGAAGAGTAAACTAGCTTTAACATGTTTGGTCAGTTTTATATCTGCCAAACTACTTTCACACCTATGATAACAGCTACAGCGTGTCTTTGACAAGCAACTGTCTGCATTGCTGAAGATAAAGCATAAAAAGATTTTATCTAAATAAATATTGTACTGATAAAAATATGGGATTAGAACCACAGAGGAAGCAAAAATGTTTCTATGATGTTTTATGAGAGTCAAACCCCTGACATCAAGTGCACTCACACGCTGTGGGTGAGGCTTCTCTCTACATTGACAAATGGTTTCAGTTTACTCTAGCAATAAAAAAATAAGTGTCTGAAGGGGAGAAAGAGATAAAATGGAAAGAAAACAACCATCAGTAGAGAAGTAATGCCAAAAACTGAAAGGAGTGAAGGAGTAAGATTTGAAGAACAGGGAAAACAAGGTGAAGCTCACGGACCAAACCAAAAACATTTAATGCCCTGCTGTCATAAATCTAGTGAAACAGACAAAAAAAAGTAATTTTAGTGCAAACTGAACATGTAAAACCCAGTGCAAATACCTCAGATCACACAGTCAACAAACCCTTGTAATGTAACTTTAACTCCATCCATCCAGTTGTTGTTCTGGAGTCAGGTTGCAGGCCCAGCAGCCTGAGAATGGAGGTCCAGACATCTCTTTTGGGAGGTGTTCCCAGGCCAGTCTAATTAAGTCTCTGCAGCATATCCTGGGTCTGCCCCAGGTCTCCTTCTAGTCAGACATGCCTGCAACACCACTCTAAGAGGATGTCTAGGGGGCATCCTTACTAGATACCCAAACCACCTCAACTGGCTTCTCTTAAAGTCAGAAGAAGAGGTTCCACTTTGAGTCTCTCCAGGATAGCTGAACTTCCTACCCTATCTCTGCGTGAGAGTCCAACTACATTGTGAAGAAAACTCATTTCGACCACCTGTATCTTAGCCTGGTAAAAACCAGCCCCTTGTCCTTCACTTTGCTTCAGACAGAGGGTCTTGACTCTCGGCTATTGAGAAGCGATTGCTTGCTGGAGGCGTGGCCTCTATTGACAATTAAAATGATTGGATTGATTGGTTGCCACATCTGTGTGCGCCTGCGCCAGCTCCTCTTTAAAGGAGGCTAAGCTAAGAAGCTAACCGGAAATTCTGTGCGCTGTAAACAACCCTACTGAGGGGAGAGAAGTACCGAGCTGAACGAGACAGTTGTAAATGATGCTGCAGGCTTTGTCAGACAAATTTAATTTAATTTGGAAGCCACTGCGAAACTACAAACAGACACTGTGCAGAAAATTGACGTTGTCGTTCAAAACTCCTCCTCCTGTTTGCTGATTGGCCCAGGTAAAATTCTACCGAAGAAATCCTTGTCTATGAGAGAAATCCCAGACGGAGCAGTGAAGGGAAACTAGAATTGAGCGGAACTGCATAGGAAGGCAAGGGCCAGGCTACCTGTATCTGCAATCTCGTTCTTTTGGTCACTACCCAAAGTTTATGGCCATATGTAACAGTAGGAATGTAGACCAACCAGTTAACAGAGAGCTTCACCTTACAGCAGACCAGTACAGAGTCAGCAAAACTGCAGAAGCTGTGTCGATTTTCCTATCAATTTCACACTCCCAACCCAGAGAGAGCAATGCACTCTTTTCCAACCCTTGAGACCCCTACCCATTAGGCCTGGTCAGGCACAGCCCAAATGAGCTACATGAGTTCACCTGCCTATGAGCTCACCACCGGCAGAAGGTGATGTATGGATCAGGAGCAAAGTGTTAGGAGTGGCAGTCTGACCTTAGCTTACCAATATCTCAACAACCTCAAATGTCATAAGAACATTCACATGCTTCAGATGAAGACATCTGGTGTGAACACGAGGGTCAAAGCCATGTGCCGTTTGCCTTTGTTCTGCTGCGACGTGTGTTTCAGACGCAAAGCCTGTGATCTTTATCCAAACTCACACTGTGCCCAGATAAGGGGGAGCAAGAGAGTAGCATTACAGAGGCAGCAAAGCTGACACACAAGGGCTCTAATGGAGGGCGCTGATAACAGATTTCAGCTTTAATTGTTGTGGGATTTAAATAATTTACTTGACAGACAAAGACACAAACCAGGGCATGAGCTCCCTCCCCCACAGGGAGACGCACACACAAATGTGTCTACTCTTGTTAATGCGAGGTCACACGTGTATAAAATGCATGGGTTTAAGCTGAAAATCTGTAAATTTACTCTGATATGCAAAACTGATTATTAAAATTAAAGGCCTTAATGGAATGCCACCTCCCAAGCCTGAGCTTTAAACTTTATCTAATCTGAAAGATGATGTACTTTTAGCAGTTTAGTCAAATTTTAAAAACATTATGAATGATCTTATGTGATTATTGTCAAGTCTTGTGTCATCTGACAGATTAAGAAAATGACTCTGAGCTTCTACTAAACTTAATCTTCGATAAATATTTGTAAAAATTTCCTGAGTTATGGCTGTTTATATGTTCACTAAAATCAATTGGCTGTGGCAGGCAGCTTGAATAAACCCCATAAGTTACTCATTTGTAGATACATTTTTATTTTATTCTTTTTATTTGACCATTCAAGATCTAATTTACAAGAGAGACCTGTTTATATCTGATAAATACTTTCTAAGAATTTTGTTATAATTTCTCCGCTGGTTCATAAAATCTTTTGCTAACAGATAGTCCAACACACTCCAACGCAGGCAATACCATGATCATGTTGCAGTGGCAGGCAATAAAAATGAAACAAAGCTTTCCATTTACATCTCAGAGACAAAATATTACTTTCTTTGGGGAAAAAACAAATTAAAAAACAATGCTTTAATTGTTGCAACAGTCCAGAATACGTTTGATATGCATACAGTAAGAATAAAATGAATGATTTAACAATCTAGCAAGACAATATAACAGATTCTGTGAATTAAAAGTGCTGTCTGAATAGTCTGTGTAACATCTGGATCGTATTATTATGACAGATGTGCTGCTGCAACAAACAAATCCAACAGATTTTCCTCTTTTTTTCTCCTCCCAGTCAGTGTGTATGTTGCAGTTTCTCTCTCGGTTCATTGCTTTGTTAAACAGTCCACTTTTCGTCCACTCTAACGGAAAATAGTTCCTTGGCCCTGTTGCCACAGCAACATCTGTTTGAAACCTGGCATCCAGCTGTCAGTCAGAGCCAGAGGAGGTTTCAGAGGCAGAGCCAAAGATGATTTGTGCTCACCTTACAATGTGTCACAGCTAACCTGAAGCATTTAGTATTCACCGTGTCAATGTCCTTCCTCGTTGGAGTCAACCATCACACACACACACACACACTTAACTACACACTAAAGAGTGTTTGTGTTTTTGTTCTGAAGTGATGAAACTTCAGCTGTAAGAGATTTTCTCTAAAAACACTTAATCAACTTTAAATGAGTTTTCAAAAAAGTCAAAGCCATCTGGATGTCGTTCCCGTCAGACGTCAGAACTCCTTTGTTTTATCTCCTGAGAGGAATCAGGCACACAAACAAACACATATTACATTTCCATGTGGTCAAAAATTCCTCTCACGATCTGTGTCGCCAAGCACCGCAGCACCACCGGGATGAAAAAGATCACAATAAGAACTCACTGGCAGGACCCGTGTTTTGTGTGTGGATTGGCAGCAGTGTTGGTGTACCGGGCTTCTTGTGCTTTTCCCACACTCTTTTCAAAGACCCCTCCTCAAAAAACCCAACATTTCAAAACACAAATCCTGAGCAAATATGTTAAAAAGTGAAGCAAATCCTAGAGAAATGAGAGCTGAATGGCTGCTGAAATATGTGGGAAACTGAGCTGTAAAAGCTAAAAGAAGCAAAACCTTTGTTAAATAACGAATAAAGGCAAAATGCTAATTACAGTAAAAATTTGCAAAAGGCAAACACATGACCTAAATGAAGTGAAAGACTAGCTGTAAGTTGAAAGCAGTAAAAGGTTAGCTAAAAACTAAAAGTAGCAAAGAGGCAAGATTTGGCCTAAATGGAGTGTAAGCCTACATGTAAGCTAAATGCAGCAAATAGGTTGGTTAAAAGCTAAAAGTAGCAAAATACTAGTTAAAAGCCACAAAAGTCTGACTAAATGTAGCAAAAGTTTGGCTAAAAGTAGTAAAACAGTAGCTAAAACCTACAAGTGACCAATAAAGCAACACATAGAGCAAATACAGTAATCCTGAAGCATATTTCAAAGAGAATTATATTTTTAAGGGACTGAAGTGATTTAAATGAATTTTTGTGGGGGAGATATTTAAATATATAGTGAAAATTTTAAAAAAAGTTACAAGAAAACAAGTCATCTCTCAGTCAAATGAGCTGAAGCATTTAATGTATAAATTGCTAAAATAAACCAAAGAATGCAGACGTAAGTAGATTGCAAAATATGAATGAAAAATTACAAAAACAGTAAAACAATAAATTAGATGTTGAATCAGCTTTCACATACATTTTGCTCATAAACATGCACACACTGTTTTTTAACTGGAAGGTGTCCAAGGGTCTGCCATTTGACCTGGTTATACAGGGCAGTGACACACAAAAGGACTAAACATGTGCTGTCAGGCATCTTGAATAAAGATGGGGAGAGCTAAAGAAGAAAAAAGCAAAGAATGCACAAGAACACAGCATACATAAGGCACAAGGGCAATGCAGCAAGACGGTAAAGAGAATCTAAATTTTAAAAAAAGGATGGAAGAAGGTTCCTCTTCAGAGAAAGCTGCAGCTGCTTTCACCTGCCCACCAGGCCCCATCCCTTCCCCAAACCTCCCTCTCCCTCCCACCGAGGCCTCATTAAAGGTCTCCAGGCTATAATTCATTCGCTCTCCAATCACTTTTTTGGACGCGCAATTCCACCAGCAGCCTCTCAGGGATTCATGCTCATGTTCCTTAGGGAATAATGCTGCACACAAACAAAAAAATTCTGATACTAAAGAAACTAAAATGCTAAAAGGAAAGGAAAGGAAAACAAACAAACATATCTTATGTTTTATTCTAACATGTGATTTTGGATTAAATGCTTTGAAAACAACATGGGAACTAATCAGAATGTGGATTGGTAAAGAGAAGAAGGTTAGTGAATCTATGCCAATTAAAGAAAATTAACAGAGTAAAAGAGAAATGACAGACAAAGAAGTGTACAAGAAAAAATAACAAAAAACATGAATGTTTTGAGGGAATGTGTCATAAATTGTCCACTGACAATTTTACACTCTGGCACCACAAGAGTACAAGAACTGCATCAAAATCCTGGCAAAAGTATTTTTTTCTTCTTATCCTTTGAATAAACAGATGAACAATAATTTTCTCACCATTTTTTTGGCTGGAGTGAAAATTGTAGACATCTGAGTGAAAACACTGCGGTGCAGCTGATCTTTCCCCAAAAAATAAAAACAGTAGGATTATGAGTATCTATAAACCAAAAAGTGTCAAATTCAAGATCCAGAAGAATATCAAACTTTGTTACAGCCCAATTTAAAAAAAGAAATAAAAAAAAAATCTAAGTCCCTTTATGATCTTTATCTTGAACTGCAGCCATTTGAAGGACATTGAACTAAACTCCATCATGAATGCAAAAACAAATTAGTAGAATATGATTTACCCTGGTTTAGTTTTTTGTTTTTGCCAAATGAAATTCTCTATTTTGGAAATTGAAGCAAAGAAAGTTAACTTTCCTTTGCAGTGTTTAAAAATCATGGCTTTTGTTAGTCAGATGGTAAAGAAAATTTTAAAAATGCATCCATCCATTATCTTCAACTCGTTCTAGAGTCGGGTCGCGGGAATAGCGGCTTCATTAGGCCTCAGACCTCTCTTTCCCCAAATACCTTCTCTGGTTCTTCTGGGAGGACTCTGAGGCATTCCAGGGGCCAGAAATGAAACGTGTCTAAATTCAGGGGCTGCGTCCTTCAAAGAACCTGGTCTACATTAAACGGGTCATTTGTTGACCATGAAGACTGGAAGAAAGTGGGTGTGAATTTGGACAGTTTAGCTATAGTTTCTCTGGCTTCTCATAAGTTGGAGGAGCAGCGGCTCCACTTTGAGTCTTTGAAAGTCACTGGTTATTGAATGTATCAACATTTAAGGGACAGTCCAGCTACCCTGCGGCGAAAACTCATTTCAACTGCCTGTGTCTGCGAGCTCATTCTTTCGGTCATTACCCAAAGTTCATGGCCATACGTGAGAGTAGCAACATAGACCAACAGGTAAACATAGAGCTTCACCTTACAGCTGAGAGCTCAGCTCCCTCTTCACCACAGACCAGTGCAGAGTCCACAAGGCCAAACCAATCTGTCAATCAATCTCATGCTCCATTCTTCCTTATAAACTTACCTTGAAGCTGGGATTTTATTTTAGAAATAAAACCTGCTTTTCCCTTAAAGTAAGGAAAACCTTAGTAGCTGCAACTTTTATGCCCTTACTGGACTTTGGATGTAAATGATTTTCCCATCCAAATATTTGCAGTCCTTAAACACTGTTTACCACAGTCTGAAGTTCATCACTGGTTCCAGTTACCTCACTCATCAATAGCTGCGTTTCCATTGCAAATGTGTGCAAAACTTTGTCGATATTCTGTTAATGTCGAAAAAACAGTTTCGAAACTGCAGTGTTTCCATTAAGTAGGAAATGCTATTAAAATCACACGTGAACATGTTTGTTCTCGCGATAAGTCATTATAAACATGGCGGCAACGGATGTAAACACACTACATGAGATATCTTCATATTGCTACCACGGCACTAGCCCTCATCAGCCATCAAAAGAGACGTCGGCAACTTATTGAGGCTTTCGAGAGACAAGCCCCTTGTGCTTGGGAGCGGCTACGTATGCTGCGTTCTTGGGAAATTGTAGTTGGTAAGTTTACAGAAGAGCTGTGGATCCTACACTTTAGAATCTTCATCATCTTTTTTGCCAGTAGAAACATCCGGTTGTTGATCACGTGACTCCCGAAATGCGAAAAAAGTGTTTCCATTGCAGTTTTGCGAAATAAACCAATTTCGATACGGCCGAAAAACCACCTTTTCTTGGCGCAAAACCATTTTTAAAATTTTAATTTGTGCATTTTCATGGTCAATAGAAAAACGCGACTACTGTGAGCTGTATGTTAAACCTGGTTGGTCTTCTATGTCTGCAGATATACACATTGGATAACTCTAATCTACAAGGCCCTTTAGGACTTAGTTCCATTGTATTTAAGCACCTTATTACAAAGATCTAACAGCCACCATGCCCTATGCTCCAACAATATTGTCCTTAGTTCCACATGGATGAACTGAATTAGGGAAAAGTGCTTTCAGCTTAAATGCTCAAATTGTACAGTCTGACCAGTGACTGCCAGGACTAATCTCTTTAAGATCCTTCATTCCTTGGGAAAAAAAAACTTTGATATCAATTTATTTAATGTGGTTAAATAAAGGTGATTGATTAAGTCCCTATATTGTGATCATAACCCCAAGATACCTGAACTTTTCGACTTGAGGAAGAACTCTTTTCTGACTGAGGACTGTGGACTCAGATTTGGACGCCAAAACAAAAAAAAACAAAAATAAAAAACCTGTGATCTTTTTGGCACAGAATTGAACAAAAACAAATAATTCTTTATGGTTTAACTATTCAAAACAAATGTACACATTTGGTAGCCTTTCTGTGCACACAGAATACAGTAAACATGCACTCTATGCTTTATACACAAGAACAGATTGTATAAATACACACATTTCCTAATGAGACTTCTCAGCAAATCTGAAACAAACTTGTGAGCACTACATCAGCTCTCTCCCAAACACTATTCCCCATGTGACGGCTGAAATTATGAGTTATGTGTGCAACTGATGACATGTGAATCATCAGAGACAAAAGTCCTGCCTGAGGCGAGACAGGAGAAGA
Source organism: Cynodonichthys magdalenae (assembly GCA_031762555.1). NCBI lineage: Eukaryota > Metazoa > Chordata > Actinopteri > Cyprinodontiformes > Rivulidae > Cynodonichthys > Cynodonichthys magdalenae. The sequence goes on from JARVJO010000305.1 coordinate 12,318,610, forward strand.
GAGGAGAGGAGCTAAAGACTCTCTCTACACATCCCTTTCTCTACATTGTAAATCTGCTGCGTTTTCTCAACCCACCCACAAAGATTCAAGGATGCATGAAGGACTTCTTCATACTTCTCTGTCTGCATCTTTTCCTCCACCTCTCTCTTCATCCTCTCGTTAAGTTTGCTGTAAATCAGATCGTGCCTCTTTGTAGCAACCTTGAACAGAGGAGGGGACGAAGGTGGAAAAAGAGGAGAAGAGTGGAAATGGGTTGCAGCGAAGTGTTTGGATGGTGTCGGCAGTGCGTGGCGGGATGATGGATTATCTTGAAATGAAATGTGAAGGAGTGCTTTAATTAAAATTCACGTGGAAACTTAATGAGATCGTTCAAATCTTTGGGGGTGGGGCTCTTTGTTAAAATTATAAACAATTAAAGTTTCATCTCGGTTCAAAACTACAGCATCATCTTATCTTTAAAAAACAGCAATTTTAGTTGAATGTCGAAAATAACATTAATTTAAAAAAGCGAGGTTTATTAGTATGTCTTAGGGATGCCTTTCAACTACTAATACTCAGTGGTGGTCACAGCCAGAGCCCTATAGAGAGAGAGTTGCGACACTCCCATTGACTTCTATAGAAAGAATGGAATGCGGAAGTC
>JARVJO010000305.1:12327802-12356370 GCA_031762555.1 Cynodonichthys magdalenae
CCTAATCATTCTAAGAAACTGAGCAACCCCCCCGCCCCCCCCCCCCACACACACACACACACACACACACACACACACACACGCACAACTCAACCCGACCTACCCATTCAGTTGTGCTTGTGTCTGAGACTGAAAACAGATAAAAATAGACAGGTCTAAAAATAACTTCCTGTGTGTCTTATTTGACAGATTTGTTTTTAGGACACTAATCTAAAAACAGCCAATAACTGATCAAACTTTGTGAGAAAGTGACATCACAGCTTTCAGGTCTCTGGAGAAGAGATCAAATCAAAGAAGATGTCTTTCTTGTATGCAATGAACATTTTATAGATTTGTATTAACTCTCAGGCTGTGTCGCTCAAACAGTATAATCCTACATAGTAAAGCTGTAACGTGCCCAAATCGTACCTATGTGTAGTGAATCTAAATTAATACTCCATTAAGTGCAAATACCTTAAATTCTATATTCTGTTAAACTTATAAAATAGTGTTCACTTCGACAGCTGTGAATCTTTTGAGACTGTTGTTCTATGACTAGCCTTTAGCTTGTCAGTCTGCTCAGAATTAAACTCTGTTTCTCCAAACTGAGGTCGTTCAAAGAGCTGTCTGTGAATATCAGGTAGGATATTGACTGTTTAAAACCTTTCCATAGAGCCCCCTTTCAAAATATCTGAACCACATAAACCAAACTATAACCAGACCAGTTGTGGCATGCCATCTTAAAACCAGTGCCATCATTACCAGACCTGGCCCACATGCAGTGAATAAACCACTTGCCATACCAGCAGTGCTAGCTTGAAACTAGATCTGGCCCACATCTGTGTGCTAGGTGGGTTTTAAACCAATAAAAATTGAGTTTACAAACCAGTAACCAAACTAGCTTCCTGCTAGCTAAAAATAAATCACCAAGTTTCAACAACCAGTAAAACATTTTTAAGCTTTTGAGATGGAGAATTCAGAAATAATAACTCAATATTGTTTCATGGGTCACAGTTTAGGGTAAAAAACTGGTTTGTTGCTATAAATAAATTATTTCCTGGTTTAAAGGTTAAAGCAAGCCTGCACTGATTAGTTTCTGCTTCAGGCTGAAACATTAAAATGAAGCCTGATGGTTGATATTTGCTGTTAGTTTATTTACTCATTGAGCAACATCTGCACCTGTGATGCTGGAGACTGAGGATTAACCCTTTCCTCCATGCAGCCATCTGTAGCGCTGTCTTCTTTCTAAGCCCTAAACAAACCGAACTGAACAAACCAGTCATACAAATCATGAAAAGTGACAAATGTGAACATTTTTTTTTTAATCAAAATGGATCCAGACATGCTGTTTCACTGAAAAATGAAAACAGGGATTATAATTCAGCTTAGAGTTTTCTGGATATTTTTGACTTTTTGATTTAGTGTCCAACAACATAATATGTGAAAAAAATAATAATTAATTTTTGCAAACAAATACAGCAATTTTCCTTCAATTGCAATTCTAAATTTATAAATGGCCTTCACTCATCCCTTTCTCTTCAGATAACTGCTGTAAATATTTAGATATAAAACAGAACTCTGTTTGTGTAACACTAACAATAAAATACCAATTTTAAACCTGGAACAAATATTTCAATAATGACTCATTGCCTTTGTTATTAAACCTGAAAAAAAAAATAGCTGAAGGAGATGCTTTCCAGTTAAAAACAAAGTTTTCAGCGCACCCTTGTGGGGAGAATAATGTATTCTTAAATAGAAACAGGTCATGTTGATATCTTTCCCTGTAATTTGTAGGTTGTTTATAACAACATCCTCGTCTTTAGTGATGCAACAAGCTGAGATGTGCTGACAGTGAGCCGTGCAAACCCACCACGCTTCAGACATGAGGAGTGAGCTTATCTGTGAATCATTTAAGCTGTTCATCAAACTCTAATTGATCACAAAATTATTGATGCTCTACTAATCGCTCAGAATCTAAACTGTTAAGTTCTTCCTCCAAACTGTGATTATTTTTAAAGCAGTTTGTATATAGGACAGTCTATTTCTTTTAAAGTAATGACCCATATAGCACCTGCACACATTTGAGGCCTACTCCTATATGTTTGCATATCATGTTTTTGTTTTGTAATAAACAATCCAAGCAGTGGGAGGAGAGGAGTAAAGATATACAAACTGATTTTTTTTTCTAGATTTCACCCACATCCATCATCAAACCAACATGAAATCACACACACAAAGGGAATGTATGTGAGTGTGTGCTTGTTTTTGTTACCTATTTAGGACCGTTTCTGGTATTAAATATTTAGTTCTTATGGATACCAAAGTCCGGTTCTAATATGGTGGAACTCCTTTGATGGGTTGAGGGGTTAGGTTTAGGACTCGGGTGTGAATTGCGTTTAGGTTAGGGTTAGCTGGTGGGGTAGATTTAGGGCAAGGGGTCAGGGTTGCTGAAACTACTGGGAATGAATGGAAGTCAACGAATGGTCCCGATAAGGCTATAAATACAAACTTGTGTGTGTGTGTGTGTGTGTGTGTACCTGCAGGGAGCCAGGACTGGCCTTCACCCTGGTGCTGAGCTCATCATGGGTGATCTGGCTGCGGTCTTCCCTGCTGTAGAGCAGGCGGAGGGGCACCGTGTCCTCCTTCCCCACGAACCTGCCCGCGTCACGGAGAGTCTTCAGGCTCGACAAGGCGTCTCCTGCACAGACAGTAAACACCATCACCTACCTCCTCTTCCTCGCTGCACAGATCAGGACTGATGGAAACACTTTCACAGTAAATATCCCCCACCAATACTACCTCCATCTGAGACGTGGATCGGTTTCATTTCCTTCCAGAACACAAAACACCTACAGTCTACGAGAAGGCTGATTTAGTGGGAATAAACACCACATGCAGGCCTGTTGTTTGGGATTTAACCTACGAAATAGATCCAGAGACGTTCAGAGAAAAGGGAGAAAAAAAATGTGTATTAGTTACCATTTAGGGCTTCGGGGCTGCTCTGAGCGACGTGCATCAGTCCACAGACGCACAAAAGGGAAATCCACCATCGCGGGCGCATCCTGAGCATTATCACTTCTTCTGTCAGTATCAAAAAAACAATGCGGTAGTCCAACAGCAGGCTCTCAGGGGGCTCTGCCTTCGCTAGGGGAGCTTAGAGCCGGGCTGGATCGTCTGGTTCGAGCGGTTCCGCTGGTGGTGGGTCATCTGGGTGCCTGCGAGACGAGTCTGAACGCCGAGCGCGTCTGAGCGGCTCACCGAGAACCCCCCACACCTCCCTCCCCCCGCCGCAGATCCAGGAGGAGGAGGCGCGGAGGGGAGGGGAGGAGAGGGAGGAGTGGGGGGACACCTCCTCAAAACACATTAATGTCCAGCGGCTCGCTGCAGGAACAGATCATGAATATAAGAAGCAGGATGGCGGAGAGAAACGTCTAAAAATGAGCTCAGCTTCAGGGTTAAAGAAGATCCGGTTCAGTTCTGCTCTTTGGTCCATCATCCAAAATACTGAGTCCACACCCCCATCCGAGAAAAAAAGAAAAAGACACACGAATGTTAACAGAAAAAATGTTTTTCATCACATTAAAGCTGCCAGGAAATGTAATTTATATGGTCTTCTTATATGTTTCTTTTATTTTGAAAGTCTCTTCTTGTCAACTCTACTGATTTTAATGTTTTTTGTTCAGATTTAAATCAGTGGGAACTTGTTCCAGAGGTTGTCATAAAATCTTCTAGTTACTGAAAACACGTTTATTATTCTGGAACCATATTTTATTAAGTAGTTTCAAAAAAATTTTAATTTGCCTGGTTGTTTAACTATTGATCCAGTGACACCAAGGCTATTCAACTGACGGCCTGCAGGCCACATTTGGCCTCCAACAAGCTCCCCACCCCATAAAAAATTTAATATAAAATAGATTTGATCAACTTTAAATTTATGAATCAAGGCTACCCAAATAAATTAAAACTTAAAAGATTATTATTATTTTTTTAAATAATGCATCTCTTCAGATAACACCCCCAGCATGCACCAATAAATTGGCCCAGATTTATCGGTGATTGTGATCAGCCGGTCTTACCTCTGCAAAGGTAAAATCAGGAACATTCACATTTTGCTCTCCTGTGAGAGAGGGCTGTTGTCCAATTAAAACAAGAGTATTGTTCTTTATGACACCTGGCAGTCAGTTAAAAAAATTAAAATCTGTATCGAACCTTTACATATTACTGTCTTTTGATGGATGGTCAGAAGTCATAAAGGCAAGGTAGAAAACAAATACTAATGTGCTTTTTATATTAATTATTTTAAGAAAGTCCAACCATGGGTCTCACTACAGTAACATTGCCACGAGTCATTAACGTTTGAGCCAGATGAGTTTTAAAAACTACAGATATTCTGTGAAAATGCAATGTCACACTGCTGTAAAATGTTATGTACACCCCTAAATACAAACTTAAACATAGATGAAGATAAAAAGAGCCAGATGAGGTCCAGTCCTTAAATTTATATACATTTTTCCCAAATGTCAACACAACACTTTATAAATCCAACAGAAAACATTGTCTGAGTGGTAAAACTTTGAGAAATGTTTTAAATTTCCAATTAATTTTCACAGCTTTAAAGCAGTTTTGTTAAAGATCAAAATGCCAAATAAATAGCAAGCATAAAAAAAAACAAAAAAACAAAATTCCATCTTGTGTTTGTTTTCATAGTTTTCAATGTGGCATAAAGGAAATTTTAAAGAATAAAAAAATGTTTATTCTTAAAAAAAAAAAAAAAAAAAAGCTTTAATAAAAAACAATGTAAAAATTCATGCTTTCTACAACCCATGTAGACATAAAGCTATAAATGTGTAGGGGTCACTTTTTACCTTGTACTGATATTTTTGTGCTTTAATTTTAATGAACATCACATTTAAGTATTTTAACCTAAACATAAATAAGACTAAAATAAAAACAACTTTTCATAAAAGCTCAAGTTTAGGTCATATTTTAAATTTAAAAAGGAGACAAGTCTGAGGATAGTGAGAGGAAGTTTTGCTGTTTTATTATTATTATTGAGCTGCCTCATTGCATTTTTAAAATGCATATTAGATTTGAACAAGTTAAACCAAATATAATTTTGGTTCATGGCTGAGAAAGTCCAGTTTTTCTATATTTTTAGTCTGTAAAGCCACAAAACTCAACATCTTGGTCTTCACTGGACTGAAAAAGCTCCTGGAGCTTCAGCAGAAAGTCAACAGGTGAATCACCCGATTCTGAACGTTCCACATTTGTGTCTATTTTCCGTCTTTTATGTTTATAAACTCTGACCCTCCTCTGAATTCTTCTGATCGAAGAGAAGTCTGTATAAAGGTTTTCTTCTTCCCTTTCAGAGACATTAGTTTCAGTCTGGGACTCATGAAGAACCTTGTCCTTTTTTGTATCTTCACATTTGAGTGTCGTTATGTTGAAACATCTTGGTGATGCTTCACTTCCTGTATTTGTACTTTGTAAGCAGGAGATGGAGCAGTTTGTGTCTTTCTGAGGTATTTGAGTCACATGGTCGACCTCACATCGCGTTTCCGACTTCACCTGAGGACTCTGAACCTGCTCAGCTTTTTCAGCACAAAAAGTCAAAGAGTTCTGTTTCCAGGGGAGAGATTTGTGCTTGGGTCTGTTTGAGTAAGTGTAGCAGTTCCACCGGTCTCTCTTTGAATGAAGCTGTGACGTAGAGCTGGGTGAGGGTTCATTTCTGACACTCCTCGAGTCCTTGAACTGAACAGCCCAATGTTCCTCCACTTTAACAGTCTCTGAGTGATCTGGACCTCCTCTGTGACTTACAGCAGTTCCTTCAGGTGGTTCAGGAACAAAAACAACAGAGGAAATGCTGCACTTTGGTCTGCTAAGAATAAAAAAAATATATATAGAAAATTAAAAAATAAGAAAATACTTTTGACTACATGGAAATAGTGGGGAAAAAAAAGTTACCTTTTCACATACGTTTTGATGGGGATGAAATTGAAGTGCAAAGTTGAAACCAGCTTGTCCACAACGGAGTATTCATCACTTTTAGAGAAAGCTTTGTGACATTCACTCTGTAGATGCTGAACAAAAATGACTCTGTTAAATAATTGATGATTACAGCTGTCTAAAGAAAACCACTGAGTGAACAATGTTCTTCACTCTGCAAGCATCTAAAAACGAGACAAAAAATCTTTTTGAACCTCCTGTCATTTATACACAGAGAACAAAGACACTTTACTGAACAACCTGAGACAAATTATCAGTGAGAAGTGTCGGCATAATTCATTAAAGAGAACCTCGACTAGCTGTAACATTAAACATTAATTGATAAAAATTTATTTCAACTGTAAAAAACAAGACTAAAAATACTGCAGACCATTTGGTTTTTTATAAATTTTAAATAATGTCACACAGACGGCGGTATTTTATTTACGCCGCAAAGATTTTGGGCAAGTTATGACATTTAGGCTTGTTTTATTTCCCTATTAGGTTTTACATTAGCTCCCAAGCTAATACGGTTATATAGCGATAGCTTGGGAGCTAACACAAAAGCTAACAGGCTAAGCTGAGGTTCTCCTTCCATGAAGCAGCTTTGTGGTTCTCTATTATTTTCATTTTCAGGCTGAGACATTCCTACATTCTCCTGTCTGTCAATGTGCTCTGGTTTCATTTACAAGAGTCGAATGTCAGATATTGTCCAAGATTAACGTTCAGCTCACAGCCTTGCACTGGAGCACCTAGTAAGCATCATCATTTACCTGGTATGCTTTGTTGTGTAATCTAGGCTTGGGCGGTATGATGGCATTTTGTTATTCCACAGTACTGAAATATGGTGACAGTATATATAAAATTTGTGAAGGTATTAGTCACGTGAGGTGACACGCCAAATGTCCCGGCAATTTCCACAAGGCTGCTCAGAAAACTGGGACAAACATTTGAGTCTCTTTCAGAAGATGCCACATAGAAAAAAAAATTATCAATGTGTAATTATAGCACTACATCAGCTCCTGAAACAGTGAGCCAGTGTAGTGCTGATCGTGACGGAGATCACCCAGGCCGCGGTACGTGGATTGCATTCAAATCTAAATTTTCTGTGATTTTTCTTTCCCCTACAGACAAAGCGCTGCTTTGCTGCACATGAGGAAAAAACTCCGGCAAATACCTACAAACTTTATTGGCACAGAGACTGGCTAAAGGATGCAGCAGCACAGATACAACCGTGGTAAGTGTCCGATTATTTTGAAACTTAAAACCCTAAAAAGACTTACATCATCATAATTTGATCCTCTCCTGCTGCTCCCAGACTGAGTGACAGACAGCGACAGAGCAGTGGAGTGTTTTCTCACACCTCTCTCTGGCTCTATATGCATGTAAATGTTCACCGTCCCCCCCCCCCCCCCTCCTCAATACTGTATACCACAGTATGAAAATCATCAATACTGCCCAACCCTAGTGTAAATAATATGGAGCTGTCCATGTGACAAAATATTTTTTTAATTTATAAAAACTAAAACGCCTACAGTACAGTCTTTGTTTACCAGTTAAAATAAATGTTTAATGTTACAACTAGTTGAGGTTCCCTTTAACCATCACAGCAGTTATATTTACTGTGTGGAACAATTTGCTTTTGCTTCTAGATAAGAACATAGAGGTTGCAGTTTGTCAACAGTGTATCAAAAATAAAGACAGAAACTGACGTTATGTAAGCTGAAAACATCAGAAAGCAAAACAGATTTAAGGCTTGACTGATACATAAAAACGTACCATTTTAAGGTTGTTGTATTTCATCGTGCAGCACTCACAGTAGCCGCCTCGTTTCTTGTCTCTGCTCTTCTTTAGACCTTGAACTTTCTCCTCATTGACTGAAGCTTTTAGCCTTCTGGTCCACCCACAAGGATTATCAAAACGAGATGAAAGACATTTGAGATTAGTACATTTTAGTCACTGTGTGCTCAGCCTGAACGATGACTTCTTCCTCATAAGAGAGAAAAAAATAAGCTTGTAATACAAGCAACAAGTTGAGGCTCATGCATTTAAAATATACCAACATTACAAACTTCATAAGCTAAAATGATGGCGAATACCTGTGACCCTGATGTTTGGACCCTGAAGGAACTTTATCCTCGAGACAGAAGGGACAACAGGGAGTAGCTGCTTTCAGGTTGAACTTGGGCATGTTTGACATTGTGAGGTAGATTGGACAATAGTGTCTGACAAGGGAAGAGACATTATTTAATGTCAACACATTTAGGACAGAAAACAAATCTCAGGTTCTTTTTGATCGACTTGTCTTTTACCTGCTTGAATCCTCAACCTTGACAAAGGGTTTACTGATTCGCCCTCCTGAAAAACAACAGAATCCTGATCATACACGGCTAAAAGCATTGGAGGCAATGAACATTTCAATTTAAAATAAAGGCTACATTAGTGTAAAAGCATTCCTTGTGCAAGATACTTGCCTTTTCGTTTCTGCCAGTGTTGCTTTGCTGATGACTCAGTTTTCACCTTTAAACATATTACAGAAAAATATCTGCAAAGTTAAACTTGTTAATGTCAAAGAAATCTGTGCAAACAAAACCCAATGTTTTTTTTAAACTTACACTTGTTTTGACAGCAGTAGTGGCCAAAACCTGGCTGTTAAATTGTTTCTTCTTCCTCTGAACGTATGCTAATACATCTGAAATTAATGCAAAGAAAAAGGTATTGAATATTAATCATTGTTTATGCATTGTGAATTTACACACAGAAAAAAAATCTAAAATAACAGCAATGTTACACAGTGGAACTAACCATCAATGTAGAGGATTTTAACACCCCACTCCAACGCTTTAGACAATATTCTGTCCATTTGTATCCTCCCCTAAAACAAACAAGTGAACATTAACACAAAGAATATTACAAGACATTAAAATCTTAAATAAAGCATCATTAGTGACAAGACAAACCTGCTCTTTCACTACTCTTTCCACCAATGACTGCCCTCGGCTCTTGACCAACTGTAAAACAGCAAGAGGAAAATAAAAACTATTAATAACAAAGAAACTAATATAAAATAGCAGGGATTGTTTGATCTGTTTGACATAAGAGATATAAATTATAAAAATAGATATTAATAACATTTATAAAATTACAAAAGATGTATAAATTTGAACCAACTGTGTCTGCTTGGTCTTGAGACCCGTTTCTGATGTTGTCCACCTGCTGTAGCCTGGAGTGAGGGTGAGGAGAACTCGGTCCTGAGTCAGGGCTGGGGACCAGAGAGTCTTGTCTGAAGCAGTTTGCATACTTTGCCTCCCGCTTGTTCGATACCAGGTACCTGATTTCCTTGCTGAAGAACTTCTCAACAGTCTAAATGTTATGAAAACAGAAAGAAGCGATAATAGGTCTATATTTGTTTTGTACAGATTTTGTAAAAGACACCAATTATTACAGCTGCGAAATTAAAAAAGTTCATGTGGAAACCACAAGATTAGATTTAAAACGTTAAAGTTATTAAAATATTTATAAACTAAAACTCTTTTTTTAAGTCATCAAAATTATGCATTTTAAATCTTTGAAACTAAGAACGATTCCCAGGAAAATAAAGTTAAATTGTACAAGATTAGATGAAAGTTGAAATATGAGAATAGTATTGTTTTCACTTTCTATTACTTTTTAAATTTTCCCCATGTGGTTAACCTCAGTAGTCCCATGTGTGATGAAGCAGAGTTGTATTCATAGGTTATGAGTCATCGTGATTAATCAATTCAGAATCTCATAAATTTAAATTGAATCAATTTAGGGAACTGGCCACAAAACCAAGCCCTATTATATACTTAAACAAAAATCTAGATTTTGATATGATGGAGTGTTATTGTGAGCAAAAAGTAAAATATGCCATCAGGTTTTGCTATGTGTTTTACACGCTGAAAACACAGACTGTACTTTTCTAAAATTTAAAGAAAAATGGGTGTGGAATCCAGTGTTTTTACTCACCCCTCCCAGTTCTTTGATATCTCTCTCCAAAGTTTCAGCTGTTCGATTAGATTGTAGGTCCAAGTAAAACACTTTGCCAGTGAAAGGTCTGACCCGTGCTGAGGACTGCTTTGACTGCCTTACGGTTGTCTTTTCACCCGTTTTTACACTTTTTCCTAAAGAAAAAAAAAATAAAAAATCATCAAAAAGACGTAAAAATGATGAGACAAGATTGATGGTGACTTTGCTCTAGCGAATACTAAATAACATTTTTGTTGAAGAATATGATTTTAAGAACAGAAATGCCTATTAGAGACAAAATAAAGCTTTTCTTTTCTTTCTTAGGAAAACAAATTTTACTTTTTTTTTCCTTTTGTTTTTAAACACAAGCCCTTTTATGTTTCGGGCCTAAATAAAAACGTATGGATGTGAACGTTAGTCAGTAATCTGCTACATAGATGCCATCAAATGTAACATTAAAGCTGACAAGAAAACACACAATCTGACTTTAACCTCATAATGAGAGGATTTAGCTCATATATTTGCCTTTGTTAAACTTTGCTGAGTTCCAGGCGTGCCTATCAAGATGGCTGCAAGAATACAACTCTCTTGTTGAAACGATGTTCAACCTCCTAAGACCCGAACTCTTGCATTCCAGTGCATTTTTGCTCACATATGTGTCGCTAGGTCTTAGTAGGTTAAACAAATAATCCATTAGATTAGATAGACTAGATTTAGTGATAAAATTAGCTTTTAAGAAAGCATGTTAGACAAAATTTTAACTAAAAATGTGCCCAGTAGGAAAGAAAAAGAGCAAAGAAATCCAAATAAAATTTGCTACATTAAGTAAAGTCAAACTGCAATAAATATTGTGGACTTTTAATCACTAAAATTAAAAATTTTATTTGTAGCCATGTTAGTACCCGAGTAAGAAAAACACTTTACATTGAAAGAACCCAAGTATGTCGTCACAGCCTAAATGAAATACGCTTAAACTTTCAATAAACTTTAAATATTATTTACCAACAAAGTTTTTGAAGGGTTAAAAAACGTATTTTGGACGTTCTATTTACAATCTGAAGGAAAAAGAAATTTAAAAAATTGTTATTTTGAATTATGCCTTTACAAAACAACAATAAAACCTTACCTTGCCAGTCGGGTCCTGTGTGTTTCTGGGAGAGTTTCGGTTTCATTTTATTTTATTCTCTTTTATCGAGAATAAAAAGGTCGTCTCGTCCTTCTATCCCATAAAGTCTTTGCCAGCTCACTCACTGTTTATAACAAAATGAAAGGTTATTTACAAACAAAACAAATGGTTACATGTGAAATGTGAGTTTAGCTGAACCGTTTCCTGTTTAATCAAACGACAGCCTCACTTCCTGAACAGATACACAAATATCCTCTATGTTTCCTTTAGTTCTTACACTAAACAAGAAGTTCCATTTTCGTCACCCGAAAGTCGTTCAAAACAACCAGTTTGACAGCATTTTTAATAATCCGTTGCAAATACAACTCCGTGACTGCTGTCTCTTTTTTCAACGGTCTATTCCCGCTTTTAAATCCAGTTTGGTGTCGTAGAGTCTGGGTTGCCATGTTTCCTTCTTTCTCGTATTCTCTAGTTTTTGTTTTTTAACATTAATAATCAACAAATATTTCATAATTATATAAAGTAAACGCTTTAATGTATTAAAAACACTTTATTTTAGTATTTTTAACAACATTTTGTTTTTGTTTCCCATTCATACCTTCAAACTTTGAGTTGTGCGCTCTAACACATCTCTTTTCTTACCTGGCAACAAAAGTTTAAAGTAAATGCAGTTTGATGTTCGATTTTACATTTTCTAAACAATAAAAAAATAATTAAAAAGTCTCAATTTACATACCGACTAGACAACAACGCTCTTATAATAGACATCTTAAAAATTATTAGATTGTAATTTTATTTATGTTGCATAAACGTAAATGAAAAATATAAAGAATGTGCTGAACTGAAATAATACGGTTGCGTAATCCGTGTATGTAACGTTGAGGTGTAAACAAGTTTGCTAGGCTGACTTTTGACCCCCCTCCGATCATACACGTGTTTGAGCAATGCTTTGTAGTTAGAGTTATTGCTGTACTCTCAGTAAACTAAAAAAATGGAATACGATGACCGTTATTTTGAATTACGTCGCTGACGGTGTGTTATTTTAGCAGGTATGTTAATTAAGCTAATTTAGTATTAGCTAACAACGTTAGCCACAGACAGAGATTAAGGTTTGTGTGACGTTCACTAGCATCGAAACAAAGCCCTGAATTGTACTATTTTGAAAACTGAAGTGTTATAGACGTGTTACCTGACCACTGTATTAAATGTCGTGATACATTTGTTGTTGTTTTAAGATAGCATGAGTGGTCAAAATTCTACTCATCCTGCCAGTGATGGCATTACTCCTCTGCAGCAGATGGTGGCTTCCTGCTCCGGAGCATTCCTCACATCCCTGCTCGGTGAGACACCCTGGATGCAGCCTGTAGAAACATCTCTACTAGCAGTTACTAGATTGTTTTAGTTTCCAAATGCTTTTATAGGCAGGTGTTTTAAGACCTCAAGGACATCCATTCCTGAGAGAATTGGCAACTATCCTAAATGTTTCTCATTTGTGAATAAACTTTTATTACTTTTGAAAACTCAGATATTTTGTGGAAATGTCATTATGACCTTTGCTTTAATGAGGTAATAGTTCATGTTTTTCCTGATTGATTTTTTCACTTGATCAGCTTTTCTTTAATTTTATGAACGCTGTTCATGTCAAAATGTTTATTTTTATCATTTTAAGAACAGATGATGCCTAGATAATTAATTATTATTTTATAATGTCAGGACAAATGGTGTACTTAAGTTTTTATTATCATGTTTAAAACACAGAAATATTTGATTAATAAGCCATCAATACTAGTACCTTTGTTCTTAACAGAAAAAAATACTGAAGTTCCATTTAAGAAAAAAATCAGTTAATGAACTGATCTTTTAAATCACGAGACTGATTTGTAGAATTAAGTTGCATCTTTATCATTTATTTGCATCACTTGAGATGCTGTTCAAGTTGTAAATTTTGCTTGAAAAAATTACATTTAGGGGACTGAATCAAAAATGTAACAGTTGTTGAGTAAACACTTTATTGCACACAAGTTCATGCTAAGCAATAGTTTGTTGTTTTTTCAGTCACACCTTTGGATGTCATAAAGATCCGACTGCAAGCACAGAAAAATCCTCTCTTCAAAGGTAAAATGAATGGCAGTTTAAACTGTGTTTGCACACTTCCATGTGTCCTAATAATGTAATATTTATACATTTACATGTATTTTCCCCTCATTGTCTTTCAGGCAAATATTTTCTCTACTCTAATGGACTTATGGACCACATATGTGTGTGTGAAAATGGCTGGTCCAGAGCCCGTGGTCACTTCAGTGGCACTTTTGTAAGATTTTCACACATGTATTTACCAATCTATAATAATCTTTTATTAAGGTTTAAAGATGGGGCAGATCAGTTTTCAATCATTTTTAAATTAAGTTATGAATTATAACTTCAAACTGCTTCAGCCGCCTTGACTCTGTCCTCATCTCTGCAGGATGCATTCTACAAAATAGTTCGCTGTGAGGGAATTAGGGCCTTATGGAGCGGACTGCCGCCAACACTGTGAGTTCAAAGTCTTCTGTCATTTTCAATCTATTTAGACTTTGTTGAATCACAAACAGCTTTGTTTTGGCTTATTTTTTGATATTAAGCAGACGTGGCAACTGGCAAGTTCAAATTGATCAAGTCTGTGGCTGATGTGCTCATTAATGCATGCTTAATGTGAACTACTGGGTGAGTCAAAAGCTGCAGGACACCCATTTATTTCAGAGAAAAATTTCCCTTTTTGTTTCTGAAATAAAAGGGTGTCCTGAGACTTTTGACTCACCCAGTATAACTAAAGGATGGACTTTTATGTTTCATTTGTACTTAAAAAACAGAAGAGTTCTAAGTTGAAAAAAAAGTCCAGCTGGAATTCCCCTCCAAAAGTCTAAATTATTCTTGGAAAGTCAGATTCCTGACCAATCCCGATCTCAAAATCCAAAATGGCTTCCCTACTGCATGAAAAATTGTAATAGCTGCAGAAATAAACTTTTTATTTTTGTTTCTGTTATGTCTGTATTTCAGTAATTCAGTCACACCCACAGTACGGTCCAAATATGTCCAATAACATGTTGCTACAGTGTTTGAGAAATTCATTATCTGCATATATCGTTGATGCTACTTAGCCTGGTCATTACTGATAAATACTGCATTAAATGAGTTAAATGAGACTGGTTTTTATGACTTGAAACTGGAACATGGTTAAGTCAGGTCTGACAAAAGCAAACATTTTTTAGAAGCTACCTCATCATCTCTAAATGGGGTCTTTACAATAATGTTGCCTCTCCTTGCGCTGTGTTTCCAGTGTGATGGCGGTGCCGGCCACTGTGATCTACTTCACGTGTTACGATCAGCTGTGTGCAGTCCTGAGGACGAGGATGGGCGAGCACGCCCAGGAGGCTCCACTCTTAGCAGGAGGTATAGCTCGAGGTGAGCTGATGAAAGTGCTGTGAGCTTTAGCAGCGCTTGTCGTTTGTTTGGATGGATTAGATCAGTGTAACAAAAAGACTTTGATCATCTTTTGACCTGGTAGTGAGAGAGCTTTCATTTTAGCCAAGTAAATTTGCAGATTTAATGTTTGGAATTTAATCCAACAGCGAGCTCCAGTATACTTGTTTGTCCTTTAGCCTCAACATAATGAAATATCCCACACTAGAGTTTATTAAAGTAAGGTGATAAATGGTCTCATTTACCTTTTTTAGGCCTACTATTACCGGTATTAACTATTTTTAATATCTTTTATTAAAATCATTTTCTAAACCAAAGAAAAAACTGCTTTTAGTGAAGGTTTTTATCTTTTAGTGTCATTTGTTTTTTTTATAATGTCCATCATGGCTTATCTGCAGCTTTAGTTTTTTATTTACCCGTTCTTGTTTCAGTGGGTTCGGCGACAGTGATCAGCCCCCTGGAGCTGATCCGCACCAAGCTGCAGTCTCAGAAGCAGTCGTACCGGGAGCTGACCAACTGCATCCGTTCTGCGGTGGAGGCCGAGGGCTGGCGGTCTCTCTGGAGGGGTTTGGGACCCACGCTGCTCCGAGACGTCCCCTTCTCAGCCATGTACTGGTACAACTACGAGAGGGGCAAGAGCTGGCTGTGTGAGCATTACAAGACCAGTAAGCCCACGTTCAGCATCACCTTCATGTCTGGAGCTCTGTCGGGTTCTGTGAGTGTCTCTGCTGCTGCTTCATTAGCATCCACCACTTAGATGAGTTCAAGGCTTGATAAAAATCGTAATAATTCTCAAATAAACCATCATCTGTTGTTTAATTCTGATTTTGTGGGTTTCAGATCGCAGCCATCGTTACTCTACCCTTTGATGTGGTCAAAACAAGAAGGCAGGTGGAGCTTGGGGAACTGCAAGCAAAGAATTGTAATTATTGCAGTTTTTTATTGCATATTTACACAAATGTTCAACAATTTTAATATTTTGACTATTTTAACTATGCAGGATTTGGTTGAGAAGATTTGATAAAATAAACTTAGCACAAATGGTAATGAAATTTGTGTTTGGTAGATTGTTTCTTTGTTGTAACAATGCTTCTTGGTAATAAATCGTATACTGTTGGAAAGCCTGTTAATTTCCTTTTTAAATGGTGCCACATTTGTAAGGAACATGCATTTGTGAGATGCGCAGTGAAGCTGAGTATGTGGGTTGTGCACATGAAAAATTTGCCAAATCTTCTCTGCCAAACAGTTTATTCTCCTGTTGTTATTGATGCTTTTTTTGCTTCTGGTACCTACAGCTGCTGCCAATCAGGTGCCCGCTATAAGATTTATTGCCGAGAAGCATTGTTAAATCAGGATAACTGTTGATGAGTCTGTTTTTGTTCCTTTGCTTTCTTTAAGGTGAAAATGAGCTGGTAAAGAGTTTCAGGATGAATCTAATCAGCATTGTTACAAATTTAAAACAGACAATCTTTAAGGTCTTTGTTTGGGAAGAACTCAACACACCTACTGATGTGTTGTCAAACAGGAAATGATTTAATCTCATGCGGTTGCAGCTGACTTTAACTTGAGCTGCACGTCCCCGGTACCAGGGGCAAAACTCCATTTCCTGTTTTCTATTACTTTTAACTTCTGTTAACTTAATATCTATCATTTAAACATAGACTGTTTCCACAGAAATGTCATCTTGGCTAAAAGCTCATAAAAATATTTCTACAGCCAAACAGTTAATTTGTGCAATTAAAAACCTAAGATTTCTTAATGTTTATTGATGGTACCAACATGGTCCATCCTGTGAAGAATGACAAAATGCTGAATTATTTCTCTGCTAAAACCTCTGTAACTTTGCTCTAGTTCACTTCAGCAGCATGAATCCTAGAACAGGTAATGTCCACATGTGGATTTATGGTTTCCAATAGTTTTTAGCCTGATTCAATATATTTTTAAAAAGGGTTATATAGTGTATAGTGCAATAAAACTGTCAGGCGAGGGGGGAAAAAGTCCTAAGTTATTTCAGTTTCATCCTCACTATCTCTGAAACAACAGCTGCTGCTTTGATATTTACATTTCTAATGAAATCTCCTGAATTTTAGCTTTATTCATTTCTATTTAGGTAGTGTTTGTAAATGCTGAGATACACTCAGTTACATTTTGGCACATTATTTCGAGCACAACTTTAAGGAAACCCGTTACAACTGAAGAGTCATAAACCAGTAAAGATGGATTTAAAGGTCATTGACGTCTTTTTTTCCTTTCAGTGCCGTGCAAGACGTCCTTATCTACCTTCAGCGTGATGAAAAAGATTGTGGCCCACGATGGCTTTCAGGGGCTGTTTGCAGGTGGAAACACATCTGATTAATTTTATTTATTTATTTATTTATTTATTTTTTCACAGTTTATTCGTGTAAATAATAGTTAATGAATGATATTTTTGTGTTCTCTGTCTGTCAGGTTTCTTCCCCAGGTTGATCAAAGTGGCGCCCGCCTGTGCCATCATGATCAGCTCGTATGAGTTTGGGAAAAGCTTTTTCCACAAACACAATCAGGAGAGGACACTGAGATCGCTGCAGTCCAGTAACACGTGACCGATTCACTACAACCACTTTATGTAGAGGAAAAAATTATGTTGCCAAAGTGAAACACAGAAGTAGTAGTGAAAAAACGATTTGATCATTTTCTTGTACAAAGATATTAAAGATAATCAAAATGTATGTAAATTACTTTACAATGTAGTATTTATAATTTATCCTGAAATTCTTTTTATCCATCTAAATGTTTCAAACAGATGTTTCACCGCCAGCAGATGGCAGCCAATGTTTTGTTTCTGCTGAATCTTCAGACGTTTCTTTGGATCATGTGCCTGATGTCCTCAAAATAGAGAAGCTAGATGATTTTTTTTTTTGTTCTTTGCATCACTCATGAAACATGTTGATCAACAGGGACACACCTGATTGTGTCAATGAAGCACTTCTGTAAACCCATAACTGCAATCCGTTTAACAAGGAAACTGATAATAAAACAAATATGTTCACAATATGTACTGAATATCTTTGTGAAGCACCACTCCAGCAGATCCTGTTGATTAAAAACTCGATATTCTAGCATCAAAGCAAGTTGAGTTTATTTAAAATGAATAAAAAGGCAAATAAATCTCCAAAATCCACTTTGCTGTGCGTTTGTGCAAAAGACTGCAGGAGGCAAATACTAAGGTCGAGGTATGCAGAATAGAAATTAATGTTTCGACACTTCCTGCTCGTAAAATATCTGCTGCTTGTATATTATTCCAGAGTCCCTAAAGCTCTATTAGTTGTACCTAAACATTAAAGTGAAACACTGCATCTTAATTATTAAAGGGAAACCAGAACTGCAGGGAGAGTTTTACCTGAGAACAAAACAATGTGATAAAACATTATTTACAGCTTTACAGAATAATCATTCTAGTGGAAAACAAATGACAGAATGGTTTTAATTAATGAAGCTGCCCATCAGCAATCCTCCAGACTGCAGCTCTGATCTAATCTGCAGTCAGTTTTTTTACACTATTCAAAAATCTTTGTATTACTGACATGTAAACATGCACAATTTAACTTGTTTTTTGGTTCTGTGGGGAGGTTATGACTAATCAATATCTTACCTGTTGCTGATAGCTTTTTGATCAACTTTAGTTTGAAAAAATAGAGTTTAAATGATGATTGACGAGCTAATGACTTGTCTGGCTGTATGACTTTAAGGCTGGGTGATATGGCTAAAAAATGTATGAGGATATAACGGTTTCATATTATTCAATATTACTAATTATTGATTAGGATTTGTTTTATTTTTATTTTCAATATTTGAAATAATGACCAGGAAAAAAAGGTTGATTAATTCTGCCAAACTGATGATGTGACTTTTCTTCTTTTATCCACAATTTCCTCTCAAGCTGTTGCACTCATTTCCTCTTTTCACTCCACTCACGTCTTTTTTTTTTTTAAAAGCAGTTGTGAGGAGCGGTGGTGAAACATGAAATTGTTACTCTGCATGTTACTCAACAGGTTGTCGTTAGCTTACCAAAGAGTGAGTGAGATAGTTGATGCCACTAACCTTGCTTAGCAGAGCCATGAGAGGTCAAGCTAAAACCTTTCCTATACATCCCCCAGAATGCAGTGCGGTTCTGGAACAAAGTTCAGTGGAATTATCAACATTCTGTTGAACATATTTTCTCCTGATATTGATCACGTGTCTATCGCAATATATATCGTTGTTGTTTTATCTCCCAGTCCTAGTACAAACTCAAACATTTCATAGTTTATGTGAACATTTTCTCTAAAACTTTTTATATCAGCATCAATTTTTTTTACTACAGAATTATTTAAAGTTAAAAGTCTTATTTGCAGTTTGTAGACTTGGCCTGGGTACGAGCCTTCGGAGCTTAGAGATAAGAAAAAACTGTAAAATAATGAAAGGATAAATATGAAAGAGCATTAGACTCATGCTACTCATCTTGCACGTTTCATGTTACGTATTTACATCAATAGGTTTTTGCAGCCTGGATCACTAGCAGGAAGAAAACTATATTTCAACCAGAATAAACTTAAATTTTTAAAAGAGTTTTTAAATTAGCTTTTATGTGAATCATTAAAAAAATCTTTGACTTTTAGATGACAGCAATCTATTTTGGTCTTAACTGTTTCTCCAAACTGGGGTCTCTACAAAGAGCTATCAACAGGTAAGATATTGTTGTTTGTAAGCTTTCCAGTGAACCCCACTTAAAAAAAATCAAAACTACCCTTTTTTTTGTAAGAGGAAGGAAATAGTGTAAACCTTTACAAACAAAACAAAATAATTTTCACACATATTGATGTGGTACATTTAGAGCTCTTCAGTGTCAGCTGTGACATCACTCAGTCTGATGAAGCTGCTCCAGCGTGCTACACGACTCACCGCCGCCTCGTCAGGCTCTGGGCTCCACATTCAGGACGGATCAGAGAAAAATCAGCTTTACAAACGGGAGGAGAAAGTTCCTGGATTGTTTGTAGCTCCTCGTCTATGAAGGAGTGATGCCTGGACTGCTGATCTCCGTCGCAGGACTGGCTAAACACTCGCTGGACTTCAGGCTGGCCAGAGACTTGTAGCTGGTCACTGAGGTCAGGGAGCCACACAGACCCCTGAGTGACGGGGTTTCCTCCTTACCTGAAAGACAACGCACACGTGATTATTGTCCAGGTGTAAGACGAAGGTCCTCTTAGTTTTATTTGTAAGATGAGGCGTGCCTTGGTGAGGCCACTGCGTGCTGGCCGGCCTGGAGTCCAGGGTCAACATGTTTGACGGTCCGAGAGACGTCTGAGAGAGGCTCATGTCAGCAGACAGCTGCTCCAAACTCTGGAAACTCTTCCTGCACGAAGACGACAGAAACAGGCGAGACTCAAGCTGCTTAAGTTTTCTGCTACACTTGAAGGAACCAACCTGCAGTCAGCAAACAGTACTGCACAAAAGTTTAGAGTCGCCCCTCATTTTTATTTTTTTTGCTCCTAAACAACCTGGCTTTCATGTGATCTTTAAACTGGTCATCAGTGGTGGGCACAGTTCTGCTAATCTGCTAATAGTGAAACTAGCTTCTCATTTAAAGGATTAGCTTTTTTGCTAACTTTGAAATCCGTTAGCGGACTGGTTCGTTTCTGATAAATTAGGTTCTGTTCATTTTAAATCCACAAAAAAGTGTTAAATTTCTATTTTTATGTCATTTACACTGAATTAGATAAAAACAACCCCCTCTTCCAAGCAGTGCTGGAGATGTCAGGCACTGTGTGAAGCATGTAGCATCTTTAGCTAAACTTCAAATTAAGCACGTATATATTTACCAATATTTAGGTAACAAAAAAATTGTGTATAGTCTTGAGCTGGAATGAGATAAAGACGTGTGACACAGTCTGAGTAAACATCTGCTAAATTCAAGAGATGATGTCTACAGATTTTGTTTTTTTTATTATTATGCACTCATTGTGATTTTTAGTAGTGGGCATGTAGTTATATTCAAATATTCATCATTTGAACAGTAGCTGAAGATGCAGAAAGTATAACATCTGAATGGTTGGCAGCACTCTGGATTGTAAACTAAATATTTCATTACATGTGTAACGACAATAAAACGTGAGACGATACGATAACGGGCTGAGCAGGAAAAAACAACAGAGCTGCACTGAGTGAAATAAATGTGAGTATATCATACAAACTGTTTGAATAATAACAAAAATAAAATCAACCTACTCCTCCCACTGCACCGTGCTCTTCCTGTACAGCAGCGTATCCAAGGCAACAGCGTTGCTGTCCAGAGCAGCTGGAGACGGCCACTGATTGGTCAGATGGGCAGTTAACTCCTTTCTGGACCTCAGATCATTGTTTTTCAGCACGGTCCTGAAAATAAAAGAGAATTACAGAGTTTATCACCAACTAAAACCTTCTGAGATAAAAAAGAAAAAGCTCCAAGATGAAAGGCTGAATAAGATATTTTAGTTGATTTGATGAAAAAAACTCTGGCAGCTTTTTATTCTATATCCTGATGTACCACCTTTTAATCAAGCAAAATGTAATTTTCATTCCACTAAAGGTCAATAATCCTAATAATAATCATACTTCACAGTGATTACATCAAGCTTTTGTTAAATCTAAAATAAAGCTCAGGTGCACAAATGTCAGTGATTTGGGGGATTTAAAGATATTTAAGTGATTTAAAATTCAACAGGAGTAATTCCGACCATCTGTACATAATGGCAGCAAATGTGACATGAAGCTGAAGGAATTCTTATTTTCTGTCAGTGTGTGAATTATAATGTGTGAGATGTGACTGTAAGACAATGGTGTCAGACATCCTGATGGCTGTAAAAGAGCCAGTTGTACTTAACTTTAACGTTTCGCCACGTTCCTCGTCTCACCGCTAATAAACAATAACTGAGCTCTACGTGGTATTACCTGTTTAGAAACAGCGTTTTAATACGTCCTCTTATAAACACTGAAAGGTACTACGTGTACAACTAACTAAATGTGAAATAAATGAAACAGAAACACTATTAAAAGTAAAGCAAGAGAGTTTTACTCACTGTTATGTTGTGGTGAGTAGCTGCCATCTAGAATTCTGAACTTTCCCAATTTCCCACAGGGAAATCCCACTGGAGGGTTTAAATTTACAACTTGTAACTGGGAAAGTCCCACTCCTCAGTATAACTTGGCCATAGTAAAAAAAGCCAGCAAAAATCCACCTAGTGGTGGGATACCATCATTTCACTGGGAAAATAATCAACTGGGAATTGTAGATTGTGGTCAACGCTGGCTTTAGAGGAACATTCGCTTATTTTAAGACATTAAAACATCTTTGAAGGTCTCGCTGGCCACATAAACAGACAAGCTGGGCAACATTTGGCTCACTGGCCCTGATTTTGACACATGATGTATGTTTGCAAGTTAACAGACTATAAAAATATCTACATCCCACCAGGAGAGATTAAATTCAAATTTTCTGCACTCCTAGAGACTCCAAATGCACATCAAAATGTATTTAATGGCTAAAAAAGTGGTCTTCCCATTATATGTCTCTTTTACAAGTTCAGCATCACTTCCACACATCGTGACAGAAATCCTTCTGACACATTGTGAGCTGAGAGACTTTTCACAATGATTCACTCACTGATGACATACGCACACCACTGATGGATGCTTTCTTGTTGGTTCGAACGACACACAAAAAAACAAACACTCTGCACCTTCCGAACTTCTTGCTGTGTCCTGAAAGTCAAACTCACAGTTCGCATGCTTCAAAACTCAAGACTCACAGCTGGTTCTGTAGTTCCAGGATGATGTACTCGAGCTGTTGTTTCTCCAGCGTGTGGGAGAGGTGGGCGTCTGCTAGGCTCTGCTGAAGGGCTTTGTTGTGAGAAACAGCCTTCGACAGCTGGGCTTCTCGTAGACGGACGAGCTCTTCCAGGTAACCCTGATGTCAAGGAAACACACAGACACTCAAACGCTCCTGTTTGTTCAATCCCACAAAGGTGTTGCTGAATAAATATGCATTTGATTTTTTTCATCATAGATTAATAGATGCAAGAAACAGCACACATCACAGGAGTTATTTTCTTCTGGCATTTCCCAGCTCCTAATTATCATAAAGGCTTTAAACAAAAATGGCATCCCTGCCTCGTCACCACTGGATCACACACCTTCTGCTCCAGAGCCATGCGATACTTCTGCTCAAAGCGTTTGCACTTGCTGACCAGGTTGCTCTGCTCGGTGAAGATGGAAGCGGCCGTGGCCGTTTTCTCAGGCGTGCTGCTCTCGCTTCCGCTGCTTCCCAGAGTCCTCATCTCCTCCTCGTCGCTGCTGATACTGTCTGTGCTGCACGGGGTGAGCCAAACGTGTTCCCCATTATTAGCATGCATCCTGCACACATTTCTGACCCAAAAACTCCCAGACAAGGAGCTTGCCATTTTAAATACATAAACCAGTAGATGCAACTTATATCCAGGACTAGATTAATAATAGGAAACTAGTGCAAGTGGCTGAACTGGAGACAGTTTGTTTATATCTACAGTTTGGTCATACTGCACAACATATTATATTTAAAAAAAATTTAATAATTTATATTCTTATTAGTTGTTTATTTTTTGGAGATAGGGGGTAACATAAAGAAATGGAATTCAGCTTTGAGCGCATGTACCTCTGGGTGAACTTCAGGTAAGGTGTGTAATCGATTACAGCAGGGCAGCTGCCATCCAGAACTTCCCCTTTCAGACAGAAGCTGAAGATTAAAAAAGCAAACTTATTAAAACAAAGTCTCTCCTTCATTGTCTTTCCTACAGAGCCTGTCCTGTGACATTAAATAAAATGTATGTGTGGCCACGAGATAATCACTGCAGTCATTTCCATGCAGAGACTTTATTCAAATATTGTGGTATCGACACTGAGTAATAGACATCCGTTTGTGGCAACGATCAACACAACTTGCCATGTTCAATAAAATAAACATCATTTTAAGTGGTTTATTGAACCTCATCCTTTGTTCCATAACAAAATACAACTAATGGCACCAATTTATTTTTAAAATATTGAAAAATCAGGAGAAAAACTCCAGAAGACAAGCCCACAAAATGATGCTGAAAAGCAAAATCCAAATACTCCTGTAAACATTTGCAATCTGCTTCGAATAGTAAGTTGCAGAATTAAAGATATGTTAAAGATTTAAAATAATTTACCAAATGCACAAACAAAAAAATAGCAAAGCTTTAGTTAGAAAAAGAAGCTGCTGTTTCTTCCATTCAATACATCTGAATAAAGTCAACAATCTCCTGCAGCATCTTTAAATTTCTCAGCTTTCTTCCTCTCTAAATGAATCCCACCAGGACAACATGACTGACAGTGGATAAGTACCTGAAGTCGATGGTGTTGAGTCCAATGAGCGTGTCAGCCAACAGTCCCGCCTCCTCTCCCAGCATGATGGCTCCCTCCTCATAAAACCTCCTGCGAACAAACACAGATAATTGGAATTAATTTGATTTAATTTAGGCAGGAGCTGTGCTGCAGGAAGATGCGTATGTGTGCTGCTGTTTGAGGTCACTGCGTTTCTGGTCATACAATAAACACCTGCTGCTTTTGAAGTCCTTCAGTGCGAATGAGATGTACTCAGACAGTCGTTTCTCCATCAGGACCACTCTGATCCACGCCCTTCCCTGCACAGAAAACATTGCTTTAATACTCTTTGTCTCAGTGACTGCAGGACATTTTATATTATTTTAAGACAATATTTAAATTAAAAATCCTTTACAAACTGTTGTGAAAACATCAACACAACATCTCTTGTGTTTGCTGCAGCTCTTTCTTTTCTCTCCCTGCTGTGATGGAAAATTTAATTGGATCTTAGGATGTTAGAGAGCCGCACCTTTGCTCTCGACGATCGCACATTTTCCATGCTCTCGATGCTTCGGATGCAGTTATGAGGTACTTTACTGCAGGCGGCCTTTATGTAATCCCAGAAACTGCGGGGACTCTCGTAGCCAAACCAGGTTGTGTGACCTGAGAGAAGAAGACAGAGAAACAGACACGTCCACCTTCTTTACCAACTCCATACTTAAGTACAAAAGTTTTAAACTTTTGTTCTGATGCAGTGGTAGAGCAGGCAACTAGAGACCAGAAAGTCACAGGTTAGGTGTCCATGAGCAAGACACTATTCCCTTACTCAGGCATAGACAACGTAAATGATGGAAGGGACCACAACTTATTGTTGACACTTCCAGAGGGCCACATAATGCTGCACACTTACTAAAATGTAATAAAACTGCCATTTTAAAAATGTTTTTATATACGGAAGAGGATTAGGGCCACTTAAAAAATAAAATAAGAATTCTGACATTAATCTCAGAATTCTGACTTTTTTCTCAGAATTCTGACATTAATCTCAGAATTCTAAGACTAATCTCAGAATTCTGAGATTAAAGTCAGAATTCTTATTTTATTTTTTAAGTGGCCCTAATCCTCTTCCGTATGTATAAGTTGTACTCTTGTTTAATAAATATAATTACAAAATGTTTGAAGCGAGCTGAAGTGCAACAGCATAAGACATCTTGAGTGAAGACTCCTGTGTTGTTGTGGGTCTGGTGAAAAGTAGCTGTTGTTTATGTACTTGTGACTTCAGTAAACTTCTCATATTTAGCTTTGTGCAACATGTTGTAGTGGTGACTTGTATTAAAATCCTTCCTGGCAGACAGCGTCTCTAAGCAAACTAAACACATAGGTTTGCCCTGAAAATCTGTAAACAAATAGTGTACCTCCCAAAAAACATAAAAAAAATATGAAGACTGGACGGAAGCCACATGTGGGTTGGATGTGGCCCGCGGGCCGCCAGTTGCCCATTACCTGCCCTAACTGCCCATTGGGTGTTTATATACAGTAGCTGCCTGCTGCTCCACTTGGGTGTATCTCATGTGTGCTGGGTCAAATGCAGAGCACAAATGGGAACTTGCATTGATGACGATACATAGAACATTACATAAAAATCCCAACATTTAACAACTAACTCTACATATCCTAAAGATCAAACAAACTAAATAATAATCTTCTGCTCTAGTAACCCTGTTCATAAGTTTATAGGTTTTTATGATCAGCTGCACATCTTAAGGTTTTAGCAGCACGTTGATGGGAGGAGGTGACCCACCTTTGAGTCGATGACTGAGGATGTGCTCCAGGATGGAAACAAAGTTAGTGAACTCTGGAAATGAGTCGTCTATCGTCTCGAAGCAGGAGCGGTCCAGCAGGGTCTTCACAGAGAACCTGAACAGAAACACAAAACAAAACAAGTTTACCATCGATTGTCAGACCTAAAATTTAAAGGGGCGACTTTACCGGTTTTACATGCAAAACATAGCAACGTTAAAGCAATTTTCTTCAAACCAGAAAAGGCTTGATGACCACTGGATAGCACACTTTTCGGTCTAATTTAAAACATCATAAAAGCAAAAACATGATGTTGCACATGATGATTTAAAATTCTATCTTACAAAAAATCTTTCTTATGCTCTCAGGAAGTTTGTTCATCCTTTTTTAAGGCAGTAAAGCCATCATTTCTGTAATAATTCAGGCCATATGAACAAAAAAACAGTAAACTTTATTTTAATTTGTTAAGATTCAAGCACAACTGATATATATATAAACTTTTTTCAAGTAATGTACATTTAATCAAAACCTCATACAGACAAGCATAAAGGAGAATCAGTCATTACCAAACCCACATACACCCATCATCAATTTAAAGCATCAACTTCCAGAACGAACCACAACAGCATTTACGATTAATCTCCTGTGATAAAATCAGCCACAGTGACAGAAACACACAAACCAACTCTCTTATCTGATTTTAGCTAATCACACGGGAAGAAAAGCTGAGAACTGTTTTAGTGTTTGTTCCTTTTTTTTTTTAATATTGGCAAAGCGTGTGCAGACCTGAATGTTAAATAATCTAACTTTATATCTGTCGCTCTGGCTCTTGCTCCTCCTTGTTGCTTAGCAGCGGGACAGTTGAAGGGCTGCGGGCTTCCTGAAGAAGAGCTGATAAAGTTCATGTTTATTCACTCTCAGATCTGGGGTGCCAACTGTAAAACACAATGTTAAAAAAACTCAACAAAACATTTTCATTATTTAGCTCACTTTCTGAAGTAAAATCATAGTTAAAAGGTTTTCCACTAACATTTTATTATCTAGCTCACTGTTCTTAAATTTAGCTAATTTATACTAAATGTTAAATTGAAATGCTAAATGTTATGTCTAAATGCTAAACCCTAAATATAAAAATGAAATTTTAAATGTTGCAGTTAAATTATAAAGCTTACATTTAAGAATTTTGAAATGGAACACAGCCTTTGCTATTAGTGCTTGAACTTTGTTATGTCATCATCCTGAGACAAAAGCAAATGCTAACGCTGCTAACACCGCTGAAGATGGCATTTAAAATCTAAATTCTAAAAAAAAACAACATGGATGATAGCTGAGGTTTGACAGTTTGAAGTGCAGCTCAGACCCCGACCGCAACTGCAAGTTTGACGTTATGAAAAGGAGCATTAGCAGCATTAGCATTGTCATTAGCATTAGCTAACAATGCTAATGCTAATAATGCTAATGTCTCAGGATGATGACATCACAACTAAAAGCTGCACATCAACAACACAGGCTGCATTCCATTCTGAAATACCTAAATGTAAACTTTATCATTTAGCTGCAACCGTTAGATTTACACATTTAAATTTAAGATTTAACGTTTGGACATACTGTAACATTTAACACTTAAATGTAACTTTTAGTAAAAATTGGTAAAATGTAAGAACAGTGGGCTAAATAACAAAATGTTATTGGAAATTTTTTAACCAGGATTTTACACTCAGAAAGTGAGCTAAAAGATGAAAATGCGTTAGTGACAGCTTTTAACATTTTTTTTTTTACACTTGGCACCTCATATTCAGTCACCTTGAAAAAAACAACTCACAAATTGGTTTTAGTCAGATGCCAGCTCATCTCTCCACAGTTAAACCAAATGTTTAAATTTTAACTTTTCACATGGATTTATGAAAGACTCTAAATTTCTCTAACAGAGCTTTCCTTTAACCATTATATCCTTGAGATAACTGAAAGCAAATAATCAATCCTTTCATTGATTTTCACTCATGTTTTCACTCAAAGTCTATTCAAGTCAAACTCCTGACTGTGTTTTGCTGAAGCGTCTGACATCAGCAGTGACTGAACTGTTTTCTGAATCTCAGTGTTGTGTTTTATGAATGAGAGAACAGATTTAATTCAATTGAACTGAAATCTGAAAGGAGGCATTTTAGAAACAACTAACTGTAAAGACACAGGTGGCAATAAGAAGATGAATTAAACTTTGTTGTAACTGTTTTTTTTAATCCAATATAAGTCAAAATTTCTGTCTGTAGATGTCCATGTTTGTTGTTGTTTTTCTTTCAGCTACTTCTTTCTTCAAAGATTATAGTTTCCTAATTCTCGTGTAAACCAGTCTATTTAAAAAGGGACAGTTGTTTTACAGTAAATGTGTCAAACAGGCCAAGTTTAGCCTGACATGTAATTTATATGGCCCGCGAAAGCTGCATATATACTAATGTCCTAAAATAAGTGCATGCTGCCTTAAAGCCAGCATTGACGATGAACTACATTTCCCATAATGCATGTTGATTATTTTACCCACTGTTGAGGAAAAATAACTTATTTCCTAGGTCCCAAATTCTTCTCAGGCCAAGAGTCAGTGACCTCTTTTCTCCAACCAAAATGTCACCATGACTTAACTGTTTATCCTCTGTTTTCTCTCAGACAAGTGTTTCATGATTAGGGGATCTTAGAAGTAGGAATGTGCGATATGGCAAAAAATTCATATCACGGTATATATTATGATGGGTGGCGGTAGCGATATATATCACGATATAAAACTTATGAT
This sequence comes from Cynodonichthys magdalenae, assembly GCA_031762555.1. Classification (NCBI taxonomy): domain Eukaryota; kingdom Metazoa; phylum Chordata; class Actinopteri; order Cyprinodontiformes; family Rivulidae; genus Cynodonichthys; species Cynodonichthys magdalenae. Next base: position 12,356,296 of record JARVJO010000305.1, read on the forward strand.
AGAAAATAAATAAATCACATACTAATTGAGTGGAATATATAAATATGTACGAATGTGTTAAAAAATTTAGACCTT
>JARVJO010000305.1:12361603-12379963 GCA_031762555.1 Cynodonichthys magdalenae
CTCCATGTACAGGTTTGCAACAATAGGGGAAACTGGGGAGCCCATAGCACACCCATGTTTCTGCCTATAATATTGCCTCCCATATGTGAAGTAGGTTGACTCCAGGCACAGTTTCAGTAGTTGGCACAGTTGTTCTGTGGAAAGAGTGTTTCTGCTGCTGAGAGTGGTGTCTGATTTTAATCTTACACAGACCACATCCACCGCCTCATCATCAGTAACGCACGTAAAGAGTGATGTCACATCACTCTTTATGTGGTTCATGTTGATGACACCTGGGTTAAAATTAAATCCCAGGAAGCCCAACAGCCTCATCAACAGGAATGCATGTAAAGAGTTTTTACGTGCATTCCTGTTGATTTAATTTTAACATGATTCATTTTGATGATACCTGGGTTAAAATTAAATCAACAGGAACTTCCTGGGATTTAATTTTAACCCAGGTGTCATCAACATGAACCACGTAAAGAGTGATGTGACATCATTCTTTACGTGCGTTACTGATGATGAGGCGGTGGATGTGGTCTGTGTAAGATTAAAATCAGACACCACTCTCAGCAGCTGAAACACTCTTTCCACAGAACAACTGTGCCAACTACTGAAACTGTAGAGGAGAGACGAAAATGTTTCATTAAAGAAGAAACCATCCAGAGGACCTACTTATTTTTTCCTTTTGATTTTTTTACCTGGATTACTGAGATGCATCAGGACATAAATTAGACAGTTTTTAAAGACCTTTTAACTTTAAAAAATATGTTGTTTTGTTCAAATCTTGTTGCAGAACACAGACATTTTCCACAATATCCTCACTGAAGTTAAGTATGTGAGAGATTTTTGATTTGACTTTACAACTAGTCAGATTTGAAAGAATAAGTTAAATATACAGAGAAATTTAGTTTTCTGCTGATGTGATACAACAGATGTTGGTTTTATGCTTTCTAAAGCCCACACTATTATTCAAATAAAGAAAACTATTAAAAGCAGTGAACATCTACATTACTTATTAAATCACGTGGCTGTGTTGTAGTTTTATAGACTTTATGTAACACTGGCAGGTAAGACTCCTCCCTTCAGGTCTCAGAACAACCTGTGGCACAGAAAAGAAAAAAATGGTTTGTATTTAAAAGGTTTTTGTTTTATCCTTCTTAAAACTTCACTGTCTTGTTTGTGTAAAATTTCACAGTGGCAAATATTTAATAAACTTTTTTAAACTATATTGATTTGGAAGTTTTTAATTAGGAGGAAAAGGTGACAACAATCATGAATCACTGGTTTTATTTGAACTCTTTAGAAGTTAAAGGTTTAGACACGTCTACAAGTGTCTTAACCTCTTGTATTATTATTATTATTTTAGATTTTATGTTTGGCTTCATAGTTTCACAGTTTGGATTATTTAGGTTCATCTTCTAGCTCCAAACTCACCTGTTTTTTAGTAATCAGCACACCTGTCTTTACTCAGTAGGCTAATCACCCATGCCACTAAAAAAGTCTTGCCTTTCCCCCCTCTTTGTGTTCATCCTTCAATAATTTGTGATTGTTAGACCATTACCACAATCTAAGGTATAAATGTGATTTGATGTTAGTTGGTAATATTAACTGCTTTGCAAATTAGTATAAAATAAAAAAACTGGGATAACTACATTTTAAGTCATTCTATAATTCAAGGGGTTTTACAATAAATCATATGGAAATATTTACTTAACAAGAAACAGAAATACGTGATATGAAAAATAAAGTCACTTCGTAGAATTATCATCTGAGTTTGTTATTTAAATAAACAGGAACACAGAAATTAGCACAGAGCTATCAGGCTGTCTGTCAAGATTTGCGCTAATAGGCAGTTTTAATGGCTAACTATTTATGCTGTTTCAGCTGTTTCCTGTACTTGGTCAAGATAAAATGGTTATAATTACAGTAGATGTTGTCCTGGCAAAAAACATTCCTGAAAAAGACCACAAGCTGATGTCAGTAGAATATCTTATACTGACCCAGATCAAAAAGTATTTGTCCATGACGATCCCATTTGTTCTCTGGTGGTTTGTCCTGACCTCCACTAAACTGCAACGGTTAATTTTATATATAAAAAAAAGATTTGACCAAACCAATTAAGACCTTTTGAATTTTGGAGCCCTTTCTTGTTTTGTGATCATCACCACATCAAAATGTACGGGGCACCAATAAAATAAAATAATAAAAATGTTCAGGAACACATTTTCATCACTATTTAGCTCTCAGAGTGTAAAAACCCAGTTAAAAAACTTCCACTAACATTTTAATGTTATTTAGCTCACTGTTCTTACATGGTGCAGCTAAATGAAAAAGTTTATATTAAGGAACTTTGAAATGAAACAAAGCCTTTGCAGTTGGTGCGCAGCTTTTGTTGTGATGTCATAATCCAGCAACAAAAGCTAACCACGCTAACGCTGCTGAAGGTGGAATTTAAAATGTAAACTCAATATGTGTTCAATTAAAAACAGTAACTGTGATCCGGCAGTTTGAAGTGCTGCTCGGACATCATCTGCATCTGTAAGTTTGATGTCTTTTTAGCAGGATGATGACATCATAACAAAAGCCACACATGGCAAAGGCTGTATTCTATTCCAAAATACTTAAATGTAAACTTTAACATTTAGCCACAACATTTACATTAACATTTTACATTTAGATTTAGGATTTACCATTTAGACAAATTGAACATTTAGGCCTAATAAAAAATACCAAAATGTAAGAACAGTGAGTTAAATAATAAATGTTAGTGGATTTTTTTAAAATAGGATTTTATAATTAGAAAGTGAGCTAAATGATGAAAATGTTTCTAATATTTGAAAATATTTAACATTTTATTTCCCACTTGGTGCTCCACACATGCTTACTAAGTTTTTATGTAAAATGGGACAAAGTTTTAAATGTTTGCATCATCTGAACACAGGTGTGTGGAAATTTGTTGGAGATTATTTTAAAAGTATTACACTGATATTGTTAAAAATTAAACAGGTTTAATCTGTCGGGGTGTTTTTAAAGAAACAATTATTTTAACACCTGCAGCTTTAAACCTCCAGCCCCGAAAATGATCGATTATTTCCCATGAAGCCTCGCTGGTCCAACGTGAAGAGGCTAAAAAAAACGCGAATAAATGAAAAGCAGGGTTTGCGTTATTTCCATTTGAGGACCGTCCTGACAGAAAACAGAACACGTGAGGAGGGCGGAAAGAGAGGAAGAGGAGGGGAGTAGAGGTGAAGATCATGTAATCATCAGAGGGACAGAGAGAAGGAAGGACGGCGGCTGGAAGACCGGGCAGCTCCTGAGGTTTCAACACTTTTTATCATTTAATCATCACATTAATAATATTTGTGATTTTTTTGCTTGTTTGTTTAAACCCAAATTGAGTCGATTAACCGTGAACCCGCGGCTGTTCTTAGACGGTTCGCAGAGTCTTTGGGAAATGTAAATGTTTCTGCTGAGTTGTTTGGATTCAGACATAAACCCACAGTCTTCTTCCTCTGACAGGACGGGACTCAGACATGGAGAAGAACAAGGAGATGGAAGTGGCTTCAGCCACACACGAACAGAATGGAAATTTAAGGTAAATAACATTTGAAACACACACACACACACACACACACACACACATATTTATTCATTAAAGAAATAAATTTGAAGTTTTCCACAGTTGACTCATAATTATAAACATTCGCCATCATAGAGGGGCCAACCCTAAAAGTATTTGTTTCCCCCCAATAGACCCCTTTGTCCAACAGTTTTATCTTTCTGAATCTCATTTTTTTTGGCTTGGTGTCAATTTTTAAATTCCCTATAGCTTTTTAGTGTTAGAACCTCAAACATAATTGTTTTAATTACTAGGACTTAAAAATGGAAATATGTGTTTTGTTTAAAACATTTCTGAAGACACCACTGAAATATGTATTTTGTCTCAGCTGTGTTGAGTATTGTTCATAATGCTGTGACACTGTCAGGACTAAACTATAGGTTTCAAATCTTGTTGGCATTTTAAAAATGATTCTGTGTTTTAAGTTTAAAACCATTTACTTTGAATTATTCAGTGTAACTACTCAAAAATGTACATAAACTTTGAAATAGCTGAACAAATCTTAGGTAAATGTACAGTATATTATGTTCTAAATAAATGTTAGAAAATATCTTAATTATAAGTAGACATATAAAACAAAATAAATATGATTTTCATTCTTCTTGGCTCAGTATGTTTACATGGCACAACCAGAAAGTGACATGCAATATAACTGTACCCAACTGATTACCTCACACATGTCTCTAAAGCTGAAAGTTGAAGACACAATTAACTTTAACTAAATTAACATTAACAGAGATGAAATGAAATATTTGCGTTCGTGATAAAACTTTTGAATGTTCAGACTGGAGAGACCGGTTACGGTCAGATTCCTCACATTCAAAGAGGATACTTAGAGTCATGTATTCAACAGAAAACCATAAATCATAGATGTTGTATATACAAGTTATTTGTCCTTTTTTGCCATGACTTTGCTAGTTCCTGGTATTTTAATCAATAACCAATAGATTTTAATAAATAAGTTTGTCAGATGACGTTAGACAAAGACTCAGTGTAGTGATCAGTTGTTTAAAATGCAGTGTTGGGATCCATGTACTGTGGACCTGATCTTGATGAGCAGAGACTGTTCTAGCCTGAACGGTGATCTGGGCGACAGAGGGGATCCATCTAATCAGTACACCTACAATATGAGGAGAAACTCACATTTAAGCAGGCCCAGCCTGTGGCATAGGCAGAATAGGCAAATACTAAGGGTGCTGTGCATTTAGAGGGCGACACAAATGGGGGACAAAAATAGTTTCATAACTTTTTATCAGGTTATAGTCGATTTAGTCTGTAGAATAATCACTGGTTACTCAGGTTTATGAAGCTAACTTGTTCTGTGGGTTTCTCAGCTGCTCTGTGATGAAAGTATCATATGATGCAGTCAGGACTAACTACTGGTGCTCAGTGTGTGAATAGAAAACAATATGAGGATAAGGGAAGCTTTAGTTCTGATGTCAGATAAAGTTCAGGTTAAAGTCTGGTTTTCAGCATTCTTCAATTTATAAAATTTACAAGATTTTACAGAATGTAGTGAAATGCTTATCGAATAGCTGGAAAATGCATAGTTTTGAGTAGATCTTTTACAAACGTTTCTGGTGGAGTATACCCCCTGGACCCCCTAGAACTGCTTCAGTCCACAGCTTCTGGTTAACATGAACAGGTGTTCTCATTTCTGTCAGCAAATGTTTGCAGGTATGACGTAAACTTCTGGTATTCTGATTCAAATTAATTGTTTGCTTAAATGTTTTGATTAGACAACCTGGTTTCTAAAGATAACAAAAATAATATCAAAGACAAGTATTTAATTTGGTATGTGAATGTTTGTAAATTGGCAGTGAGATTTAGAAAATTGCTCAAGAGTCACCACCACGTAAATCAAGAGGCACCACCTGAAATCTGGCCTTGGGCACCAAATTGGCTAGTGCTGACCCTGTATTTAAATACCACAATCTGGCAAACAAGTTTCTTCAATAAAACTTGACTATAGTAACAGTTGGATTGTGGATATCTAATATATGAGCTTCAACTCGGATCCAGATGATGATTATGTGTTTATTTTTATTTATTTTATGTTTGCAGTGGATGTAGTGGGTGAGATCAGACTAGAACTGCCACTCCTGATTTTTTTCATATGTAAAGCATCTTTTTACAAAACAAAAGTGGTGCAAATGTTTATGTAATATGCTTTGTGCAAAACTTTCTTTAGTGGGAATGAGATGGTTGAAGAAAGCACGGATAAGAAGAAAAAGAAGAAGGAAAAGGTGCAGAAAGAGCCCATGGTCGGTCCCGTCACAGTGGTAAGCTACAGTCTGTTATAATTTGGTCTAATTATGTTTCTGAAACAACTTCTTTTAAAAAAACTTTTTATAAGTTTTCTGCAGTTTAGATGTATTTGAATGAAAATAAGGAAATCTGTGTTTTCACAAAGTAAAGCAATGGGGTGAAGAGTTATTTTAATGTTGAAAACTGTAAAAAGTGTGTTCTTACCAGGGTAACAGAAGTGTGTTCCTGGTTTTTGTTACATTTTTAGGACATTTTATGGTATAGATGCCTACCTTGTCAGGACCAAAGTCTGGTCCTAATGTGGTGGAACATTAGGGTTTTTGGTTTAGGTTTAGGGTAAGGGGCAGGGTTAGTCTACAGAAATGACTGTTGTTGCTGTTTATTTATTTAAGACGGGACAGTGCACATAACAGAATATGACAGAATTAGCCTAGAATTAGGCTAGTTTTCATCTGTAGTCCCTCAACAACTGCAAGTCAATACACAGTCCTAATAAGGATAGAAACTTGTGTGTTTGAAAAGTACAGTAAGAAGGGAAATGGGGAGATCGGATGGGAGTGCAGCACATCCTCCTGTTGTTTCGGCTGAGCTCCACCGGCGCCCCTGCTGTTAGGAGAGAATATCCTCTTACTGTTCTTTGTCTCATGACTTCACCTAGACTTAAATTTTTTTTTGTCTTTTATTCTGATTTTAGTTCAGGTTTGCAGACAGGTGCGACATTCTAATGCTTATTTTGGGGACTGTGATGGCCATGGCCAACGGGGTCGTGCTTCCTCTCATGTGCATCGTCTTTGGCGAAATGACGGACAGTCTTGTAAATAGTTCCATGCCAGTCACGGACAACCCTGGTGAGTTTTAGGATTATATGGCCTGAGCAAAATGTCAAACAACTAAAAGTAATTATCCAAAGCAGATGTTCAACTATTTTAAACTTTGTGTTTTCAGAACTCGCATATAAAAACATGTCCATCAAGTTGGAAAAGGAAATGACTACGTAAGATTTTACAAGATCAGCATAACACCAGTTGGCATTTTTGGGAGGAACTATCTAAACTCCTGTCTCTTTATTTTATTGCAGTTATGCCATATATTACTCCATTATGGGAGCTGTTGTGCTGGTTGCAGCCTACCTGCAGGTGTCCCTCTGGACGCTGGCCGCGGGACGGCAGGTGAAACGCATCCGCACCTTGTTTTTCCACAGAATCATGCAGCAGGACATCGGCTGGTTCGATGTCAACGAGACAGGAGAGCTCAACACACGTCTCACAGAGTGGGTAACAAAGACCTCACGCTCTCATTTTACATCAGAGTTGACACAAATGACCTTCTTGCTGTGCTTTGAGAATTACTTCTGGATCCTGATGTTTTGTTTTTTTTGCAGTGACGTCTACAAGATCCAAGAGGGCATTGGTGACAAGGTGGGGATGCTGATCCAAAGTTTCAGCTCCTTTATTACCGCCTTTATCATCGGCTTCACCAGAGGCTGGAAACTCACTCTCGTCATCCTGGCTGTGAGTCCTGCCCTGGGAATCTCAGCAGCTCTTTTCAGTAAGGTAAAGTTTGTTGCTCCCTTACCCTCTCTCTCTCGCCAATACACATTTTTGAGTTTAAGGACGGAAATTATGATAAATTATTTATTAATTATATTGCAGACTGGTCAGATTAGGGGCATTCAATCCGAATTAATCAATCTGGGTGTTTAAACCACTTATTTTTGACACATAATAGACACATTAGTGTTGTATTTTATTCATCTGTCTTTACAGATTTCTTTATTTATTTTCATTATTGTTTGCAACAGATTCAATCCTCTGTTCAGCCTGTAGTAATAATGATAAACACATTAGTTATTCTGTCTTCCTTTTCCCCCCAGAGTCTTCCCATAAGAGATTCTCATATTTCTAACCAAGGAAAGCTTTGATGTCATCGATTGTTTAGCAGCAGCTACAATCCCGTTTTTAAAAACCACCATTATTTTTTGTTTTCTTTTTAAAACCTAATGAGCAGCTTGAATAGAAATCTTGATTAAAGAAAGCAGCGATCCTTGAAGATATGCGTATCGCCCACCGCACGCAGGTCATCTGGCATGTGTGTGTTGGGGATGACTTTCAGCTACTACCACACCAAATTTGAGCCTAATAGCTGTAAAATTAAATTGCCACCATTCATGTTTTGAGATGGTCAATTTAAACTGTGGCAACCATCTTTTCTTAGTTTCTCTTCTCATTTGAACAGGTGCTGGCAAGCTTCACTTCCAAAGAGCAGAGTGCGTACGCCAAGGCCGGTGCTGTGGCCGAGGAGGTGCTGTCCTCCATCAGGACTGTGTACGCCTTCAGTGGGCAACAAAAAGAAATCAAGAGGTGCATACATGGCAGCAAAACAGACATTATTATTGTGAATTTGTTTCAGGCTCGCTTCAAGACAGTCTGTCTTGAAAGACAAAATATATATATATTTCTTCTTAAAATGAAACATCTCTTCAGATCAGATAAATGTCAGCAGTAAGAGGTTGTAACAAAATAAAACCCATTTTCTGCAAATATAATCCCTCCATTTGTTGCAGTGTTTGTTTTCAATGCAATCTAATTTCAGTAAAACATGACTTTTTGTATCTGGTTGTGTTGCACAAAAGATATCACAAGAACTTGGAGGACGCAAAGAAAATGGGAATAAAGAAGGCAATGTCTGCTAACATCGCCATGGGCTTCATGTTCCTGATGATCTACCTGTCCTACGCTTTGGCCTTCTGGTACGGCAGTACGCTCATCCTGAGTGATGAGTACACTATCGGATCCGTACTCACTGTAAGTACACACATTATGTACCAATTCTTTTTTCTTTTTAAGTTGGAAAAACCATTTGGTGAAGCTAATAACGGCACATTTGCTTGAAGGTGTTCTTTGTTGTGATCATTGGAGTGTTTGCAATGGGCCAGACTTCTCCCAACATCCAGACATTCGCCAGCGCCCGCGGAGCTGCGTACAAAGTGTACAACATCATCGATCACGTAAGAATTATAACAGATTCAACTCAAACCACACATTGTTTTAAATCTTAGTTTCTCTGGACATTTGTCAGTTTGTATCACCGATCACGCTGTACGCTCCGTAGAGCTGCTTTCATGCAGTCAAGCACTCAAATAACCTAATGCTACGGAATTTTCTCTAATTGGATCACCTGCTGCTTAAATAAAAAAACAGAAAACAGCAGGTAATTTGGACCACTGCTGCACAGCTGTTTAGTGTGAATGAATATAACTTTTTTTGTGAAAGTAAATCTAACTCTTTCCTTTGGCTTATGTAGAAAAGTTTGTTTTACAGATTACATGTTAGACTCATTATGTCAACATAAAAACTCGTAAAGAAAAGTGCATTTTACAGACTGCTGTTGAATAATAAATCTGCATGTGAACACTTAAGCATCAAACGTGAGATTTGCAGCATCAGATCTGTTTCTCAGGATTTGTTTAGTAACTAACGGACGTCGTTTCATTGTGGCTAATTCTAAAAAACACACGTGTATTTATTGTACGTCTTCCTCTTGTCTCGTTTCTTGAGCACAAAGTTGTTTAATCAGAATGTTTTGTCTCTAGTAAAACAGATCTCAACTCATAACAAAAAACTTCTGAGCTTCAATGCAAGATGGAAAATAATAGGGGTGTGTGTGTGTGTGTGTGTCTATGTGTTTTTGTTGCCCGGTGGGGACAATTTTTGACCATTTTCCTGGTACACACAGCCTTGTGAGGACCCACTGTTCTTTATGGGGACAAAAGCCCGGTCCCCAATGAGGAAAATACCATTGATGAGTCAGGGGTTTGGTTTAGAACTAAGGTGGGAATTGAGTTTAGACTAGGTTCAGGGTCAGGTATCAGGTAATGGGGAGGTTGGGTTTAGGGGATGGAGTCAGGATAAGGCTATAGAAATGACTGGCAAATGAAAGAATGTCAATGCAACGTCTATGAAAATAGAATAACAAAAATGCGTGCGTGTGTATGGCTGGAGCATCAAGAAAGGTTGTGAAAACACAAAAAATTGTGTAAATAAACATTGGTCCGGTTAAACTCACTCACCCTAACCTGGAAAGCAAACAGCCTTCCTCTCATTGTCTGAGGTTTTTTTATAGAAGAATCACAGTCTTGATCTTATTTCAGAGAAACTCCAAACCAGAACAGACTTTGTTTTCTCCACAGAACCCGAGCATCGACAGCTTTTCAGACACCGGCTTCAAGCCTGACTTCATCAAAGGGAACATACAGTTCCAAAACATCCACTTCACCTACCCCTCGAGACCTGATGTCCAAGTATGTTCCCAACCAAACTCTAAAAAAAAGCTGAAGTTCTTACAGTGATGCAGGTGTTTTTAAATGGTCTCATCTCCAACATCTTTGTGCCATTTGTAGATATTAGATGACATGAGTTTAAGTGTGACAAATGGACAGACCATGGCGTTGGTCGGCAGCAGTGGTTGTGGTAAAAGCACCACGATCCAGTTGCTGCAAAGGTTTTATGATCCCCAGGAAGGATCTGTGAGTTTGACTACATTCATACAATCAACTGTTCAGTTACAGTGAGCTAAAGCAAAGATGGTAAAGGTTTACAGAACTGGGTCTGTCGGTAGGTGTCCATCGACGGTCACGACATCCGCAGCCTCAACGTCCGCTACCTGAGAGAAATGATCGGCGTTGTGAGCCAGGAGCCGATCCTCTTCGCCACTACCATCGCCGAGAACATCAGATACGGCCGGCCCAACGTGACGCAGGCTGAGATCGAACAAGCTACCAAGGAAGCCAATGCTTATGACTTCATTATGAACCTTCCCGATGTGCGACAGCTTTTTTAGCCATGTTTTCTACACTCGTGAATATCATGTTCCAATTTTTGGCTAACAGAAGGTTTTTGTTGAGCAGAAGTTTGAAACGCTAGTTGGTGACCGAGGAACTCAGATGAGCGGAGGGCAAAAACAGAGGATTGCCATTGCTCGAGCTTTAGTCCGCAACCCCAAAATCCTGTTGTTGGACGAAGCCACATCTGCCCTAGATGCTGAGAGTGAGACCATTGTACAAGCTGCTCTCGATAAGGTACAGGTGTAAAAAATTTAGTCAAGATAGATTAAGTTTGTTTTTTGTCAGAGAAACTAGAAAAGTGACTTAAAATGGCAACTTTTTAAATTTTAGACCTGAAATATTCTCTACTAACAAATAAATCCAAATGTTTTGTGCACCTATTGAGTTTGTTTAGCTTCTGATCATTTTTTTTTTTTTTTTTTTTTTTTTTTTGTTTTTAGCTCCTCCTGCTAACAAGATCTAGTTCAAAGTTCAGTTCACACAAAATTAAATCTGAACTATAATATTCAGAGTTGATCATTTTAAATTTCATGCATAACATAGTTTTTTTGTTTTAGTTGCCAGAAACAAAAAAAAATTTTCATATTGTGACTATAAAGCAACCAACTAAAGCCATATCCTAACTGCTGCCCATTTTCAGGGATTGTTAGAAGTAGAAATAGACATTTTTCATTTAAAAAAACATTTTAACTTTAAATAGTGTATCAATTTGTTTTCTGCACAGGTCCAACAAGGCCGTACCACACTAATTGTGGCCCACCGCCTCTCAACCATCAGAAACGCTGACGTCATTGCGGGCTTCCAGAATGGTAAAATTGTAGAGCAGGGGACTCACAGCGAGCTGATGGACAAACAAGGAGTCTACCACACACTGGTCACCATGCAGGTAAGGTGCACACGTTTACACACCGGGTGGTCCGAGCAGATCTCAGGGTCCTTCAGAACGGTCGTTCCTCTCTTTGCCGCAGACCTTTCAGAAGACAAAGGAAGGGGAGGAGGACGAGTACGAGACGATCGCAGAGGAGAAAAGCCCCACGTCCAACTCCCTGTCTAAGGCTTCGCTCTTCAAGAGGCAATCTACAAGAGACTCCTCCTTCTCTGCCTCAGCTAGAGACAAAGAGGACAAGGAATTGTCAAAGAATGATGAGGACAAAACAGAAGAGGTGAACTAGTTCTCAGACATAAGTTAGGATAGGTAAAAATAAAATAAGGAATAAGTTATGTTGTCCAGTTTATTGGTGGGCGTGGTTTGGCTAATCAGCTAATAGCAGAACTGATTTTTCATTAACTTTAAAAAACCATTAGAGGACCAATTAGCTTCAGCTTAACTGTGTTTTGCCAACTTTAGACCTGCTAACACCTAAATAACAAACTAACATGCACAGGTTTTGTCAGTTCCTCCAGTCTTCAGCTGGAAGGAGATGAACACGTGTGACGCAGACTGAGTTAGTGAAGCTAACTTTTTGGTTAGCTGTGTCCACCACTGGCCAACTGAGTCCAATGGACCATTTCATAATTATGTAGTTACTGGTGGAGCTGAACTCTTCCAGGTCACAGGTCAAGAGAAAACGCTGAGGTTGCTATGGAAACATCTTTTGAACTGTGCAAATTCAACCTTGCAACATTTTCCTGAAAACGTGAGCTTAGCTCACTTTGCACATGTGCATTTGTAACAATGTTTAACTACAAAATGGTCTATTTTTGCTGGATTTTTGTAATTTTTTTTTCTTTTCAAATGGGGCTTATTCTTTTCATCTTTGCAGGATGAGGATGTTCCCATGGTGTCGTTCCTTCAAGTGCTGCGTCTCAACGGTTCTGAGTGGCCTCTGATGGTCCTGGGGTTGTTTTGTGCCATCATAAATGGAGGCATACAACCTCTGTTCGCTGTCCTCTTCTCAAAGATCATTACAGTAGGTCACTTCTAGCGCCTCAGAGGTCATTTACATAGCGTCTGTCATAGCAGTTGTGGAAACTTGCTAAAGAAAACTGCTTGTTTTTATCTCCTCCCAGGTGTTTGCTAACACGGATGACAGTGTCGTCAAAGAACGAGCTAACTTCTTCTCCCTCATGTTTGTCGCTATCGGAGTAGTGTGCTTTTTCACCATGTTTCTACAGGTAGGCACAATTTAGGTTTCCTTCGCAAACCTCGGTAACGTGCAAGCTACGCTACATCCACTGTAAACAAACTCCTCGAAAGCCTTCACGGGTCTCATCACAAGCTGCTCACCAGAGATCTTGGTGTCATTTTTCTCTTCCATGGCTTTATGTTACACAGGGTTGTGTTACAGCTCTGAACTTCACTCATTTAACAATAGATTAGAGTGTCAGTGTTAATTCATGAGACAGAGGTGTCGACCGTGTTCCTATCTGAGGATGTCTTTTATCTTTTAACAGGGATTCTGTTTCGGTAGATCTGGAGAAATTCTCACCTTGAAACTGAGGCTTGGAGCATTTAAGTCCATGATGAGGCAGGTGTGTACACATGTGAAGGTTTAAAAAAAAAAGTTATTTTGTGGAAATGTTGTGGTTTCTTTTTTAAATAACACCAAACATTACAGGGCAATCAGAAGGTTGTGCACCGCAGATATGTAACCATGGTGGGTTTAGTCATTCGGACTTTTACCAATCCGCTGATGTAAAACCTAAATCACTCAGTGTTGAACTTCACAGAGAACAAGGTTGTTGCTTTTAAAAAATATGTCTGTGCTGTATTTCCTACGCTTCACCTAGCACTTTGATGACATGTTTTAGTTCTTTTGTTCTCTCAAGATAAGAACATTGCCTCAGTTATGTTAACTAAAATGTGAAAAAATAAATATTTAAGATTGTAAAATGTGTGATTAAGTAAAATGTACATTTTAGAGGGTCAGCGGTATAGTTAAAAACAGGAAGGTAGGAAGTGAAAGAGAGAAACTTGTACGTGACATTTCTGTTGAAAAAAGCCTGAGGTCACCATGTTTCTCTGCGGTGCACCACAATTTTTTTTTTTTTTGTAGATTTTTCTAGCTTTCAGTTACTCTGCAATCTAATCTAATAAACTGTAGATGTAACTGTGCTCAAAAGTTTCAAAACCACAAACACGACTCACTAAAACCGATGTTATGGAAGAAATCAAGACATTTTATTGAATACCTGTACATGGTTTTCTTAATAGTGTTTGCGATATTGGCAAAAAAATGAATCCTGATTAATTGTGGCATTTAGCCGACAACGATTAATAGATAACAGTTGTCATGTTTTTGACTCTAAATTAGTTACCTTTAGTTTGACTGAAGTATAAATTTAGAACAAACTTCTTCATTTTAACAGGTTAATATAATCAGTGTTGCCACTCATAATGCGGAGTGGCAGCAGATCTTTAGTAACGCAATATGCCGCAAGCTCACATGCAAACATGATGGTGAGAGTAGTTGCATACTAATTGCAAAGCAGCAAATATTAACTATGAACAGTTTTTCTGACTATTTATACACAAGATATGATTTTGCACAACCACATTTCTTAATGCTATGAGTTCATTACGTTTGTCTACAGTGAGACAAGTTCCTGTAAAAGAAGTGCTTCTAATTTATTTGTATAAATAAGGAGGTGCAGCGCAGCAGTTTTGTGATTTATTAGATGCAATCATTGTAATGAAAATCTGAACACTCGCACTTAATTCCTAGCATTCTAATTAATTTGTAAGAATGACCTTATTCTGGGTTTTGAGAGTATAAGATGAGCTTTTTTGTCCAAAAGCAATTTGTCTATTTTATTTATGTTTGACTATTAAAAACTTTATCTTTTATGTATGTATTTATTTATTTTTTTGTAGGATCTTGGATGGTTTGACAACCCCAAAAACAGTGTTGGAGCTCTCACTACCAGACTGGCTACAGACGCAGCCCAAGTTCAAGGAGTGAGTCTCAGAAGCAACAATAATTTTTTATAAAAAAAAAAAATAATAAAAAAAAGACCAAACTTAGACCTCCGTGTCTCCTTTGGTTCTAATTTTCACTACCCGTTCAGGCCTCAGGAGTACGTTTGGCCACGTTCGCCCAGAACTTTGCCAACCTGGGCACCGGTGTGATTCTGGCCTTTGTGTACGGCTGGGAGCTGACCCTTCTCATCCTGGCCGTGGTGCCCGTCATCGCGCTGGCCGGAGCCGTGCAGATGAAAATGCTCACCGGACACGCAACCGAAGACAAGAAGGAGTTGGAAAAGGCTGGAAAGGTAGGGGCTGCGACTCTGAGAGCGAGGATGAACTCTGGGATCAGATGTAATGTTTGAATTGTTTGTCTGTACAGATTGCCACAGAGGCCATCGAGAACATCCGTACCGTTGCTTCTCTCACCAGAGAACCAAAATTTGAGTCTTTGTATCAGGAGAACCTCATCGTTCCATATAAGTATGTATATTAATCAAATGTACCGGGCAGATCGTTTTAGGAGAACCCTTCATGACGTTAACTTTTAACACATCTGTGCAGGAACTCCAAGAAAAAGGCCCATGTGTACGGTTTTACCTTCTCCTTCTCTCAGGCCATGATCTACTTTGCCTACGCCGCATGTTTCCGCTTTGGAGTTTGGCTCATTATTGAAGGAAGGATGAATGTCGAGGAGGTGTTCCTGTGAGTAATCCCTTAACTTTCAGTTAAGATTAGATTTTACGTGTGAGGCAGGCCGAACATTCGTGCCCAGAGGACTTGGTTTGTTTTATTTATTTTTTTAATGGCTGGTAATCATTACACCTCTTTGTGTGTGGATTCAGTGGACACACATGCACATGTTGGGATTATGCAATAATCCAGCAGTTTATTGGTGGGAAAGATGTTTGCCCTTCATTTATATTCCCCCGGTTATCGAAGTCCAAAGTTCAGCGCACTGTAAAGCAGCAAATAAACCTGCAAACATTAACTCGTCCCCTCGGTGTTCAAACAAAGGCTTTCATAGAAACGCAGTTTGTCAGGGGAGTTTTGAGGAAATTAATTTTTTTAAGAGACACATTGGGCATTATAAACAAACATTACAAAGGAACTCTTTTTGACATTGTGAAATGTTTTTTTTTAAATATGAAACACAAACTCGGTTCAGGGAGTTTTTCAGCATTTAGTCTTCATACTTCTGTTTCATTAAAAAAAAAAAAGAGGGAGTGAAATATGTGACAATTTGAGTCAATATAATGGTTAAATTATTTATTTTTTGTGATGCCTTTTAGCTCATGAGTGTAAAGAGCTTCTAGATTATCTCTGGGATGTACCCAACTTTATCACAAGTACAGATAATCTGTTTTACTGTTTTTCACATTCTCTTCATGTTCACATCGTTACATACTGTCCTTCAGATTTTGCCCTGTACCCTCAGATTTTCTTATTTTCAAACCACTTTTAACTCTTTTACTAGTTTTTTTTGCCTAGTTGTCTTCAGTTTTCATGTCTTTGCACTATATTTTGAGTATATTTGTTAAACGTCACCCAGTTTGCTTCAGAGAAACAGTTTGTCTCTGTACTTGTACGTTGTGGGTTGACAGTAAACCTTTTATTATACAGTGTATATCATATAAATACACGTCAGGCAGGTGTGTTATAAAACTGTAACGCTTCAGTGATTCTTGACAGTGACAGATGAAGCTAATACGTATTTACCGTCCCCTCCCAGTGTGATCTCAGCCGTTCTGTTTGGCGCCATGGCGCTCGGAGAAGCCAACTCCTTCGCTCCAAACTACGCCAAGGCCAAACTGTCCGCTTCCCACCTCATCATGTTGTTGAATAAAGAGCCTGCGATTGACAATATGTCCCAGGAGGGACAGTCGCCGGTAAAAAACTCAAACCCACACACGTCTATGAAAGAGTCCCACATAAACTTGCGATAACTTATCACCACTCCGTTTGATCTCTTTGTTGCCTTCAAGGACAAATTTGACGGTAACGTGAGCTTCGAGAACGTGAAGTTCAACTACCCGTCACGCCCCGATGTGCCCATCCTGCAAGGCCTGAAGCTGAAGGTGAAGAAGGGGGAGACTCTGGCTCTGGTGGGGAGCAGCGGCTGTGGGAAGAGCACCACCATCCAGCTGCTGGAGAGGTTCTACGACCCCAGAGAAGGCAGAGTGGTATGGAGACAAACGCACACCGACACAAGCAGCTGCCTTTGCTGGCGGATGTGTTTATTGCAGCCACACTGATAGGATGGTAGGAGGTCAATGTACGAACATGTTCTCTGCTCTACATGTCTGTAAAATCTTTTTATTTAGTTCAATGTGAGAGTTGAAGAACATAAAACTACTATCTCCATCCTGGTGTTATCACAAGTTGCTAATTTAAAGCTTTCTGTGTGTCTCGACTTGATAAAGAATGAATCTAATCAACAATAAATAATTTTTGTACTTTTAATTTACAGCATAAATAACTCGTAACTATAATTTACTATCAATAAGTGAGAAAACGTTACAAAACTATTGAACCAAGCTTTAGTTTCTCATTTCTATGGACAAAAAGTTACTTTTACTTTGAGATTCAACAAACAAATTAGATTCTTCTAATCATAAATTAATATAATCAAATATATTCAATTCGTTTTAATGAATAACCATCAGTTTTTAAATAAATCATAACTCAGAGTCTAAAAATTAGGTTACAACAAAACAGAAATGAGAAGAAATTTACTTCTGGTTCTGTACTTTATGGATTCAATCTACTAACAACAACAAATTAATCTATAGTAAGTATATTTTTACATCAGAGCAGCACCCACAAAAAAACTAGTCTGGTAAAAATCTAAAATAAAGAAAAAGAGTAATGTGTTTTTTTTTTTTTTTTTTTATCTCCAAATGTGGCTTTTTTATGGGACGATAACTGAGGAAAAACAGCATTATTTATGCATAACTTGGATTTGGATGTTTGAGTTTATGGATTTATAAAAAGGCAGTAATGTGTCTCATGATGCACACTGAAGTTCCAGGTTTACACAAAGCTTTATAAGGGTGGACCAACATCTCCAACTTCTGCCGCTTATCTGTAATCAGGTCGTAGAGGCAACATGTCCAGCAGAGAAAACCAGACATTTCTCTCCTCTGTAGGGTTGGGTTATATTGATCTCTTTCATATTTTAAGGTTGTGTTTTTCTGTTTTTTTTTTCCCTTGTGAAACCTGCAACCCAACTGTTATCTGGTTTTGGGGGAAATGCTGCATTCAGCCGTCAGAAATGAAATAACACGTCTACAGGAGATAAATGATAAGGGTTGTGGGGTAAAATAGCTACTTCTCATCTGCAGGTGATGGACAATGTGGACATCAAGCAGCTCAACATCAACTGGCTCAGATCTCAGATCGGCATTGTGTCTCAGGAGCCGGTGCTGTTCGACTGCACTCTGGCCGAAAACATCGCCTACGGAGACAACAGCCACGTTGTGACCATGGAGGAGATCCAGGCAGCTGCTAAAGCGGCCAACATTCACAACTTCATTGATCAGCTGCCTCAGGTAACCCTCTATAGAGACAAAGTTCATAAAAATAACAGACATTTGACTCGTTAAGATGAGCTGAAATGTATATTGTATCGTTTGCTTAACCAAGAAACATATTGATCTGTGGTCAGGGCCGGATTATCATTTCAGGGGCCCCTGGGCACAACGGCCTTTAAGGCCCCCCCTGGGAATATTATTATATATA
>JARVJO010000305.1:12406503-12424456 GCA_031762555.1 Cynodonichthys magdalenae
CAAAACTATGAATTAACACATGTGGAATTATATACTTAACAAAAAAGTGTGAAACAACTGAAAATATGTTTTATATTATACTATATAATATTATACTTTTGGCATTCTCATGATGACAAGAGGCCGAAACTGGAGAGTGACCGTCCTGCTCAACCTTTAACGCTGGTCGGCGCTGTTGTTGCTGTTTTTCATTTTTAAATAAAGTTAATAGAATTGAAACAAGATGGCGGCGGACTGGGATCCTCATGTTGTTGCGGTGAAAACCTGAACAGCGTTGAAAACACGCTCACTAAAGTACTAAAGCCGATCTGAAACCAGGTAAAATCACTTATTTGTCACGCTTTATGATTTATTCTGTGAACTCGTTACGAAAACAAGCAGTGTTGAGTTTTTCTTAAGAAGCTGAGGATGATGTGTGAGTTTGCTAAAATACATTCAGGTTGATTTAAACTTGCTTTCCCACCATTAGAGATTAACACAGTTTATATTACATATTTGTATATGTTGTGAATTTTAAGTATAAAAGTAAACCTAGATTGACAATTTTTAGTGTCAAACGTATTTTTTTACTAGCAAATTCTTCAACATACACTGCAATGAAAGTTATCCTGTAAAAATGTAATATTGGACTAGATTATTGTAATATTTTGGTATGGTTTTTATGTCTAAAATAAATTGTATGAAAAAGTTTGGATACAACAAATAATTTGATCCAAAGTGTCCGATGAGCATAGTTGTGGGCTTTTGTCTCATCTTTTCTCAACACTTAAGACGCTAAAAAAAAAGGTTAAAACTTTTCAAATAATGACTCCTCAAACCTGTTCAAGCACTTTGCATTGAGGAAATTCTCCAAGTCCTCAAAGCAGGAAAAAGAAGTTCAGGGTTTCACCAAATGATTTTTTAAACACAGAAATCTTTCTTGAGTTTTCAGGGAAACTGAAAAGTTGGAGTTCAAATCTGATATTCCAATAAAACAGCATCTGTTGTTTTAAACTTGGTTGTCTTTGAACAACTGACAGCTCCAAAAAGATCATGGTTCATTATTATTCTCCAACATGTGCAAAAACTATTTTACGGTTGCAGACTTCTATGAAGAGAACACCTCTTTGCAGATAAGGATTGATTTAGTTTTGCAGCGAGTGACTTTACAAAAAAAGAATTCTGATTGTAGAAGAAGAAAGTTGTTTTAATTTGGACCAAATTAACATCAGTGAATATATTTAAGACAGCTCACCAGTCTCAAAAGAAGAAATGTTTTATAAGATAGAAGACTGATAAAATTTAATTCTAACAGTATTATTGAACTCCATTTCTCTTGTTTTGATTTCAGGCGAGCCATGTCTGCTAAAAAAGAAGCCAAAAAGCATGTTCAAGTGAAGACCTCCTTCACTTCACCCTTCAGTTCAAAATGGAGCCAGCTTCCTCAGGAGGACATGTACTTCATCCTGCAAACCTTAAAGAACAAACTGACCTCCACGGGTCTGATGAAGAAAGAGGTGAAAACAATTCAGCCGTGGAGGAGAAAGAAAGAGAAGAATCCACAGATCTCCACATCAGAACCTGTTCCCCAGGCAGGTCGGGACAAACAGGCGTGCGATCCAGTCAGGAACTCCTGGACAGATGTGGCAGCGAGGCAGCAGCTGGCCATCGGCATCAACGAGGCCACCAAGGCTCTGGAGAGGAACCGGCTCCAGCTGCTGCTCGTCTGTAAATCCGTCAGACCGCAACACATGACCGATCACCTGATCGCTCTGAGCGCCAGCAGAGGCGTGCCGACCTGCCAGGTGCCCCGGCTGAGCGAGAGCGTGTCGGGGCCGCTGGGGCTGAAAAGCGTGCTCGCGCTGGGGTTTCGACAGTGTTCTCCTGAAGACAGAGACATGTTCAAAGACGTCATCGACGCCATTAAACCGAGAGTGCCTCCGTTAGACGTTGCCTGGCTGCCAAGTTTGACACCTGAACATCCTGCTGCTAACAAGGAGGAGGAGGAAGAGGAAGTTGGTGAAATAAGAGGCCAAAAACGGAAACGGGAGAGTGAATCTAAGAAAGTCACAGAGTCTTCCCCCCTATCATGTACTCTACAGTCTCTAAAAGTAAAGAGAGTTGTTGCTAATCCTGCAAAAAAACGAAAAACAAAGAAAAAGAAACAGCCAGCTAAATAAAAGCGACACTCTTCCGAGCTCACCAAAGGGTCATTGCTTTGTTTTTTGTTTTTTGTTTTATTATTTTTTTCATTTTCCAACCCAGCGGGTGCCAGTGAATGAATGCATTTTTGCATATTTTTATTTAAGAAGAGCTTGTTTCATATTTTAAGTATTTTTCATTGTTGACATGGGAATATTTTTATTATTTTGAAAGAATTCTTGAAAATTAGATGGGGACAAAACATCTAAACGTATAATTGAGATTTAAAAAAATCTGCAGTGAGAAATAGAAAACAGAAGAGCATTCCTTTATCCAGCTAAACATATAAACCCTTCAACTTTCTATAGTGGAGAATGTTTTAGTTTCTGCATCAATATAATCCACCATTTATTTAGTTAAATATGGTTTGAGATCAGTTTTCAAATACAACTTGCTTAATTTAAACCAAGACCAAACACAGCTGTAGAATTTTCTGGCTTTGAAACAAAGATTTGTTTAGGTTTTGTGATAATAAAATAAATTGCACAACTGACTGAAAGTAAATTATATATTTTTTTATCTGCAAAAATGATTATACCAAAAAAAAGAAAAGCTGTATTTAATCCTAGAAAATAAATGGATGGATGACATTGTAAGGGTAATGTAAACAATATAATTGGAGTTGGTTGTACTTTATTGCACAAGTGTCCCCAATAAACACTGGTGGGCACAGTTAAGATTTTTGTTTAGAGGACTTGTGGTTAGGTTCACTAACCATGAACAAAAACCCAAGCTTTGCTAATGCTTAAATTTTTTTTTTATTTTAATTAGTGGAAGCTAATGCTAAGATAACAGTATCTTCTTCCAATTGACTTGTGGGACTGAAAACAAACTTGTTAGTTTTCTATTGGTTCAATTTGAAGGTGGGCGGGATCATCTGTGGCAAATCAGCCAATCCAAACCAGTCCAGCTCCAACTAACTTGTGATACTTCCAGTTTACCAAAAGAGCATCTTTGTTGAGTTTATATTTTTATAAATTTTGTTTGAAATTAGTCAAACAAGTGGCAAACGCTTTCTCTACCATATTTTATGTAGTAAATTTATATATTATTTAAATATAGTTAAATGCCATTTAATTATTTTTTTTATGCTCTTATTTATTTTTACGTTTAGCCATCATAGATGGTACATACTAGTGTCTGACATGTCCAGCACTAGGGGATAGTTTTTATTTAATTCAGGATGAATGGCTTAAAAATATAAGTTTTACACTCGTGAATATTTTGGTGGATTTAAAATTAGCAGAACCTTTAGTAGAAACTAATCGCTCTGGAAATAGTTTCTAAACATAAAAAAAACTAATCCCGTATACGAGAAACCAGTTCCGCTATTGGCAGATTAGCGGAACTGTGCCAACACCACTGCCTATAAAATACTAAAAATTGAGCAAATTTTTCTACTTACTTGTAAAAACAAGTATTAATGATTGCTTTAAAACTTAACATATACATTATCTGATATCATGCTTAAAGAGTCAGGAGGAAATTAAGCACGTAGATCAGAAAATTAAGATTCTGGATTACTTGAAATTGCTTCTTCTCCTGCTATTTTTAATAAATAAATACACGCCATGTTTTCCATCAGAAAAAGTTACACCTCACTCACGTTTTTTCTTTTTAAAGTTTTATTCAGTCAAATATCCATGCTGGTATAGCGAGTTGAAACAGACTGTTATTTGCAGAAGGGGTGGGGGGGTTTAAATGATGCTGGTAAAAAATTCTTCAGCTTTTTCACAGTTTACAATGAATATTGATTAAAGTTGTTGTTCTTCGTTTGAGCTGTATGTCATTTCAGAAGTGCACTCACCTCATCTAACCTAAAAAAAAAAGTTTTACTTTTTAAACTAAGGCAGGTATTTTTGGTTGAAGTCTCACTACAGATTGTGGCTGCAGAACGGATGGACCAACATGCTCATAGTTCATTCCTGCTGCTGCAGGCATCACATCTGTGAGAACATCATCGAGGGCGCTCACTGTTGATTCATTTTTAATAGTTAAATGAATATAAGCAGCATCTTTCTCCATGTTTGACCCTATCTTAGTGACATGAAAGAAAACAAAAAAAACTGAATCCTGAAACCTTAACTGACCACTGTTTGTCCCTTTCTGGTTGACAAAGGAATGCAAAATATTTAAAATACACACAAAAATAAAAACCAGAAGCCACTTTTAAGTCCCAAAGCATATAGTCGCACAAGCATCAAAAAGCAAAAGTTTTGTTTGGAGTTTCCTGGCAGCTCCACCTTAAAAAAGTGGTCTTACAATATTTAGACAAACCCGTTCATTTTGTTCATTTAATTCCAGAAAATAGCCAAATCTAAAAGAATATGTTTAGAGGTTGCCTTTTTTTCAGGTAATGCAAGACGGAACTGATGTAAGACCTTTTTTAAAAAATGTACATTTACAGATATCACAACTTTTACATGTTTAGCTGCACAAGACACTGAAATGAAATCTATAAAATGTTTTTTTCTGTCCAAAAACAAAAAATAATACAAAAATGAATCCAGAAAAGTTGGGAAAAAGAGACCTGGATGAGCGGAAATGTCAGGCTGAGCTTGGAGCTGAGAACACATTTAACACGCAGCCAATCAGCAGATTGTTTGCTTTTTTCTTTTTAACAGAAAGCATTTCTCAGCTGATGATTTGAGTGTCAATGTCTGAATTATTAAAAGGAATGTGGTTATGTGACTGACTTTCAATAAATAAGCTATTTTTCCTAATATAAAATAGTTTATAAGCCTATTTTTGTACAAAATATCAATCTCATTGTTCTGCTTTACCTGTTGTAATTCTGTTTGTGCAATGGTTATGTCAACTTTTTTTAGGCTTCTATTAGTTTCCCAACAGTTAAATGAAATAACTCAATTTAATACTCAAACAGCTTCATATCAAAACAATTTCAATTCTTAAAAAAAAAAACAGTAGTACAGTGTGTATATTTTGACATCAGACCCTTTAAATATGGACCCTTTTCATTGTAACACAGTAAATTGTGCTTCATCAGTGCATCACACTCTTCATAAAAAACAAAACAAACAAAAACCCACTGAGTTTTACAGAACTGATGAGGAGAAATGCTGTGAACCAGTCCTGGCACACCCCAAACTCGCTGCAGGAATAAATATGAATGTAAGCAATATATTTTCATCCAAAATACTTGGCTTGTCCAGATGTCTGGTATTAAACAGTGTGCAGTATGTAACTATGTTTAGTAAAGTTTTCAGATATCTTTATCTGGGATGCATGAGTAGATGTGTTTCCTAAACCTACAGAGGCTGAGAACAGCCAGCAGAGACACTTGACTGATGATGCTGATACAAAAAGGAAAACAACAGCAGCGGCACAATAACTGGACTGGATAAACAAAAAAAGGTAGAAAGGGAGTTAACTATTTCTGCTTGTGTTTACTTTGTCGATTATCATTTACAGAGTTCCATACATACCAGCCCCCACTGTGACGATGTCTGTTGAGGATGAAAAGCTAGAAACAAAATTCACAACGCGAAGGCATCCTGCTGAATGTCAAAACCCCTTTTTGTTTTAGATGCGAGAGCGCATGTCAAGAGCAGATGTACTGGAAGAATATCTCAGGCATAGCATGACTTTCACATTCAGGATGATGAGTTAAAGAGTTTTTCACCTCCGGCTGAGCCGAGAATGTTCTTGATGAGACAAGTGAGCCGACACTTGGTCACCAGGTTGGCTTTGTTGTTGTAGTTCTCGTTGTCGAGCTAGGGACGACCGGGTCCAGGTAAATGTCAGGAGGTCAGCGAGGACCTTGTGTGTTTGTGCAGCGGCTGTGATGAGAGCTGCTACTGGAGGACGAGACCAACCTGGAACATGAAGATCAATGTGTTATCAAAATAAAATTGAATGAACGTTGTGTAAGGAGGGCAAGCCCACCCCCTAACAGAACTGACAACTTCACCTAACAACTCAACACAATTTTCCCTCCCTCCTGCTGCAGATCATGCAGACCAAAGCATAGAACAACTGTAGTTTTGTCACTTTTCACACTAGAGTTCAAGGAAAAACTTGCTTGTTTGTTTTTTTCTTGTTAACTGCAGAGATGAAAAGAGGATGTGGATGCTCACTTAATCCCAAGTTCATTTTGCTAATTTAACAATTGGCTTCTGCTCTGAAAACACAGCAGATCATTTTCAGCAGCATGCAGAAGGTCAAAGTATGGCAGGCCATTTTTACATTTAATCTGCTTCATCACACTTACATTCCAGATATCTGAAATTGTTTTACGACTAGACATGTTAGTTATTTAAGTGAGATATATATTTGATAAAACTAATGCAAATTAAATTGCAGACTTTTTCTGGTTTTGTAATTTTTATAAAAAGAAAACTGCACACAAGAAATACTAGTAATGTTTCTCCTGTTGATCAATCATTCTGTACAATTTTACTGCAATCTCACGTCAGGACCTACTTTATCCTACATCTACTACCCTGATTTGGAATGATGGGGTGTGATTGGAAATGGAGGCAGATGCTGCTGACCTTATCCGAGTCCATCGTGGGACACTTCCAGTTGTAGAGGTAATACTGCAGGTTTCCATCCCCAATGCCAAACTTCAGCTTCTCCAGAAATACTTTATTCTCCATCAGATCCAAGGCATTAAAAACATCAAAACCTTTCTGTAAAACAACAATTAAAAAAATGAATAGAGTGTACATCTCTCACATAATGACTGTTGGAGATAAGCACCAGCACCCCCATGATTCAGAAAGGTAAATGAAAATGGAAAAACATTGGGATAAATCTCAGAGCAACTAAAGTATGACAAACTTGCTTTGAACAATAAAAATATAGGCACATTACCATATACCTATATTTAAAAGGTGATAATACTGTATCATAGAAGCAAGACTTTTTACTAAGAACTTAAGGAAGTACCAGTTTGGCCAGGATCAGCGCATCATTCATTAGGTCCAGTAGTGGTGTTTGTGTATGAATGTTGTAGAAAGAGTAAGCTGCCTTCAGGCTCCTATGGAGAGGGTGATGCATCACAGTTGAGGGCAAAGTGTAGAAACTAGTAAAATCTGTCAGAACGCCACCTGCACCCTGAAAGACAGACCCCCCCCCAAACAGTCCGTTAAAACAGAGCAAAGAGTTTCCATTAGTTTAAAGAGCCAGTGACATCTTATTTTGTAATGACTATGAATCCATTTTTTTGAAAGATAACATTAATCATTAAATGTAAAAAAAAAATGCGCTGCTAAGATGAAGAGTTGTTGAGATATTTGCATGTGAAGTAACAGGAAGTGATGTCAAAGGGGAATGTCTGCATGTGAACAGAGCATTACTACAATAACTAACGACCGACTGCAGAGAAGAATCTGATGTTTCTTTAGATTATTGTGAGTCACTATCAGAGAGGTGAAGAAGAGTCAGAGCTCAAATAATACTGTTTCAATAAACAAAGACCAGGGAGTTCCTTTTCTTAAAGGAGTTCCCCTTTGATGTCACTTCCTGTTTCATTTTGGCTGAGCCAAGTTCAAAAGAAAATTGCCAGTTATGTGACAAAATGTGTAAACCTGTGTTTTATTCCAAGTTTCTTAAATATAAAGAAGTTTTCTTTGAATTTTGTATTTCAAGGATATGAATGTCACGGGCACGTCAAGGGTGCGTAATAACAGCTCGTACCTCGACAACAAATGTGTCGATGATGTTCTCCTGGGGTAGGAACCAATGAGCCACGTCCTCCTCTCCCATCGATGGTGCAAGATGGAAACGTCTCAGGTATTTCTGCAGCAGCTCGGTGACCTGGTGGATGTCACGCCTCTCCATCGGCCGCAGACCTGGAGTCTTGGTGCTCTGTGTGAGACAGAAAGCATCGGTTTAAGTTTCTTCCACAAAGAGGAAAAATAAGGAGATTATGGACTGACAAGTGAGTGCGTTTACATCGGATAACCTGTACAGCTTCATGGTTCTTTGCAGGGTCATGTTTCTGCTCAGATGGGAGAATTTTACTTCCACGAGTTTTCTAGGGTTTAACGAACGATGCCAGTACCTGGAGGACAAAAAGAATTTGGGAGACGTGAGACATCTTGACACCATACCCTGTGTGTTGTATTTAAATATGGAACGATCATACCTGCATGTAGACACGGGTTTAGGCAACACGACTCCAGCTGTGTAAACTGCTTGAAATATTCCCTCTAGGTTCACCCTCCGTGTTATCTCTCTGATTAGCACAGGAGCAACACGCTTTGAGCGTAGCTTCTTGTGAACACACAGGAAGTTGATTTCTACCATTCTCTTTATCCTGTGGACACATGAACAAAGACAGACTGTGCGTTACAGTAAAACAATTTCCATGACTTCATACCGCTGCCTCGCCCACTCCAAAACATATAAGATCAGTTCCAAGTGCTCACGTGTCATAGACCCGTACGTCTGCAGGGATGGCACTGATGAAGCCAACGAGCTTCTTATTTGAGGACACCCTGACTCCACAGTGCCACTGTGGTAGCCAGCCAGGTGGACGCAGGGCCCTGAGAGAGGTCAACAACAGACTTTTAGCAGAACAATAATAAAAATAAAAACAAAACACAAAGTCAGAACTTCTTACCATTTCAGAAAGCTTGGAGAATAATCAAATCTGAACATGTTATCATCGTCCTCTACATAGTTTTCATTTAACAACGTATACAACTCCTTCAGCTGAAAAAAAAAACAATGTAAATTAATAATTTATTGTTTACATTTTGAGTATTACAGACAAGCACTCCACTCACTACATCTGCACTACTGAGGTCCAACGTGTCCCACATAAAGCCTTGAGGTAAAGAATATGGCTCCTGTCTGATGTTTTCTTTGTCTGCTTCAATTGGCCCATGACTCGTCACAACTTCATCTGCAACGACAGCAGCACACTTTAATGAAAGGTGAATACCTACTGTCAGATCACATCGCTTTTTTTTTTTTTTAAACGGAAACGTTCATTTTTACATAGAACCAGACAATCAATCATGTCCTATACAAATCTGCTTCAGTTGGCCCCATGTTGACCAGGACGGCCTGCGACATGAGACCTCCTACACAGGCATGACTCTTTGGACAACAGTTGCCATGGAAACAGCTCAATCTAATGCCGCTGAGCACACTTATATGAAAAGCCCTGACCCCTGCTGTACATCACAGCGGACATGCTTATTGAGTTTGGGCACCTTTAAAAGTGCTAAAATAAAGTTTAATATAGATTTAATGCAAAAAAAAAAGAAAAGAAAAAGATGCCTATTTGCTGAAAGCAAACAACACTAAAAAAATGCTAAATTATCCCTTTTTAAAATAAAAGTTACACTAGTTGAAGACTGTTTTTGCAGTGGAGTGTAACAACTGATGAACATTAGGTACACACTGTAAGGTTTGTTTTCACTCTACTTAGTTTTAGTTAACACTCACTTAACTTTGGGACAGGCTGGGTGTCCCAGAACTGGTACTTGTGCTTGGATGCATCGTCAACGCTTTTTGCTGGACCCTGACAGGACAGCAGCTCCATGGCTCTTTGGATGTCCTGCAGCTTTTGAATGGGCAAACCAGGGTTCTGAAGAAGAAAAAAAAAGAACCAAACCATACATTAAACCACAACAGCATAATAAATGACCTCTACTAACACTATTTGTGAGTCTGAAGCTCGTGGTCTGAAAGAGTGTGTGGACAATTTGTCATGATGATTATTTTTGACACACCTTGATCTCCTGAGAGTCAGAAGCAGAGTCAGATTTGGCTCCCCCCGAGCTGGGTTTCTCTTTTTTCCTCTTCTGTTTCTTCTTCTTCCTCTTGGCCCCTAGATCTCCCCCTGGACTGCTGTAAATATGAGGACAAACGCACAGGACCATAAGTGGACGGAGGACAGGACTTTGCTGGGTTCAACGCGCACGCACACAGAGCTAACCTTAGCTGCCATAGCAACGACTCGACTGACAGCTGAGCTACTTGCTGTTAGCTGACTAACGGTTTGCCCCAATAGTCATGACATTCAATCTGGACTCCGGGCGGGGTGTATGAATGTACACTAACAGTTGTTATATTTTATTAAACTACTTATAATTCAAACTAAGCACTTCTTGTTGTAACAACGGCCCCTTAACAGCTTGTTTGTGTCTGCTAACATTAATAGCTAATTGCGCTAGCCACCGCTCTTATAAGCAGGCAGCTAAAATATCGTCTCACAGAGTCGGACCCCCCGACCGACAGGCCATCCTCACCCCTGCATGTGTTCATTCTCCTCCTCGTTGTCTCCGTCTATCCCGCATGTATCCTGGTCGTCCAGCTCCAGGCTCTGCTGACTAGCCGCGGATTCGCTGTCCTCCGCCATGACAAAAAAAACGTTTTGAAAGCAGCCCTAGCAGCCACCGCTTTAAGAGAGCATACACGGACACCGGGAGAGACGGGCGGTAAAAAAAAGAAAAACAAAGAAAATGTGTTGGAAACAGCGCCGCCTAAAGGCCGCAAAAGAAAAAACAGTCGCCTTTCAAAAGTTTCAAAGTCTTTATTAGGGGTTTGGACAAAATTCACAATTTTAACAATAAATTCTAATCTAAAAACCACAATAATTAAAAACTTATTTAAAATGAATGTAACCATTTATATACATTTTACACAGGCACGATTTAGCTAGCTCCAGATCAGGTTAGGCTGCTGGAGTGTTCCACTGCCCAATCAGAAGTTATTCTTATTTAGAAATCTATTTAAAACACTAGACCAACATAATAAAATTCATGTGATAATCATAGTTATTTTTAGAATTAAATTGACTGGTGGTGTGTATTGATCTATATTTGCTCCTCTTCAGCTTGGCTTGGTGTTTGTGAAACCTGCTCTGACAAGGCTTGGTTAAGCCTAGCTTTCTTCTCTTATCTTGGGTTACTCCACTTTTCTGAAAAACCCAAATAGTGACAGATTTATGGAAGGCTATTTATGCCAAAAATAAATAAAAATCTTCACTATCTGGGTTCTCCAACCACTTGGCAAGTTTGGTACTAGGCTGCACAGATATGACAAAAAAAGTTTAAGAAATAAATCTTTATAAATGTTTTGCACATACGCTGGTCTGGAAGGTATATTATTTCAAAAAAGTTAATACTTCCATTCATGCCTTTTTTCTAGTTGCCAGTATTTTTCATGTACTTGCAAAACCTATAAGCTATTTAGAAAAAAATTGTAAAAATACAGTTTGCTGGATGTTTTCCCAAAAGATTGTCATAAATTAAATTGGTATAAGATGCAAAAAAAGGTTGGGGTATGTTGCATTGAGTTCTTGTTATGAGATACAATCTTAGCATCTCATAAACATAGCATCCCATGTATATGAGGTAGGATCTCATAAATTTGACCAAGCATGTCATAAATGACATAGCATCTCAGAAATAGGACATAGCATGCCATAGATTTGACTTAGCGTCTCATAAACATGACTTAGCATGTCATATACAACATAGCATGTCATAAATTTATTTATTTATTTACCGTTATTTAACCAGGCAAGTCCCGTTGAGATCTCAGATCTCTTTTTCAAGGGAGACCTGGGCCTGAAGGCAACCTATTGTACATGTTTTTAGGGGTGGGGGAAACCGGAGTACCCGGAGAAAACCCACGCAAGCACGAGGAGAACATGCAAGACCCCAGGTTCGAAATGGTAATCAAACCCAGGACCTTCTTGCTTTGAAGAGTCAGTGCTAACCACTAAGCCGTCGTGCCGCCAATATAAATAAATATGACCTAGCATATCACATTTGACCCAGCATCTCAAATATAACATCAATTCATAATTATGTTTTTACATCTAAGCATAATTGTAACAAGGTGTTCTGCAGACCCCTCATAATTACAATCAAATTCCTTTAAATCTGGTGTGGTGAAGCAGACAAACATGGACAGTGGCCCTGAAGTTGGCACCACTGGTTGTTGTTGCCAACAATGAAAATGAAAAAAGAGTTTGTGTTTAAATGTAAATTTACCCTTTTGACTGGGGTAAATGGTAGCAGTTTGCATATAAAGACACACTCATCAATATATCAATTCATTTTGTTTATTCAGAATAATAGGCTTAAAATAATAATGCAAGCAACCAATTTACACACTAAGGATCCTGTATTGCTACTCCATTAAAACAACTGGAGATTGTTGCAGGACACAAAAAAAAAACCAAACACATCAACGTGCTTGTTATTTGGATCGGGCCGAGGGAAGAAAGAATAAAACATTTTCCGAAATGTGATTGCTATAGCCACACGAATCTTGATTTGATGCGTTGTGTGAAGCATCTGAGACAGCCACCACTAAAAACACATTCAAGACAAACATCCATCCTCCAAAAAAAAAAACCCTGAAATAACCTGCAGTGTAGTTTCACATACAATCACAATTAGCTTCATCTTTCCTGAAATCGTCTGCCAACACTAACCGAGCCTACTGCAAAAGAAAGTGGCGCGTCGCAGAGTTGTGTAAAATATTTTAAAATTATGTGGACATTTGCTGAGATGTCTGCAAAAGAGTCTTTGTAGTGCTGAGGAAAGTTTACTGCATGCTTTCCTTCATAAATAAGAAGAAAAAGGGGGAGAGGACTGAGGTAGGAGAGGAGAGCTGAAGGCAAAAGAAGGTGAGAAATAAATAAGGTTTTCTACAGATTACTTGTAGAGTCAGATTGTTCAAAGGCACTTGGATGGTGTGTGTGTGTGTGTGTGTGTAGGGGTGGAGTTGGGGTAAAAATAGATGAAAAACAGCAAACTGATTTCAGGTAAAATACACAAATTATGTAGCTATTAAACTGGCTAAACAAAAACCCTTAACATAATTTTAGAAATAAAAGTAGACCATTTCAGGTAAAATACTTCATGTTTGACAATTAAACTTATAGAAAAACAAAAAGACATTTTAAGCTGTTGTATAAAAATAATGCATAGCCTTAAATGCAAAAAAAAAATAAAATAAAGTCAGTGGTTCAGCAATGACAAAAACCCTTCATAATTTCAAACTTCACAATTATTTAAAGGGTGGAACTACAGCCTTGTAGTGGTAATTCATCCTGGCTCACCAGAAAAGCAGTGTCACATTATCTGATTATGCTAAAGAGCAGATAGGGGTTCACTTTTAAAAAGTTTTTGGAAACTCCCACAGAGTCGGCCGACAGGCTAGATTAAACTCTAGCAACACGCTGAAAACCTTCAGAAAAGCAGAGGATTTACATATTTGTGTCAAGGCTTATACTATGGTAGAGCTCAGACTAGATCCTGGAAAACACACAAGATTCCTATCAGAGTGTAAAAATAAAAAAAGGGAAACATTAGTCGACCAGTTGTGTGCATATGTTTTAGAACAATTAAAAATATACTGAATATTACTGCAGCATCAAATGACAATTGCAAGTTTCAAAATTTTGCCAACATAGTTCAAGAAAAAAAAAAAAGCTGTTGCAGCCAGGATCTTTGAAAAATCACCCACCAACCATTTCAACCACAGTTCAGGGCTGTTTATATATAAAAAGGCATATATTTGTGCATAAGACATCCTCACATCTCGCTTCCAAAAGTCTATTTTTCCTCTCAGGCTACACCAGAGCCGTGTTCTAGTGTCACAAGGGTGACAAACAGTGGTCGTGTCTGAAATGTTCCAAGAGGTTTACAAGAGATCCTCTGAATAGTTCGGTTCTGGACTGGAGCGTAACCCTGGAGCTGGACTCAGTGCTATATTTGGAGCAAAAGGGCTTCGGCTTGAAAAGTTTAATTCTTCATGTTATTGTCCAAAAAGTGGATGGTAATGGAAAGGTTTACATTTTTGTCTGCAAAAGGAAACTAATATGGCTGTAGTTATTTTTCCTGCTGTTCATACTGGATTATCTCAGTTAAGAAGAAGAGAAAAATGCTTATTAATGTAATATTAGTATTTAGGTCAAGCTATATGCATATCTTCAAATATTAGTGTTTTATTCTTTCTGTATTAAAAGTCAGAGTTTGGAAGTATATCTGCTTCTATGAAGTTAAAAGGAAAAATGTTGACAAAAGTCATCCTGTAGGCAAAATATGTATGTTTCCACACAGAGGAGGAAGAAGTTAAAAACAACTGCTAATCAAACATGCCCTGTCACAGTTTCCACCTAACTCAGAAAAAGTGAAGTGAATTATATAGTCCATTACAACCTTTACTACAAAGGATTAGCGTCTACATCCAGTACTTGAAAACCAGCTTGTGTGCTGGGCTTCCACAGTGTAGAACCACAATAGAGCATCATCAACACAATCCTTCAGTACTTCGAAGAATAACAACCATTTTGCATTCTACAATGGGACCAAAAAGGGGTGGAAACACTGAAAGAAGCAGGTAAGATTGCTCTAATGTGACGTGTGATAGACTTATGCCACTGTACTCAGAATTTCGGCTACTTTTGTTTATTTAGTTTCCAAAATCTTGTTTGAATGAAAACTGTTTAATACTGTAGTGTAGAACAAGATGACTTGTTTCTTTTAGGTCTGGGAGAGTCTAAAGTCAGGATTTTGTTTAAGTGTGATTATGGATACATCAAGATGCAGCAATAATGGTTTTAAAATTAGGCCTGTTGCGATAAGGAATAAACCAATTAATCGCAAGATAAATTTTAAAATATGAAGTCGATAATTTTCATTTGCCTGCTTGTTTTGTTTTCTTTGTGTCTCCCTCTTTTTCACTTCTTAACATAGTGTGGAGTGAACTCTTGTACCAGGTATTTGCCAGGGGCACGGTCTCGGACCTCGGTAGCACGAGAGGCCCGTGAACAGGCATTTTGCCCGACGAGCGTCTTCAGTTTTCCGACGCCTTATTTCAGCCGGTGATGCCTCAGGATGCCTTGGGTTCAACGGGAGTTGTTTTTTATTTTATACTATGTAAATTTCTTAAACCTTGTAAGCACCGTGTTAGAGGAAGACACATACAGAATAAATTGCTCTGGCTTGGAATTAGGAGGTGGGAAGCGATTTTACAGCTTCAGCAGCTGTTTCCATATTCTCTGGTCCAGGTCAGTTCGTAACTTTTAACCTTATTAAGCAGTGGTGTAAAGATCGTTTTATTAATTTAAAATTGTCTCTAAACAATATTATTGTTTATCTCAACTATTTCTGATAATTTATCGTCCAGCAAAATTTGCTATCATGACAGGCCTATTTAAAATTGAACTGCAATCCTCTGAATCAGACTCAAACTGAATCATGAGGTGCCTAAAATTTCCTACATTTACTTTTTTGCTTTAAAGCTAAATTTTCTGCCTTATTTAATTGAGGCACCATTTGCAAAGTGAGTTACAGTATACTTTTACACAGGAAAAAAAATGGGCTTTTATGCTTGTGCCACTTTATAAAAGAACCAGTATGAACATGAAGAAACTGTCTCCAGAAGTACTTTGGGTAAATTCTGGCATGTAAGCATTTAAATAAAGCTGTGCAGAAAAATCTAAACCTTTCCTTTGATGGGACTCATTTGAGGTTGAAGGCCAGCAGTGGTCGCTCCTCTCTTCTCTGCCAGGGGCTTTTCTTCTCCTCCTCTCCCTCCTCGTGTGCTGCATCATCATCTGGGGAGACTGACAGCAGCGTATGATCGGTCCTGAAAGTCACTCCCTCTGGTGAGGGGAGGGGAGGAGGAGAAGCAGGGGACACCGGGGAAAGCGAGGGCGGCTCCTCTTGTATTTGTACTCCCTCAGCTGTTTTCCTCTCGACATCCCCCTGTCTCTGATCCTGTCTGTTACCCTCTGCTGTCGTTGGCAGGGTGGGTCTAGTTCCGCTATCCTGGGGGCTGCACTTCTCCTCCATATCATCTCCCTCATCTAAATTATCCACATAAACTAGCTGAGTGTAAGCCATGGCTGGTGTAGCAGCTTTTGTTCTGTTTTTCTCAGCCTCTCTTTCCTCTTGCTCGGCGTCTCTCCCCCTGCGTCCCACTCTAGGCTCGTTCAAGTCCACGCCAGAGTCAAGGCTGGCGTCGTTGCTGTTGCCGTGCCTCCCGCCGCTGCCATCGTCTTGACCTCCTGAACTCTGTGCACCGTTGTGGCATCCCGCCCGCTGGAGGTCGATGTAGGAGTGGCGGATGTGTGCGTTGGAGCGACCGTCCAGTGAGACAAACCAAGCTCGTGGGTGAGGCAGAGGCTTCCCTCCTCTCAGCTCCATTAAAGTCTTTTCAGCCAGCAAGGTGTCCTCTTTGTTGATTTCAACCAGAGCCGTTTCCCCCAGAGCTGCGGGTATAGACAGGGACTCCGACAGGTTGAGACCCTCCCCGTCACGCTGCTTGTTGGAACTCTTGGCGCAGGCGGGAGGAGGTTGTCCCAGGGGCTGCTGGGAGTGCGAGGCATTGAGCTCGGCCTGGATGGTCTCTAAGTCACTCTGCTGGTCGGTCTGCAGCAGCAGGGCCTGACCGGATAGTGGGTGCTCACCGGGGAGGCGCATGTAGTGTGCGGGGATCACCAGTGTGGGGCGCACTCTCGAGTAGCCTTCTCCACCACTCAGCAGATCTACGGAGCCGCAGCAGAGCAGCTGACCCGGTCGGGAGAGCGCCTGAAGGTTGGGACGCTCCAAGTGATCTACAGAACGGGACAAGAGGTGGTCCGGGGCTCTGCACTCCCCTACCTCCCCTCTGCTGGGGGAGTGAGGAGGAGAGGATGGAGAGATGCAATCAATAACTCCAATACTGCTCAGCTGTGTGGCCGACACCGGACCGTGATTGGACGATGACAGCGCTTCTGAAATCTGGTGGCTGGATGAGCAGACGGAGGTGTATGATTGACGGTAACCTCTCTCCGTCCCGGATGAAAGGGCAGCTTTCAACTGAAAAGTCTCAGTGGACTGGCGGTAGTCTCGGCTGCGAGGCGTCAGATTACAGAGGGACGAGCCGTGCTGGCTGTTATTGCAGAGAGAAGAACGGCTCTGTTTTCCGTGATGGATGAGACTCTGGCGCTGATGGTCTTGGGGCTCATATGAAGAAGGCTTCAGCATTGGAGTCGTCATGTCGGGCTCAGTTGCTGTGGAAACGAATTCCAGCTGCACCTAAAGACAAAAATAAAATTAGGATTGGGAAATTTTTAATTTTGTCACATGAAGTAAAATGTAAGAGATGCAAACAAAATAAATCCTCATAGTTTAATGCAGTCGTTTGTGATTTTTTGTTTTGGCCCAACTCTATTTGTATGTTGAGCAAAATGCAACCAAAACACCAAAAGTTCTCTCAGCTCTTTTTACACAAATCCTGCGCAATAATGTTGCAAAAGAAAATGCTCTTATTTGGACACTTTTGTTGCTCATTCATTCTCATAGTGGTGATTCTGTCAGAGTGTACAGTTAAATAGAATGAAATCAATATTGACTCTGAGGAAGAGATTAGCGTTAGCACCCAAACCAGTAATTTTTGATTCTATGATACAGAGGCCTGCCATACTTGTTAATTATATGATACAGCGGCCTGCCATATTTTTTAAAGATATATTGGCCTGCCATACCTTGTTAATTATATGATAAACAGCCTGCCACATTTTCTTGTTATTTGACAAAGGCTTGCCATACTTTGTTATTTATATGATACAACGGCCTGCCATAACTTGTTAATTATATGATACAACAGACTGCCACATTTTTTGATTATACCATGCCATGGGTCCTTCCCCAAGTGGAGGAATTTAAGTATCTCGGGGTCTTGTTCACGAATGAGGGAAGAATGGAGCAGGAGATCGGCAGGCGGATTGGTGCTGCGTCTGCAGTGATGCGGACGCTGTACCGGTCCGTCGTGGTGAAGAGAGAGC